>JACEEZ010003933.1:0-137500 GCA_016584305.1 Chionoecetes opilio | reverse complement strand
AACCGGCTACCACAGAAGGCAGGCCAGCGCGCTATCCACTTGACCATCGGTGTGTGTGTGTGTGTGTGTGTGTGTGTGTGTGTGTGTGTGTGTGTGTGTGTGTGTGTGTGTGTGTGTGTGTGTGTGTGTGTGTGTGTGTGTGCGCGTGTGTGTGTGTGAAACAGAAAGAGAACACGGCACCTCACCGCGGTGTTGTTGCTTTTAGCCGCACGGTGCAGGCTGCCGCCACCACTAGTGGTCCGTGCATGGAAGGGACGACTATCCACTTCCCGAGTGTTATCAGTGTTGCTGCCACGACTGCTGCTGTTGCTGCAAGGTGAAGGGCAAGACCTTGGTGTTACACATATCAGAGTCTGCAGCAGCAGTTACTTACAGCACTTAGGACGCCAAAGAAAAGCTACCATTATCCTCATTTTGGAAATACTCAAATTTTCACTATTTTCGGAGGAAAAATGTGCCCGTTAGTTTCAGTGAATGTGTGGTGATCACATATACTTTCCAGTAAGTGATGCAATGAATTCAATAATTAAGGTGGGGAAAAATAATACAAAATCAAAGGACTCGTTGCTAAACAGAAGATACAAGGTGAAGTTCCGTTCTTCCAAATGGCGATTGCAAAGTGTGTGCAGATCTGACTGGCAAGTTACCGGGGACAGGAAAACGCTCTGGCACAGCAATAAGGCACAGCTTTTATAGGCACAAATAATGGACACACACACACACACACACACACACACACACACACAACCACAGCCACTCTCAAAAGTTTTCAATGCATTTACTTATTCTTTATTCATTCGTTCAGTTCTTCAACCCTTGGCCATGAGATGTGTGCAGTAGCGGCTCGGGCTAACATGAACTGAGGTGGTGGTTTGAAAGCTGCGCACAACAGGGCAGATAAATATGGCTGACCTAAGCACCGCCATTAGAAAGTCCATCAAGCACACGCCCAACCCGATTTTCCGATACAGTCTGTCGATCAACTTGTTTGTGAGGGTGTATATAATACAGGTTTCAATGATTACAGCACACACTATACATGCCTATACGTATTACACTCCTTGCGACGAACAACTGTGCAATATTAAAATGGTGGTTTAATAGGCTGGCGATCACTGGCGCGGGTTCACAAAGAGCATAAATCGTAGTCAAGAATGAATTTACCGCAATGTACGAGTTGATTTTGATATAAGTTCACCCATTAATATACATCACATGATAAATACGGAATTATATTCCTTACGTTCAGTGTTCGTACGTTATTCTGTGATACATCATACGCCATACGCCCGGCAGTGTGTGTTAATGGAAAGTAAGAAGTGAGGCTTCACAGCCCTGCCTCACGCGTGCCACCTGAATGTAAGTATACCTGCTCAACCTTTGCATACTTTCCCTATCAATCTCGTTGGATGAGAACCTCAACACCACTCTGCACCACACCACCAAAGACGGCAAGCTGGCGACGTACAAAAATACTATTTCATGATCTTTATTTAGTTTTAGTTCTTGTCCTTTCAACGCGAACTGGTGGAGTAGGTGAAGTTTGAAAACATAGGATGGAGCAGTGGTAGTTTATTTCCTACTTACTAAATTTACTTGACTTATAAGTAACAGCGTGTAGTGGTACTAGGAGTGTAAGTGTGGTAGATTCAAAAGGCAGTGTGTCGGGTGGTGCGAGTCCAGCCTTTCCAGCACGTAGAAGTGACTCACATTGACTCTGTTGTCTGGTGAAGACCAACTAAACTGTTTGGGTCGTGCGATTATTATAATCTGACGGCATTTACGCTCCAACAAGTTTTTCTTAGAGATAAAAAATCTCTGAAGAAGACTGTCGGAACCTAAGAGGTAGGAAATTTCTACAGCTCTGTCCCGTGTTTTCTTACACCACTTACTCCAAATGTTATTTATCTTGCAGTTTACTATTTTTTTTATTTCGACCTATAGCGCATGTAGGCAGTGACCTCCAGGGGGTGGGATGGTAGGCCCTGGAGGTTCACTTGAGGGCTGTGATGGTTGGCCCTCACCCGTGGAGGCGCAGGCAGGAATTTTATAGTGGCACCTGTGATAAGAGGCTCATGCCGCCCCCCTGTGTCCTCCGATGCACTGGCCGTTGAATGTAGAGTACCGTAAACGTGGCAGCAAGTGGCAATGACCAACATGAACAATATATAGTTGTTTGTGCCATTAATGTATTGAAGCAAGGAGAGGCACCCACTAGGAGAGAATAGTAAACTGACAGACGATTTGACAGACTCAGTAAAGGAGTGGGAGTTTCACGGCAGATCAACCAATGGGTGGGCAGCATGCGAGTGTTCTTAAGCCACTCGACGATTGAGGAAAGATTTTTAGGCCAGGAAATAAGCACCAAAAAAGTGCCGAGGTTACACAAAAATGTTAACAAAGCAATTTTACCTGAAATGGGTTCTTTGGAGGTATCTTCTAACCACACAAAAAAGTCCACTCGAATCCACCCATGGCAAATACTCGTTTTCACTGAAAATCCTAGATGCCCGCCGCCGCAGAAGGTAAAATATTGAAATAGGCAAACTTTGCTGAAAATCAACATAGAAACACAAATAAAGTGTCTAATCCTACTAATTTTGAGGTGCTCTTTCATTTAAAGTTACTTTGGTTAGAGATTGGAGGATGTGTTCATATTGAAATCCTCGAAAAATCAAAAGTTTGGCCTAAAATTACCCTAAAATGAGCAAAATTAATTGTCTGAACAACCGGCTATAATCTTTTGCATATGTATTATTGTATTGTGTATATTGTGTATGTATATATGTATATAAATATGTATATGTGTATATTCCAAAGTGACTTTCAAACACAATTTATTTATAGTCCCGTTTCATCATCATCGTTTTCCACCTCATTTTCTTCAATATCCACAGGTGGACCGTTCAAACAGGTAATGCCCTTGCATTGACCACAAGCTGGAGTGCAATGGAGCCCATTTTTGCGGCATGTACATGTTCTTGTGTTGCAATTTCCACCACAATTGCATCGCATTATCTTAAGTAGTCGATCAGGTGCCGACGGCTGAGACATTTTGACGGGATATAAGCCAGAAGGAGAAGTCGTCCAGCCCCATTCTTCTGCAGGAAGATCATTACCACACCATGCCTGAACCTGATGGTATGCGCGATGACTATGGAAAATGGCTGCATCAGATGTTGGCGGAAGCTTCTCTGGCGACACATACTGCGTGGCAGTACCCACTTTCTGCTGAAACTTGTCCACTCTTGTCGAGTCAAGGCTCAGAGATGTTGTGCAGCCATAGATGATCAACAAGGCATCTTCTCCAGCACTTTCTATTTCTGCTTTAGATGAAGATGGAGACATGAATATTGAACTACACCGCTCTAGTTCTGCATATTTCTTGAGTACTGACACTTTGCCAATCCCATAAGGTCTAGACGTAGTGTCACACCCACTGAAAGCGTGCAGAAAGAGCAGGGCGCCAGAGAGTAATGGGTCAAGCTTCTTTGCCAAAGTTGTGACACACACTGTTTGTTTGGATGTCACCATGTATAAGTCTTTGTCAGCAATATTGGCATGATGCGTTAGCAGCTGGAACACATCAGAATCCTCTGCGACAACAGCTGGTGGCTTCTCTTTGGCGTGAAGACATGCTGACATACATATCTTGTAGTCAGCATCACCTTTTGCATGTTCAACGGCGATATCCGCTTTGGTCATTTGCTCTGCAAGTAGATTGGTGAATGCTTGCTTGTTGGAAGGATTGGCAAGAAAGCTCTTCTTGGTCATGGTTACATGCACTTCTGGTGAAACCAACACTGTAGCACCTATATCATTCCCCATCCTGCGACGATGTGCTTCATCCTTTGTGCTAGATCCATGATACCCATCAAACACAACCAAAGCATGACAGTATGATTGCTTGATGTGTCGGATGTACATTTCACAGATCTTCATCTAAAGCAGAAATAGAAAGAGCTGGAGAAGATGCCTTGTTGATCATCTATGGCTGCACAACATCTCTGAGCCTTGACTCGGCAAGAGTGGACAAGTTTCAGCAGAAAGTGGGTACTGCCACGCAGTATGTGTCGCCAGAGAAGCTTCCGCCAACATCTGATGCAGCCATTTTCCATAGTCATCGCGCATACCATCAGGTTCAGGCATGGTGTGGTAATGATCTTCCTGCAGAAGAATGGGGCTGGACGACTTCTCCTTCTGGCTTATATCCCGTCAAAATGTCTCAGCCGTCGGCACCTGATCGACTACTTAAGATAATGCGATGCAATTGTGGTGGAAATTGCAACACAAGAACATGTACATGCCGCAAAAATGGGCTCCATTGCACTCCAGCTTGTGGTCAATGCAAGGGCATTACCTGTTTGAACGGTCCACCTGTGGATATTGAAGAAAATGAGGTGGAAAACGATGATGATGAAACGGGACTATAAATAAATTAATGTGTTTGAAAGTCACTTTGGAATATACACATATACATATTTATATACATATATACATACACAATATACACAATACAATAATACATATGTAAAAGATTATAGCCGGTTGTTCAGACAATTAATTTTGCTCATTTTAGGGTAATTTTAGGCCAAACTTTTGATTTTTCGAGGATTTCAATATGAACACATCCTCCAATCTCTTCCAAAGTAACTTTAAACGAAAGAGCACCTCAAAATTAGTAGGATTAGACACTTTATTTGTGTTTCTATGTTGATTTTCAGCAAAGTTATGCCTATTTCAATATTTTACCTTCCGCGGCGGCGGACATCTAGGATTTTCAGTGAAAACGAGTATTTGCCATGGGTGGATTCGAGTGGACTTTTTTGTGTGGTTAGAAATACTTCCAAAGAACCCATTTCAGGTAAAATTGCTTTGTTAACATTTTTGTCCACCCTCGGCACTTTATTGCCTGGCCTATTTGGCACTTGAAGGGATTCGAAGTTTGACGAAGACGGGACATTGAGCTTGCCGCTTCCAGACGCTAAGCACTCGGCCACCGCCTCCCCATTTATGTATCAGTAATTTAGTTTTGCTAATGATAATTTTTAGATATAATTTACAACCTTTCATATAAGTCGCCTTTATGGTGTAGTGGCTAGCGCGCCTAGCTACGAATCTGCAGGCCCTGATTCAAATCCGGGCAAGTCGGCGGCCAGCCCAAACAGCTGTTCATCATCCCTTTCGTGGTTGATAATTGGGTACCTGGGGAAACCTGGGGAAGGTAACTGTGGTAACCCGGAGGTCACACTAGCCCTGTGTCCCGGGGTAGCGGGTTGTCACCCACCACAGGCTCACAGGCTAATGCGACGGAGATGACCACCGAGGCCACGCGCAGCATAGCGTATGCCCCCATCTTTACCTTACCATATAAGCCAGCGACCATTCTCTATCCATCCTCTATGGTTTGTTAGATACAGATGATGTGGTTGACAAATCTATGATGGTTTACATACGCAGTACCATTTATGTTTATCAATTTAATTCCTCAGTTGAAAATTTTAAAGTATTTATATGACATACTGGAATCCTTTTGGTAATCTCTAATATAAATGCCTTGCTTCCTATCATTGCTGTTGTCCCTCCCTTACTATCTCACAACTACTGTGTGGTTTGCAAAGAGTACTGAAAGTCGTGTGATAAACATTAATTCTATGTCAACAAAATTAATTCAAAACGGTTTCCTGTTCTCCTGAGTCAAAGGCATTCTCACTGTCTGCAAAAATATTGCGTTAGCTGTTCTATATTTTGTGACGTTCTCGATTGGCTGATGTATTAAGTAGCAGTGTGCCATGAATTGACAGTCCATGGCTGAGTACACACCTCTAAATCCTGACTGATCTCGGGGTTGGGTGTCACCCAAGAATTTGGTCAATATTAATTAGGTCATTAAAAAAATGTTTCATACATTAGATTTAAAGCTCATGAGGTAAATTATTGTTTTTTTTAGTATCCTTTCTTATGTAACAACAGACATTTTATTGCAGCACGATTTCCTGAACTTGTACAAGCACAGGGAACAATAAAGGGTTGACCTGCCGCTAAACTCCTTTATTGCGTCTTTCAAATCGTGTGACAGTTTACTATTCTCTCCTAGTGGGCGCCTCTCCTCGCTTCAGCACATTAATGAATGACACAAGCAGCTAGTGTTGTTCCTGTGGGTCATTGCCACCTGATGTCACGTTTACGGGACTAGGACATTAGTAGTAGTAGTAGTAGTAGTAGTAGTAGTAGTAGTAGTAGTAGTAGTAGTAGTAGTAGTAGTAAAAGTAGATGTAGAAGAAATAATAATGATATTAATACTACTAATAAAAATAATAATAATAATAATAATAATAATAAATAATAAATAATAATAATAATAATAGTAGTAGAAGTAGTCTTTTACATCATAGGTGACTGGCCTAAGGCAGAAAAATAGCATAACAAAAAACCCGCTTATTGCCAGTCCCCGTATAGAAGATACAAAAAAATGCAAAAAACTGGATGTGGATCGGCTAATTCAGTATGAGAGGTGTCTTGACGCTCCTCAAGAGTTCAGTCATAAGAGGGTGGGAAAATAGAGGGTATTTTGGTACTTTCAACCAGTACTTTAGTACGAGGTTAAAAGTACTCTTTTCTATGTATATTGATGTGTTAAGAATGATGGTCACATTACAAATCGTCGGAAATGTATAATTATGCAGCTATCCACCTCTTATCTTATCCCTGCTTTAGATTAGCTACTCAACCAACGCCCAGGTTAGGTTAGCGAACTAACGGGAGTCTTGGGGGGCGCAGCCCCGCCAGTTATGCCAGGTTACGTAACCAATGTCCATTTTTGTATTAAACTGCAGTTTTATCGTTGTAGTTAAAGATTTAACATCTACTAATTTTGTTCAAGGAATAGGCAAGTAATTCCCGTAGACTTTTTTGGTACTATATTTCTATGTGTTTTCGGCCTTATGTCATCCCAAAGTGTGTTTACCGGATATATTTTAAGTCATCCACATAATATTAATAATATTTGGGGAAGCAGCAGCAGAGTGGTTAGCGTCTCCGAGTGGCGTTCTCGGTGACCCGAGTTCGATCCTCGATGAAGGCCAAAAAATCCACTTAAAATCTTTCTGCACTGTCGAGTGGCCTAAGAACACCCACATGCTGCCCATTAAGGTAAACTTTTACACTAGGACCGAAATTCCCTACACAATTGGGAGTGTGGTTTCTGTTCACCTTAATAGCTTCTAAGAAACATTCTCTCTACGAACTTCTGTCGCAAATCACTACTTTCGGAGATATGACGTTTTTAATAGGAAGGAGTGTATATGAGATATGAAAATTAAACTAACCTAACCCCACCTTTAGACTCACTAATCTAACCAAACCTAACCTAATCCCACTTAAACCTCCTAACTAAAGCCAAATCTGCATTAAAAAAAAGTGTCCGCGGCAAGGGAAGAACAGAGGCGAAGCAAGTCACAAGAGGAAGAAGAGTGTGGCGGACGTAAACACTTGTCTCTCTCCTCCCTATAAACAACATGTCATTATCTCCAAAAGTAATGATTTGCGACGGAAGCTCATAGAGAGAATGTTTCCTAGAATCCAATAAGGTAACCAGAAACTAAACTCCCAATTGTGTAGGGAATTTCGGTCCTAGTGTAAAATAATACCCCCATTAACATTACCTTCGATTGCGAGTGCATCGGAGGACACAGGGGGGCGGCATGAGCCTCTAATCACAGGCGTCACTATACAAATCCTGCCTGCGCCACCACGGGCGAGGGCCAACCATCACAGCCCTTAAGTGAACCTCCAGAGCCTACCATCGCAGCCCTGGAGGCTCACTTATCTCCCTCCCAGCCTACAGGGGCTATAGGCACAAATAAAAAAAAAAATACTATCAGTACAAAGCTCTTTTCCACTTTCCCACCCCGCGTTCACGACGGTCCCCAGGTTTGTTATGGAGGGGGGGATAACTGCAAAATGAGGCATTTCCGACGATTTGTAATGTGGCCATTATCATTAACACATAAAAAAACATGGGAAAATAGTACTTTTGACCTCGTACTCAATTACTGGTTGAAAGTACCAATTTACCAAATAGATTTTGCACATAAATTTCAATACTTTTCTATGCAATCACTCACTCTAAGAGAGAAGAGTGAACTTAAGTCACGCAGAGTCGCGTTGATATGAGTCACATATAATAATATGGGACAGGAGCCATTCACTTCATCAATCACCATAGTTTCGTAGTGAATAAGTTGAGAAAACAAGCATATGTTACGTACTTTTGATAATGACCCAGATGCCTATTTCTGTTGAGATTAATACCTACGATGAAACCACCGTCACCTGCTGACAACATTGACATCGAGATTGAAACATATTAAGAACCACGTTGGGAGCTGCTCAAACCCGCCTCATGTCTAGTATGATTATTGAATTGAGCAAAATCAATCACATGTATTACTACGCACCTCCAATGTGAGGGTTAATACAAAATGTTCTACCTTTTGAAAGGTAAACTAGAAGACCATGAGTTTTCTAACTTAGAAATCTTTCAATTACAAACAGGAGTAAGTGAAATATATCTCCATATTTCATTAATGGGTAAAGTTTTACTGTAGGACCATAATTCTCTACAATATTGGGAGTATGGTTTTTGTTTACCTGTTCTGAATTCTGAGAAACTTTTGAGTTTCCGTCGAAAATCACTATTTTCGGATATTTGTAATGTTATTTTTATAGGAAGGATAATGTATGGGAGATATGAAACTTAACTAACCTAACTCCACGTCTTAACGCACTAACCTAACCTAATTCAAAGTAAGCCCATGTTTTAACCTTCTAATTGAAGCCCATCATTTAAAAGTGTCCGCGGCAAGGAAAGAACAGAGGCGATACAGGTCACAAGAAGAAGAGTAAAGCCCAAGTAAACACTTGTCTCTCTCCTCCCTATAAACATGTCATATCTTCAAAAGTAATGATTTGCGACGGAAGCTCATAGAGAAAGTTTTCCAGAATGCAATTAGGTAAATATAAAACATATTCATAAGAACATAAGAACCTAAGAAAATAAGGAAGCTACAAGAGGCCGCGAGACCTACACGAGGTAGTTCCTGTTACTCAACACTACCTACATCCACCTCTCTTCCCTATCCATGAATTTATCCAGACTCCTTTTAAAGATCCCTAATGATTCCACACTGACCACCTGACGACTTAATCTATTCCAATCATTTACCACCCTATTTGTGAACCAGTTTCTCCCTATTTCCTTTTTAAATCTACGCTTTTCCAGCTTGAATCTGTTACTTCTTGTTCTACCCTGATTACTAGCCGTAAGCACTGTTCCTACCTCTCCTTTATTGTATCCCTTTATCCACTTAAAAACTTCTATTTAATCGCCCCTTACTCTACTCCTCTCGAGTGAGTGTAAACATAATAGCTTCAATCTCTTCTTATAACTAAAGTTACGCATCCCATGTATCATTTTGGTCATCCTTCTCTGCACTTATTCTAACAATTATTCTAATCCATCCTGTAATACGGAGACCAAAACTGAACTGCATAGTCTAGGTGAGGTCTGACTAGTGCCAAATAAAGCTTTAGAATAACCTCAGCACTTCTACTTTTAACACTCCTGGTAATGAATCCTAACACCCTGTTAGCTCGATTTCTAGCCTCAATACATTGATTCCTAGGACAGAGGTCTGCGCCTATCCGCACTCCCAGATCTTTCTCACCTTCTGATCTTTTCAACGATACATTGCGTATAGTGTACCTATTACCAGGATTTTTCTACCAACATTCGTTACACTACACTTATCAATAATGAATTCCATCTGCCACCTATCTACCCACTCAAATCTACTCCCAATTGTGCAAGAATTTCTGGTCTTAGGTAAAATAATACCCATTGATGCATTACTGTATTACATATAAACAGAGCTGGGCACTAAATACATTGAATGTATTTAAATACTAAATACTAAATACATGGGAGAAATGTATCTAACTACCAAACACTAAATACATTTTACGTATGTATTTAAATACTAAATGTATCAATTGTATTTAAATCCATTTGTAAATATTTTACATACACACAAATTTTAACATTCCTTCTCAGGCCAAAATTTCCTTAAAATAAGGAAATTTCCTTGAAAGTGGAAGCACTGGTTCACTGTAACAGCAGGTTGCCAGATAGTTGGGCGGGTTGATGGCCAAATTAACTGATAAAAAAGCATTTACATTTTTATATTATGAGTATTTAATTACAATGTATTTAAATACTCATTTAAGTATTTAAATACATGAAAACCAATGTATTTATAAATGCAGTTCTAAATACACCAATGTATTTAAATACAAATGTATTTAAATACTGCCCAGCTCTGCATATAAACATATCTACAATGATTACTGATATGTTTCCGATAACATACACAAAAAAATTACACATCTTACCTTATGAATATGGCCATTCTATCTTCAACTGCAGCCCGGTAAATACTACGTACTATAACGTACTATGGGTAAAACAAGTATCGGTGCACTATAGGCGTGAAACATTCTGACACTACGGAACGAAGAAAACGAAAACCTAGTGTGCTACCCGCTATCTGTTGGTAGTCCTGATGGCAGGAATATGCCATGTATCACCATATAGCGTAATACAGGGTCAACAATGAGTAATATTTTGTTTATATAAACGGATATATTGATACACAGTGTGACGTTGTGAATTCCACAAGGGAGACTATAATATAGCAGGTAACGAATGACAGTGGTGGTTCCGATGTATGCTTGTATTTGCTTATCTGAGTGGGACGTTAATGCGGCCATAATAATGGCCGCGTTACGTGGTAATTAGAGAGAACTGCAACTCCGAAATGCCAGTGGTCGCTGGTAGTTTTAACTCACAATTTGGTGAAAAGTTGGTCAACTTGAAAGAAAAATATGGGCTTATTCCACTGTACTTAAAACACACAAGTATAATATTAAGAACGATTTTCTTCTATATGTATATTGTATAGAAGCCTGATTCTGTAAAACATTGTATATAACCAAATAACCAAGTAGGTTATAGTTGAGGAGGCGAGGTAAATGCTACTCTATGATATTATATAGTCAATAACGAATGTTTAGAAGTTATCTATACCTAGGCAGTCATATTTTCCTGTTATTATTGTGTATCAATCAGATAGAAAGCCTGGAAGTGCAATGAGTCGACGCGTGAAGTGGCAATGTTTTGATTCAATCTCCCCACCACAATCTCCCCGCCCACCACTCCCCGCCGCGGCGTGTCGCCTCCACAATTATAACCTACATTGTCGCAGCAACAAGCCGATTTCGGCATTCTTTATTCTTCGTTTTTCCAAGGCATTGCTTATTGTATTTTGACAAGCGTTTGCCAGACGCAGCAGTACTGTCTTAGAAAACAGTGTGAACATCGCCCAAATTTTACATGCCACAATATACATGTAAAAAATCGATTAAGCTTTGCTACTCGAGGCGAGTAATTTGCATTAAATTGCTATTATAGAAAGTTCCATCGTAATGCATGTCATCCATATAATTAGTAGAACAACAGAAGAACTATATTTTTTGGTATTCAGATGCGGTGCATCAATATTTATCGCGAAATTAATTTATGAAAAATATTAGTCGCGGAGCCAAAACACAGTAGACCAACCTTTGAGTTAAAACTGCCAGCGACCACTGGCATTTCTCGAGTTGCAGTTCTCTCTAATTAGCACGCAATTAAACTGAATTTTCCACAACTGTCTATCCCTTGCCACTATTTTTCATCAAACTTCGTAATTACACACCCACCGTTCATCCCTCTCATTTCGCTCACACCCATGACGAGAGAAAGTCCCTCTGTCACTCATTACAAGCTGCTATATTATATAAGCTATGCTAAAATATAAATCTAAAGTGCGGTTAAGAAAAAGGCACTACTCCTATATAGAGAAAATACTGTTTTAAAATAAGTTACATAAAAGGATAAATGTAGTTTATAACGATATATGGCATAAAATGATATTCAAATCAATCCTTGCATAGTCTAAGCGATAGTTTGTGATAAGTTCGTCGTCGGTGCATTCGTTGAGGACGTTCCTGCACTGGCCAAACCTCCTCAGCCGACGGCTGCGTTGGTGTTGATTGGTCTTTTTAATGCCTAAGTTAAGACAAATCACCTATCAAACATATTAAGGATTTTTGGTCTTTGATACAATCTTGCGACAAAATCACGGTTTTTAATAGGGTTAATAGATCTCCTGAACGCCTTCTTCAGGCCGGCGCAACACCCACACTTGGCTTTCTTCTGGTACCGGAGTAATTTATTTTTTTTTTAGACACGTTACATAGCTACTATTATTTATTACTGAATCACGGTTGTGTCGCCCCTCACGGTGCCGTGGTGGCGGTGACGGTTGCAGTGGCAGCGGCAGTGGTTCTGGCAACCCCTGTGGTCGTGGCAGTGGTTGTCGTGGCAGTGGCAGGGCGAACACTTCTGGCGGGGCGACGTTGCTGCCGCTGTTGTTGGTGTTGCCGCCACTGCTGACGCTATTGACGCTGTTGTTGCCACTGTTGACGCTGCTGTTGCCACTGCAGCCGCTGTTGTCGCTGCTGTTCCCACCGCTGCTGCGCCACCTGCAGACGGGTGGCGATGGTGTCCTTGACGGCCGCCACCTGGGCTGGCGGGCCCCTGATGGTGACGGTCTTGGTGGTGGTGTCGGTGGGGGGCGGCACCGTCACCCTCACGCCAGGGTGTTCCTGCGCCAGCTTCAGGAGCGCCGCGCCGCCAGGACCCACCACGTGGCGCCTCAGGTCCGTGGCAACCTCCACCACCGCCACGCACGCCGCTTGCCTCTGGCGCCGACGTTCGGCGGCCTCGCGGGTCTTGACCTCGATGTCCTGCAGGTGCCGCGTCAGTTCCTTGGCGGCAGCGGACACCTGGGTCTTGAGGCCCGCAGCACCACCTCCTGCGACAGAGTGTCGTGAGGGGGAGGCACGCGCACTGCCAACGACGGGTATTTTTGACACAACTTGTCCACCGTCTCGCCGCGCGGGCCGATCACGTGTCGGCGCATGTTTGGGGGTACGACAAGGACCGTGTCCACTGTGTCTTCCAGCCACGACTGTCCCACCGCGTCCCGGGGGACGTGTGGGGGAGGGACGGGGGCGCGGCGCCGCCTCATGCCCGTGGCCTTGACTGTCGTGGCCTCTGGGGCGGCGATGTCCTCCGGGGCGCCGTTGGCCTCCGAAGTGGTGGCCTGCACGGCCTTGGCCGGCTGCTTTACAACACGGTCCTTGTCAACAGTTTTCTTCTGTTTCTTGCGGCAGACGACTTGCCAGCCGAGGCCGTCGTCCTGCTCTTGGTCGTCACGGACACGGCGGCGGCGGCGACGCACCTTCTTGCGCTGCGGCTGCTGGACGTGAGTCCCGGGAAGGCGTTCGCCGTTGTCCACGGATTCCATCAACTCTTGAGGCTCCAGCGCTGCCTTTTGTGGGGCGTCGAGGAGCGGTTCAGAGAGGCAGGTTTCCTGCGGCACCACCAGGCAGGGCTCGGACAGAACCTCCGCACTGTGCTCCTGGTGGTGGTTGGAGTGCTCCTCCGGCAGGGAGGGCGATCCCTGCTGTTCCGTCTTGACGTTGAGCACGAGCACCTCGACGCTTTCCACGGCGTCTTTGCGGCGTCTGTTGCCGCAGCACTTCCTGCGGCACAGCTTGGCGAGGGTCCTGAACGCCTTCTTCAGGCCGGCGCAACACCCACACTTGGCTTCCTTGGCTTCCTGGGTCTCTTCAGTAACACGCTTCTCTTCAGTCTTGGGAGTCATGACCTAGACTTTCTATACCCACCAGTTGACGCAGGTCTCTAATAATAAAAATTCCCTACAAACAGTTTGGAGTTAGCAAATAGGAACAAATCCTTTTTTGGCACACACTCATCATCACACACATCTTCACTACTAGTGTTTCTAACTCCAAGCTCACGCTGATTGGCTACTACAGTGTCTGCCTAGATCCAAGCTGGCGTCAGTAAGGGTCCCGGGGTTCCAATATGCTCAACTCCAACCTCGCGTCAAGGGGCCTCTCACGCCACCGCCATCATCATCATCATCAGCATCACCACATTATTGCCCTATACCATAGACCACTGTATACCTGGACTGTTCACGCGACAATGTTTTGAATTGCGGGGCTGCACAGGGGCCCGCGGGGCGCCCGACAAAGAGATATAGTGGTCTATGGACTATCATATAGACTGGTTTATCAGTATATATGATATACTGTAATCTTCGTAAATGTTTGTTCTATAATATTATCAAATAAAAAACAGTAAAACACGCTAAAGAAATGCCATTACGAGACTATGAAGAAATATGCATGAACTTAATATTCACTTAACTCTTTGCCATTTAAAACTTTGCGAGTCAACTTTTATCATGAAGGGTATCAATAGAAGCGCAATTTTATTAGCTTTCCATTGGTGTATTTTGTTATCTGATAAATTAATTAGAACCATGCATAAATTAGCGTTAAATAAAAAAATTAAATCATCAATCAGGTAATTTTCCCGATTGATTATGTTATTTATTCACTTATATATTTCGTTTTCTGATAAATGAATTAGCACCATGTATAAATTAGCGCTGCCTAAATAAATAACCTCATCAATCGGGAAAATTACCCGATTAATGATTTTATTTATTTAGTTAATGCTACTTTATGCATGGTTCTAATTCATTTATCAGATAACGAAATATAGCAATGGAAAGCTAATAAAATTGCGCTTCTATTGATACCCTTCATGATAAAAGTTGACTCGCAAAGTTTTAAATGGCGAAGAGTTGAAGTGAATATTAAGTTCATGCATATTTCTTCATAGTCTCGTAATGGCATTTCTTTAGCGTGTTTTACTGTTTTTTATTTGATAATATTATAGAACAAACATTTACGAAGATTACAGTATATCATATATACTGATAAACCAGTCTATATGATCCGTATATATATATATATATATATATATATATATATATATATATATATATATATATATATGAATCCGAGCGGCCCTCCGATTTCGGGCCCTTGCGCGACAGGCCGATATTCCGTGCGCAGTCCAGGTAAATAGTAGTCTATGCCTATGCAGCACTGAACGCATCCTTCCCCAGTGCAATACAGGACAATATTCCCAAGGTGTTATTCTCTCTCTCTCTCTCTCTCTCTCTCTCTCTCTCTCTCTCTCTCTCTCTCTCTCTCTCTCTCTCTCTCCTCTCTCTCTCCAATTTGTCTCTAATGATGGATTTTTCTGCCTTAATTATATATTTTTCCAAACTTCCCCCAATAAACCTTCTAAGAGCTTGTGTATCGCCTTGCCTTCTTAACTAAATGGACTTGAGAGCTTGTGTTAATTAATACCATTTAATTATCTTCTGGCCTTTCTTTCCCCTAATTAGTCACCTACATATAAAACAATAGGCGTTAATTCATTCTTTGGTAAATTCATCTTTATTGTATACATCAGCCCAACACCTTAATTCCCCACCATAAATAAATATAAGTAGGCAAAGGTAAGGCTCAATCTATAGCCTTTAATAGTTTTTTGTACTGTGTTTTATCCATTTTTTCCCTATTTTTATCTTTCTCTTTCTCCTTCTCTTCTTGCACCCTATCTACCATCTTTTTTATTTTATATTTTACTGTACCTCAATCCTTCTTTCTTAACGGCCTCGTCCCCTTTCCTCACAATGTTCTCGTCTCTCTCTCTCTCTCTCTCTCTCTCTCTCTCTCTCTCTCTCTCTCTCTCTCTCTCTCTCTCTCTCTCATTGATAGCTATAGCCTGTAGAAACATTTTCACTTCCCTTTTCAACACGGCAGATGCATTTCCTAACGTGTTATTATTTTTTCATACATCTGTAATGTCCTGATCCTTTCATCTTTCACTTCGCCCTTTAACTACACCGAGATTCTACTACACCAACGACGTGCTTCTCTTCCCACCAATTCGAGAGAACTGGAACCCAAAATGCCAGGGGTCGCTGGTAGTCTTAACTAACTTTTTTGATAATAAGTTGGTCTACTGGAAAACAAAATATGGGCTTATTCCACTGCACTTAAAACACAAAAGTGTAATATTAAGAACGATTTTCTTCTATATGTATATTGCATAGAAGCCTGATTCTGTAAAACATTGTATATAACCAAATAACCAAGTAGGTTATAGTTGAGGAGGCGAGATAAATGCTACTCTATGATATTATATAGTCAATAACGAATGTTTAGAAGTTATCTATACCTAGGCAGTCATATTTTCCTGTTATTATTGTGTATCAATCAGATAGAAAGCCTGGAAGTGCAATGAGTCGACGCGTGAAGTCGTAATGTTTTGATTCAATCTCCCCGCCCACAACTCCCCGCCCCCACTCCCCGCCGCGGCGTGTCGCCTCCACAATTATAACCTACATTGTCGCAGCAACAAGCCGATTTCGGCATTCTTTATTCTTCGTTTTTCCAAGGCATTGCTTATTGTATTTTGACAAGCGTTTGCCAGACGCAGCAGTACTGTCTTAGAAAACAGTGTGAACATCGCCCAAATTTTACATGCCACAATATACATGTAAAAAATATATTAAGCTTTGCTACTCGAGGCGAGTAATTTGCATTAAATTGCTATTATAGAGCCTTCCATCGTAATGCATGTCATCCATATAATTAGTAGAACAACAGAAGAACTATATTTTTTGGTATTCAGATGCGGTGCATCAATGTTTATCGCGAAATTAATTTATGAAAAATATTAGTCGCGGAGCCAAAACACAGTAGACCAACCTTTGAGTTACAACTGCCAGCGACCACTGGCATTTCTCGAGTTGCAGTTCTCTCTAATTGCCGCCACACACTTTAACGATTGTCATATCATTTGACAAAACACCACATATGAGAGAGAAATTCACATCACCTGTGAAATGCAACGTGGGCAAAATGTGCATGATTATAGCACATAATTGGTAAAGATATAGTCAATAATACATTTTGTGTCATAAAGGGAAACTAAAGAGACATAATATCATGCTTCACATATTTTTTTATAACAATTAATACTTTGTTTTATACCCCGCCTGTAGCCAAGCCCGCATTCAGTCGTGAAGGCATGGCTGCCACCAACGTCCACGTGACAGAAAAAAATACTATTAGGGTGATTACTTACTAGATTAGGGTGCGTTACTAATGCATTATGCAACTCAGACAACACAAAATATGTGCATGGGTGTGGATACAGGCAGGAAAGAAAAATATGTGTCGGTAACAGAGAGAGAGAGAGAGAGAGAGAGAGAGAGAGAGAGAGAGAGAGAGAGAGAGAGAGAGAAGAGAGAGAGAGAGAGAGAGAGAGAGAGAAGAGAGAGAGAGAGAGAGAGAGAGAGAGAGAGGAGAGAGAGAGAGAGGAGAGAGAGAGAGAGAGAGAGAGAGAGAGGAGAGAGAGAGAGGAGGAGAGAGAGAGGGGAGAGAGAGAGAGGAGAAGAGAGAGAGAGAGAGAGAGAGAGAGAGAGAGAGAGAGAGAGAGAGAGAGAGAGAGAGAGAGAGAGAGAGAGAAGAGAGAGAGAGAGAGAGAGAGAGAGAGAGAGAGAGAAAAAAAAAAACTGGTGTTATTCACTCGCCAAACATAATGTGTTGCTGACGGACCATCTGTTCGGAACGTTTTCTCATCACAGAATACGACACGCTCCCAAAAGTGGACAGGCTTGTCAGCGTACTCCAGCGCATATTCCATATTCATACGCATTTTCCGACAATGACTGCGCTAGCCTAAAGGCAGTATGTGGCATCCTACGTTATTGGAGTTATAAACAAGCGTTGTGAGGTAAACAATCGTTGGCCGGTTCGAACTCCAAAACACCCAATTCATGGCATACCAACCCTCCCATATCATCAGCACTTGAATGAATCTTTACAGTATTCATCGGACCCCTAGGCACCAATACTTGTTTTACCTATAGTACATACTACGTACTATAGTCATTTTCTTTAAGGGCGATCCAGTATGGGCCACCAGGTTTAAATGAATTGTATAATTTTTCTGGATGGTTCGAAAAAGTCTGGGAATATATCACTTAAAGCTCCCAAAATCTTCTCTTCTAATGTTGAGTTCATGTATTCGAGTACGCTTCGTACGTTAATGGCGCCAAACCCACTACAAAACATGTAATTCAACGAGAAGAAACGTCCACACTCCTCGAAATCAGCCTTGAAACTGAATCCTGATGACTCGTGTTGGTTCGGTCGGTTTGAACGGTGATGATTCGAGATAACTGACTCATTGACTCGACTCGTTTGGTGTGAATGCCGTCTTTAGTAACTGTATTTACCTAGTTGTGTTTTACAGGGCCTGAGCTACACTCGTGTGGTCCCGTCTCCGTATCTATATTTAGTCCAATCTTTCTTTCAACTGGTGCACATTAGTTGCCGATATCACCTCCTCATTTAGTCCATTCCAAACGTGTGTGTGTGTGTGTTACTGCAAGGGACTCTTCACGATCTCATTCTTGCAGTGCGTGTCTCCTTCACAACAATGGCCACCTCATCAACGCTAAGACTGCTCCTCGTAGCCGCCTTCCTCCTCTCAGTCTTTCCAGAGCCAAGGTAACTTTATCATCACGCATCATTTTCGATTCCCTTGCCCTGCACTGCCCTTGTCCTGAGTGAAAATAATTGTTAAAGGACCGAATAACCCACACATGTAATCCTGCGTCCTTTGTCCCGTGCCATATCACTCTCATTGTCCCATAAAAGTGTTGATATTAATTTATTAATATAGTATAATCTTCCTTCAGCTCCCAAGGACGACTCGACCCACATAAAGTTACATGCTGGCCACAAAGAAGGTAAGGAATAAAACTACTTTTATTCCTCTAACGAGTGACTGGACTGGTGGATCTTTGGTAGACAAAAGCCTCAGCATAGGTTGACATACTCTTCCTTACACTAGCTCTGTAATCCTATGCTCTGTTCTTCATGCCCGTACCTCATTCCTCGTGCAATACAGCAGACCTGTGCCTATAGTCTATTTTTTTTATTATGGTTAAAATGCACTAAGGAAGCCACTCCCCCTGCCTCCCCTTCTATTCTACGGGGCAGCTGATTGGTGCATTCCTCGTATCATCACTACCAATCACAATATCTTCACTACTTACCAGCGGCGTGACCACTGGACAGAGCAATCTTCACTACAGAGGGTGACAAAATCAAAAATCCCTCTGTAGTGAAGATTGCTCTATCCAGTTGTCACGCGCTGTTAAGTAGTGAAGATATTGTGATTGGCAGTGATGATACGAGTAATGCACCAATCAGCTGCCCCGTAGAATAGAAGGGGAGGCAGGGGGCGTGGCTTCCTTAGTGCATTTTGACCATAAAAAAAAAAATAGACTATAGTCTTGTCCGTATTCTCTCTCTCTCTCTGCACACATAATATGTTCTCTGCCCCATTCTAGCCATGTGTCACTTGCTTAATGCCAACTTTGGTTCAAGACTCTGGACCATCTGTGGCCCGATGTACTTGTCACTGCTTTCCCCTTTAGAAAGAAGTAGTAAAAGTAGTAGTGGTAGTAGTTGTATTAGTATATAGTAGTAGCTGTTGTCGACTGGTCGTGATAGTAGTAGTAGTAAAACTAGTAGCAATAGTATTAATACCTGTGGTCAAATCGAAAGCATCACTATGCGCAGCAGCAGCAACAACAGTAGTAATGGTAGCAGCAGTAGTAGTAGTAGTAGTAGTAGTAGTGATAGATAAAATAGATTATCGTACTTATAAGAGTAATATATGTTACAATAGTAGTTGTCGTAGTGGTAAAACTTTGGAAGAAGTCCTTCACCCCTATCTTTTTCTTCTTCCCCCTCTAGCCAACAAGCCTGGGGAACTGGCGGGAATACGGGGTTTTTGGGTGGGGGAAGCAAATATAAGTGATTTATGGCTCCCCAAAAAATCATCAAAGTCACTATATGTAAAAATCTAACCTAACCTAACCTAACCTTTACCACAAAGTATACCTAACCTAACCTTAACCACAAAGTATACCTAACCTAACCTAACCTTAACCACAAAGTATACCTAACCTAACCTTAACCACAAAGTATACCTAACCTAACCTAACCTTAACCACAAAGTATACCTAACCTAACCTAACCTAACCTTAACCACAAAGTATACCTAACCTAACCTAACCTAACCTAACTGGACTTAGAATTTTTTGAGGCACCTCATATTTCATAGCGGCCGTGTGGGTTAACCAAGGCTGAGCGCACGCTGGAACCTTTATAGATGTGAAGTAAAATAAGCATACAATACAGTGCGGTAGTTCATTTCAGTCAAAGCGGAAGGATGAGTTCCAAAGTATTTCCGAACTTGCTAACTGCATGCCTCTCCCACTCCCGCGACCTCACTGCACAAGACTTTCTACTCATTCTGATCTCTATTCTGTCCATCTTCCTAATGCAAAAGAGTTAATCAGTATCTTCACTCTTTCATCCCATTCTCTGGTAAACTCTGGAACTCTCTTCCTGCTTCTATTTTTCCACCTTCCTAAGACTTAAATCTCTTCGAGAGAGGAGTGACAAGACACCTCCCGAACTAAATTGGCCCACCCCTCTTTCTTTATTATCTTACTATCTTCTTTATAGGTATTTGCACCAAGCGGGCTTTTTGTTACCATTTTGTTTTGCCCTTGACCAGTCCTTTGTGATGTGAACAAAGTAGTTAAAGGTAGTAGTAAAAGTAGTAGTAATAGAAATAGAAGTATTAATCATATAAATTATTCTAATTATTTATCCTACTTTGATATATAGTGTCTAGAATATTCAATTTATCAATTTATGTAATATTATGGACGTACTACCACTAAATGTCCGTAATATAAGTACATCTAGTACAGTACCATCAAATATCTGTCTTTCCTAACTTTCAGATTTCAACGTAGAATTTACAATAGACTGTGTGAAATATTTAGATCCATAAAAAACACTGACTTTTAAAACCAATCACAGTACGTACTTGTATGACAGAGTACTCAAGGTTATAGGGGATTGTAGTAATGTTTCTCACATGTGAATTAATGTTTTCCTGCAGAGACAACACAATACACAAGACCTTGGGGTTTATAGTCAAGGCGACCGGCGAGCCAAGAGGGAGGTAAGGAATTATACATTTCGTTGTCCAGACTATTGGTTTGATAACTGGTCTGTATTCTGGGACAGAGTGCTGTGAAGTGTGGGGCAGGTGTATCCAGCTTCTTTCCTATGAATACAGGAGTGAGGCAAGGGTGCGTCCTTGCCCCATCACTTTTCAACGCTTGTATGGACTGGGTATTGGACAAGGTTGTAGATCAAAGTGATTGTGGAGCATCCATCGGCAACACCAAGATCACTGATCTTGTTTTTGCCGATGACGCAGTAATCTTTGCTGAGTCGCTGGAGGTCCTGGTGATGGCTCTCGAGGCGCTGCACGAGGAGGCAAAGCCTTTGGGACTTGCGGTCTCCTGGCTCAAGACCAAGGTCCAGGTGTTTGGAGACTTACTAGATGAAGCAGTACAGTCTGTTCATGCGTGTGGCGAGGACATTGAGATCTTGGAAAGTTTTACATACCTTGGTAGCGCAGTCCATAATGACGGCGGGTCACGTCAAGAAGCCTTACGGCGGATTGGCATAGCCCACGGTGTTATGGACTCGCTCAGCGGGAGTATTTGGCGTTGTCGGTACCTGTGCAGGAGGACAAAGATCCGGATCTTCAAGTCGCTTGTGATCCCTGTCTTCCTCTATGGTTGTGAGACATGGACACTAAATAGTGACTTGAAGAGACGAATCAATGCCTTTGGTAATGTAACGCGAGAAATTACATTAATAGGGGAAGAGATGAAATAACACATAAGTATCAATAAGCTAACGAGGAATTTTCCTCCACGCCTCATTTCTGAATCACTGGTTAGGCTTATATTTTAAGCCAGTAGTAATTAGACACGTAGCGAAACGAGGTGAGAACGGGGATTCTAGGTTAGGATAATTTTAGAAGCAGCTCGACGTTCATTGAGTTAAGTCGCCTGTGGGGAGGTGATATTCTCGCCCTTGGTAAAGGTATGTTATGAAATGTTTGTTAACTAGAGATGTAGACATGACTTACTGGGGATTCCTTTTGTTGACCAGGACTAATAAAGGGTATTACTTAGGGTCCCAAGGTAGGATGCTGTTGGCGGACCAGGGGGCCAAGCGCTCACAAATTAGCAGAGGGGGCAACTACAACATGTCACAGCCAGCCGTGTGAGGACAAGGAGAAAGAAGGAAATAGAAAAATAAGTGAGAGGGAAACAGTTGGAAGTGGGATAGACCACGTATACATTATATTAAGATAACGACTTGAGCATTACATGTGCGTATCGTTAAGGGGTAACAGTGCGACTGAAGTTACCAGAGATAGTAAACTATATTAGATTGACGACTTGAGCATTACATGTGCGTATCGTTAATGTGGTGACAGTGCAACCGAAGTTACCAAAGATAGTAAACTATATTAGGATAACGACTTGAGCATTTCGCGTGCGTATCGCTAGGAGGGAAGGAAGACTTAATATTAAGATAACTTGTGAATGTATAATAACTACATAATGGAGACAGTAAAGAGTTAAATATATTATAATTAGAAATATATTAACGCGTTGTCATTCAGTTTCCAACCAGTACTTACATATTTTCTTAAATCTTTTATTTTTGTTCATTCATATATTTTTCCCACTTAATGTGGGTGGTGGCAGCGGAGTAACCAGGACTGTAGAGTAAACTCCCAAGGTGGGCACTACATAATGGTGACAACGGTGTTGATGGTCATTTTGACCACTACAGTAATAAGTGTCTTCGCAGAATCATGGGGGTATCGCTGGGATGATAACGTGTCAAATCAGCGATTGCACCGTGAGACTGAATCGAGGCCTATTACCTGCATAGTCCGTCAGCGCCAACTTCGGCTATATGGGCATGTGGCACGCTACCCTGAAAACGATCCTTCCCATCGGGTTGTATCTGTAAGAGACAATCCGGCGTGGAGGAGGCCAAGAGGGCGTCCACAAGGCTCGTGGCTGGGGCAAGTTGATGTTTCTTGTCGAGAGCTGCTTGGTATGGGAAAGGAGCCTGCATGGGAACTCGCGCGTGGTGACCCCCGGGAGTGGCGTCGTAGGGTGGGCGAGGCGACGCGCCCCCCGGCGTATGTCCCCAATGATTGATTGATTGTTGTCCAGATCTCACAGAGGAAGCTTATATTGCTCGGTTTTATAGGCACTACTTGATCCTCTACTTTTATCCACTAACGGGCCAGAGCGACCGACATCACGACTCTAATGTGCAGGGTTAACCACCTGAGCCCTCAAATGAAAAAATAGCCAACAGGCGCTATAAGCTCCAATGTAAAAAAACAAAAATAATAATAGAATCAGAGTAGAATAAGAAGTAACGGATTCAAACTGGAAAATAGTAGATTTAAAAGAGAAATAGGGAGAAACTGGTTCACAAATAGGGTGGTAAATGATTGGAATGAACACAGTCGTCAGGTAGTTATAGCAAGGTCAATAGGGTTTTTAAAAGGAGGCTAGACATTTTCATGGATGGGGATGAAAGGTGGATGTAGGTAGAGTTAAGAAACAGGAATTACAACGTGTAGGTCTCACGGCCTCTTGTAGCTTCCTTATTTTCTTATGTTCATAGCTTGTAAGCCAAGCGATGATACGCTGATGCCATGTGTGACAATTGCGAGAATCTTTTCTCATTGCTTTGTTTTGCATTGATTTTGAGATAAAGTCGCTTGTTTCCTTGCCCTTCGCACATTGTTTACTTCTGTATGTGCCCGTCAGGGTGTCTCAGTGGTAGCCAGTTGAGTTGAGTTATATACTTAGCTTACTTCTCTATGTCCATGGCATATATCAGCTTATGTAAGTTAAACCACTTGCATTACATAATTTACATTCCAGTGTGGTATGTCGTTTGCCGTTTATACTCTCCCCTGGCTCCCCCTGGAAGCTTTTACCCGGCAAGTTAGGAAAGCAGGTAAGCGATTGTATCTTCAGATTTTTTTATTTTCAGAAAGCATCACATATTTTCATCATAGTATGCAAACTTATAAAATATCATGTATTGCAAGAGTTTCACGATATCTTTCATATATTGCATTATTGTATCTCACGTGTGAATTACTCTTTTCCTTCAGCGTCAAGGAGACGATAACAGGCCAAGAACAGGTATCCGCGGTTCAGAAGGGAGGTAAGGAGTTAACTTTTAAGGATCACTGCACACCTTGCCTCACATATCATCGCATATATATATTTTATCAATATTTATGAGTTATATATATATATTATATTTTTTAATTCTAGATTTATTATACAGTATAGTAGTAGTAGTAATACTACTACTACTTCTATCACTACTGCTACTACTAGTATTACATTTACTACTCCTACTATTACCGCTTCTAGTACTACTTCCACTACAAGTCGTAGTAGTAGAGTAGTAGTACCGGTATATTAGTATTGTAGAAGTAGAATCTGTAATATTCTGTTGTTTATATTGTCGTGTTTGGACACAAATATTTCTAAGTATATCCTATATATATATATATATATACATATAATACTATATATATTATAGATATATATTATATATATCATTCTTTAGGACAATTATAATATACCTATATACTAATAATTATTACCATATAAGTATGTCCTCTACTGATATAATGCGTAAAAGATAATCAACACCATTACTAACAACACTCATCCTTTTCCTTTAGCGACGCCAGCGGCTTTGCGACAGAGGCGACGACAGGTCAAGAACACGTATCAAATGACAGGTAAGGAATCAAGGATCTTTTCCCCTATGTAGTTGAAATTATCGCCCATCGACTGACTGATGGACGACAACAAACTGTTGAAATTATAATATTAATTAACGTGAACTCACCTTGCGATTAACCCCAAATCGACCTAAGCTGCACTGATACCCTATTTAGACGCTAACTAAGGTATACTCAGCAATGGCAGATGGGTTGATGATATGAAGGCTCTTGATCATTATCTTGAGGGAGTGTTGGGAGACGTTGTGGTACAAGAATGGCGGGCGGCTGCTGTGGTACGTAATGCGGCGCGAGTGGTAGCCGACGTAGCTTTTCACAGCTGGTCGCGATATTATAAGATGTGTTTTACACCTCGTTCTCGTCTTAACCGATTGATCGGTTACAACTTACTCATATTAAGATGCGTTTGACTACACCTTAGTGTACAATCAAAGACTGACTACAACTTCATAGTGTAGGTGATAACGCGTGACTGATGTCTTGACTGAAAATCCTTTTCAAGACAGCTGGAGCTTACACGTGGAGCGCGTTCCAATAATTTACTCCTATACGTGGAAGTTTCCTCACAATTCTTATATGATGTTAATCCTTTGATTAATTGTGGTATTATAGGTGAATACCACCAAAATTATATTACTATATCTAAATACATCTTAATTTATACCCAAATCTATAATAATATATACATAGGTGTAATTTTTATTCGTATCCCACCTCCGTCGGGGAGGCGCCAAATTCCACCATTCAAATTAATACCATTCTCATAATTAGAGAGCGGTTTTAGTGGATAATTTCCACATATATCCTATATATATATACCATATAAGTATGTCCTCTACTGATATAATGCGTAAAAGATAATCAACACCATTACTAACAACACCCATCCTTTTCCTTTAACGACGCCAGCGGCTTTGCGACAGAGGCGACGACAGGTCAAGAACACGTATCAAATGACAGGTAAGGAATCAAGGATCTTTTCCTCTATTTAGTGACACATTCAGCTCACTTATAGCAAAACAAATATAAAAAATAAAATATAACTTGTGCACACAATGCATCGAAGAAATAAGCAATATGACGCTTGTTTTTTTTTCTTTTTCTTTTTTGCTTAACCTTTTTTTCCGTCTAACTTGTTATAGATATTATAAAACAACCTGATTTTACAAACTGTTTTAGTTAGCAAAGGACACATGTTTGCAGCGCTTTAGTGGCCGTTGTGACTCTTCATGGCTAGTGTCGAGTGTAAGCTCAAGTATGAATTATTACTTTTATTGTGTGGGAATTTCCATAATGGGAATTTTGAGAGTATTAATCTTTGCAATGATGTAATTCATGTGAATTATTGTTGAGGCGACTGTTGCAACGGTTGTTGTAGCAAGACAAGCATCATGACTGTTAGGGAAATATCAACGCTATTGAAATACTTGAAAACCACTGCCAGATTCTATAAGTCAAGTTACTCAACGACCACAGGCTTGTGTTGCTTCTAGTAAGATTACTGTTACATTCCTCTGAAAAATATGGTAATAATGAACACATAATTATATACGTAGAAATATGATGAGCAGCATTTAATCTTTTGTGGCATATTCTTTTCAATTTTTATTGTAATGTTTTTTGTGAATACAAAATATTTTCAAAATTCCATCAGCTAGCAAAATAACTTGCATTGCAAGTGTTACATGCTCTATATATCTTTAATGAATATTGCACCATTGTATCACGTGTGAATTATTCTTTTCCTTCAGCGACAAGGAGACGACAACAGGCCAAGAACAGGTACCCGGCGGTTCATTGTGGAGGTAAGGAGTTACCTTCAATATGTTGCCTCACATAGCATCTCTGCCTTACAGTTCACTTTATTTCTTCTTTCCTTGTGACTGATCATTATATTGTGTGAAATAGGCATTTTATTTTGTAAAATGCTTAAGTAAATAAAATGACACATGTTTCCAGCGATTCAGTGTTACTTGACGCTCTTCATGTCTACAGGAGAATCTGTCCAGTGTTAACTCATGTATGAATGATTATTTTCCTTTAGCGGCGGAAGCTACGGATACGGTGCAGGCGGAACTCAAGGGCTTATTCCATACCTGGGAATAAACAGGTAAGAAATCAAGCATGTCTTTACAAGTAGTCGAGGCAGCATTATTTCAAGGGTAATGTCATTTTTTCGGCAATATACGTTTATCTAAAAATTCTATAATATATACATTATTTTGAAAAAGGCAGTTTTCGTGACGAAAACAATATTGTTAAGCGTGACCTTCACTGATCTGCACACAATGCATCGAACAACTAAGGAATATGACGCTTATTTATTTCGCTGGTAATCCTCTTCTTGCAGTTTACTTTTATAATATTATAAGACCTGAGTTTACAAACTGTTTTAGTTAGTAAAAGGACACACATTTACAACGTTTTAGTGCCAGTTGTGACTCTTCATGGCTAGGGTCGAGTGTAAGCTCAAGTACGAATTATAATTTTCCTGTAGTGACGGAAGCAATGGAAATGCAGCATACTTCTCAGCGCAATACACATCATTCGCAAAAAAAGTTTTTCTGATAATTACAAAAAAAGCAACGTCAATATACGCAGATCGTTTTGGTTTTGGAAAAGTGAAATAAAAATCTGTAAATATCGACTCATGAAAATAATGTATTATTATCATTGTTATTATTAACCAGGAACACACATGGCAGGCTTTCCTCAGGGGAACGACATTTTGAGTTGTGGTCATCTATTCTGAAAAAAGGCAACACTAATATTAATGCTATGATTTTATACTTCCAAGAATAGTCCCGCAATTCTGAATAGGAATAGCGGTTTACGGTAATTTCGCCCACACGTCAATTCGCCACAAGACTTTTCGACCACATGTAAGAGTCAATTCGCCCACACATTCCATGTCACGTCCACTGAGCCCTATATTGTTGGAGTAGATATATACCATGTATAAGTGGTGTGTAGTTCGAGAGGCCACCAACGTGGCGGTGTAGCAGTAGAGGGCTTGTTGGGGCTTTTATCGAGTGGTAAATAAAGATTTCGAAAAGAAAAGTTATATGTAAGTTTATTGAATTCATGTGCTGAATATAAATATAGAATTAAAGCTTTAAAACCTACTGAAATATGTCACACTGCAGACCTTCTTGCCTTGCCCGTACAAGTACAAAGCACTGAATACACTCATTTGAGCAGTCTGCCATCTTGCCAGGAACTGATTGAATTCTATGGCCATGACTAATTAAAAACATAGATAAATGAACCACGAACTCCCAATACTCTAGAACACTGAGCGGATTTTCCATCTGGTGGCCGTCTGGGAACTTCCCGTCAGCTCCAGGACGTAGGGTCAAGGAGGTCAGGCTAGTCTTATTTGCCATTATTCCCTACAAACCAGCTACAATTAAGTGTTGACATGGTCAACATAGGTTATCGCAAAGGAAACATAAGGGTTTTACATTATTCATGGGGATATACTGAGGATTGTTGGCAAAATAAGTATTCGACCATATGTCCTACAACACTCTATCCAATGATTTAGAGGAATGCATCAAGTCGGGTGTATGGGTAAATATTGCCTTCATGTATGCAAAGAGAAGGTAAACGAACCAAATAATGGTGACATAACTTAAATTTTTTGCAATCAATAGTGAAAGATATGCATTATTTCGCCATTCAACATTTCTTTCTGGTACACTGCCAAACGTACGACGGTCCGATGCATTATAAACAAACACCAGAGTAGCGATCCCATATGCATCACACGACACGTGACACGTTGTCATCCGCCTTACCTGCGTCTTCCTGAGGAAGACTGATCACCTACCACGCCTGTGATGGCCTCATAGGCAATGGCGTACCGAGGGGGGGGGCATGCGGCCATGGTCCCCCCTTTTGCAAATAATATAATTATAAATAAATATATATATTTTAAGAAAAATATATAAAATATATAAGAGTAAAACTGCATAAGCACTGCTCCAAGCTTATCAGAATGACATTACAGCAGCATATAGTACATTAAAATTTTACTGTACTTCATATCTGCAAAGGTTCCAGTGCAAAGACCGCACACTGAAACCTTTGCAGATATGAAGTACAGTAGTGTAGCCTACTATGTGCCGCTGTAATGGCATTCAGATAAGCTTGGAGCAGTGC
This sequence comes from Chionoecetes opilio, assembly GCA_016584305.1. Classification (NCBI taxonomy): domain Eukaryota; kingdom Metazoa; phylum Arthropoda; class Malacostraca; order Decapoda; family Majidae; genus Chionoecetes; species Chionoecetes opilio. The sequence goes on along the minus strand of JACEEZ010003933.1, from coordinate 108,453 downwards.
TTACGCAGTTTTACCACACACACACACATATATATATATATATATATATATATATATATATATATATATATATATATATATATATATATATATATATATATATATATATATATATATATATATATATATATATATATATACAGGTTGAAGTTCCCAAACTCGGCATCCCAAGACTCGGCAACACCCAAAACTTGGCTATGGTTCCGGATTTTCCAAAACACGGCAGAACACCCAAAACCCGGCGCGTAGTTGCCGGGTCGGCCGCTAGGTGCCACCACACTAGGCCGCTTGGTTTCTCCCGCCGATTTGTTTGTTGTTATTGTTCAGTGGTGTTGTGACTGTAGAGTTGTGTACACTGTTATTTTGTGTACTTCTACAGGTCTGTTATTGGTATTATGGTTCCCAAACGTCCAGGAAGACCTACTGGTGGAAGTGAAAAGAAAAGGAAGAACAATGTGTTCACTATTTCTGAGAAAATTGACCTTATGAAGAAGTTGGATGACGGAACCTCAGTTTTTCAGTGATTTTCATGCTTTTTTTCCCCTTAATATATCTACGTTCTAAAAGTCGGAAAATTCCATTACTCGGCTCGGCGCTGGTCCCGGGGTTGCCGAGTTTGGGAACTTCAACCTGATTATATGTATATATATATATATATATATATATATATAATATATATATATATATATATATTAATATATATATATATATATATATATATATATTGGCCCCCCCCACTTTTCAATTTTCTGGGTACGCCACTGCTCATAGGACATCACCAGGTTTGTTTATGTTCTCCCATGTGGTCAGCTGCCAGAAAAATCTCGTACAGCAGACGGCAGCGAATTTTACAACTATTTTATAATTCTGAATGAAAGCACGATCTACAAATGTTTACCATTTAATTGTATTCCATTTATTATACTGGACTTAAATCAAGCAATAAGTATTATATAATTATTGTTTCCTTGGAGAAGATTGTAGTTTTCAGGCGGTTTCATCGTTTTTTAAATACCGCTTATATATGAATTGTATGTAAACTGTAGCTATGAGAAAAATATTGCGATTTCAAAACACCAAGTGAAAACGTGTAAAAAAAAAAATGTAATGAAACCCGCTATACATTTATTGGATGAAATTCCAGAACGGCCACCAGATGGCAAATCCGCTCAATATTCTGGAGTGTTGAAACGCACAGTAAACAAGTGCGAGGTAAATGAACCACGAACTCCCAATTGAAACGCGCAGTTAACAAGTGATTGGTAAATGAACCACCAGTAACCTTGGGCGAAACTGCTCCATAGTGTGGGCGAAATATGACTCCATAGTGTGGGCGAATTGACCTGTGGGCGAAATGACTCCATGGTGTGGCGAAATGGCATGTGGGCGAAATTACCGGATACCGGAATATCAATATATTGTATGAATACATTATAAAATATTACGCTTCACTTGTGATCCACGCTAAAAAGCCATCGTTCGAAATATTTTCAGTGCCAAGTTCGTCCCAAACATTCCATACAGCATTTGTGGCGTGTTATGTAGTGCCGTGCTGTGTGATCCACGCCACTCACACGCAGGACCATTAGCAGGTGTAATAGTAGTAGTAGTAGTCATCATCAGAATCATAATTCCTGTATTTCGTATAAAACATACAGAGTGCCGATTTCACTTACTGCTTGAGATCATTCTGGCGTGGCGGCAATATGTTTTGTCAATAACCTCGCCGTTAGGACGTGAAAATGGTCTTGATAGGATTAAAGTAGCTTATCTTATCTCAATTCTCTACGCTCATGCAATACATCACCTTGTACAATATAAATCCCTTTTAGCACTTGCATGCCAGTGTGACAGGCTACTCAAGGTTGTAGAAAAACAAATCACATAAGAACATAAGGAAGCTACAAGAGGTCGTGAGACCTACACGTGGTAGTTCCAGTAAATGTGAAATAATCTTTTCCAGCAGCGACAACAACACACACGAGTCCACGACGTTTATAGGCCAGGTGCCCGGCGAGTCAGGAGGGAGGTAAGGAATTATATATTTCGTTGTTAAGATCAATAAAGGAAGCTTGATATTGATAAGATTAATGGGAATTTTGAGAGTATTAATCTTTGCACTGATGCGATTCATGTGAATTATTGTTGAGGTGACTGTTGCAACGGTTGTTGTAGCAAGACGAGCAACATGACTGTTAGGGAAATATCAGCGCTATTGAAATACTTGAAAACCACTGCCAGATTCTGCAAGTCAAGTTACTCAACGACCACAGGCTTGTGTTGCTTCTAGTAAGATTACTGTTACATTCCTCTAAGGTTAAAGGAAAAATGGTGGTAATAATGAACACAAAATTATATACGTAATAATATGATGAGCAGCATTTAATCTTTTGTGGCATATTCTTTTCAATTTTTATTGTAATGTTTTTTGAGAATACAAAATATTTTCAAAACTCCATCAGCTAGCAAAATAACTTGCATTGCAAGTGTTACATGCTCTATATATCTATAATGAATATTACACCATTGTATCTCACGTGTGAATTATTCTTTTCCTTCAGCGACAAGGAGACGACAACAGGCCAAGAACAGGTACCCGGCGGTTCATTGTGGAGGTAAGGAGTTACCTTCAATATGTTGCCTCACATAGCATCTCTGCCTTACAGTTCACTTGTATTTCTTCTTTCCTTGTGACTGATCATTATATTGTGTGAAATAGGCATTTTATTTTGTAAAATGCTGAAGTAAATAAAATGACACATGTTTCCAGCGATTCAGTGTTACTTGACGCTCTTCATGTCTACAGGAGAATCTGTCCAGTGTTAACTCAAGTGTGAATGATTATTTTCCTTTAGCGGCGGAAGCTACGGATACGGTGCAGGCGGAACTCAAGGGCTTATTCCATACATGGGAATAAACAGGTAAGAAATCAAGCATGTCTTTACAAGTAGTCGAGGCTGCATTATTTCAAGGGTAATGTCATTTTTTCGGCAATATACGTTCATCTAAAAATTCTATAATATATACATTATTTTGAAAAAGGCAGTTTTCGTGACGAAAACAATATTGTTAAAGTAATCGTCCAGACCATTTCATCATTCCTGATTTAATGCAGTCAAAATATAGCCATGATCGAGTATATCAACAATATGTTGTCACTTTTTGCATCCAGTCACCCGTTTTTAAATGATCCGCATTTAAAATCTGTAAATTCCCCGAGCTCTCAAAATACAACTGGCGACCAGCAGACGACGCACCATGGCTCGGCGGCGTCACATGAGTAAGCCTCCCAGCCCTGCCTAATACAGATGCACGGAGACTCGGAGAAAAATTTAGTACTTGGGGAATTTTGGGTGTTTCTGATATATTTTTTTTGCGATATGGCATATATTTGCATCCTATATGAGTACAGCAAGAAAGCTGTGCCTTTGCAGAGAGCTTAGGACAGCTTTTTTGCTGTATCCATGAAGGATGCAAGTATATGCCACATCGCAAAAAAAAAATATCAGAAACACCAAAAATTCTTCAAGTACTATATTTTTTTCTGAGTCTCCGTGTATCTGTATCAGGCAGGGCTGAAAGGCTCACTCATGTGACGTCGCCAGCAAGTTTCCCGCCACGGCTGGAATGGGGCTGTTGTTTTTCCAGCGCTTTTTTACAAAAGTCATGTTTTTAGGGAAATAAGGCGTGGAAATTATTATTTTTTTGTGGATTAGGTATTTTGAATGATCATTCAACATAATTATGCAAAGAAAAAATGGGTCTGGACGATTACTTTAAGCGTGATCTTCACTGATCTGCACACAATGCATCGAACAACTAAGGTATATGACGCTTATTTTTTTCGCTGGTAATCCTCTTGCAGTTTACTTTTACAATATTATAAGACCTGAGTTTACAAACTGTTTTAGTTAGTAAAAGGACACACATTTACAACGTTTTAGTGCCAGTTGTGACTCTTCATGGCTAGGGTCGAGTGTAAGCTCAAGTACGAATTATAATTTTCCTGTAGTGACGGAAGCAATGGAAATGCAGCATACTTCTCAGCGCAATACACATCATTCGCAAAAAAAGTTTTTCTGATAATTACAAAAAAACAACGTCAATATACGCAGATCGTTTTGGTTTTGGAAAAGTGAAACAAAAATCTGTAAATATCGACTCATGAAAATAATGTATTATCACATTGTTATTATTAACCAGGAACACACATGGCAGGCTTTCCTCAGGGGAACGAAATTTTGAGTTGTGGTCATCTATTCTGAAAAAAGGCAACACTAATATTAATGCTATGATTTTATACTTACAAGAATAGTCCTGCAATTCTGAATAGGAATAGCAATATATTGCATGCATACATTATAAAAAGTTATTGAACGCTTCACGTTGTATTCCGCGTTAAAAGCCATCGTTTCGTTAGTTGTCCGTGCTAGTTCGTCCCAAACATTCCATACAGCATTTGTGGCGTTATGTAGTGCCGTGCTGTGTGATCCACGCCCCTCACACGCAGGACCATTACCAGGTGTAATAGTAGTAGTAGTAGTCATCATCAGAATCATAATTCCTGTATTTCGTATAAAACATACAGAGTGCCGATTTCACTTACTGCTTGAGATCATTCTGGCGTGGCGGCAATTTGTTTTGTCAATAACCTCACCGTTAGGACGTGAAAATGGTCTTGATAGGATTAAAGTATCTTATCTTATCTCAATTCTCTACGCTCATGCAATACATCACCTTGTACAATATAAATCCCTTTTAGCACTTGCATGCCAGTGTGACAGGCTACTCAAGGTTGTAGGAAAACAAATCACATAAGAACATAAGGAAGCTACAAGAGGTCGTGAGACCTACACGTGGTAGTTCCAGTAAATGTGAAATAATCTTTTCCAGCAGCGACAACAACACACACGAGTCCACGACGTTTATAGGCCAGGTGCCCGGCGAGTCAGGAGGGAGGTAAGGAATTATATATTTCGTTGTTAAGATCAGATAAAGGAAGCTCGATATTGATAAGATTAATGGGAATTTTGAGAGTATTAATCTTTGCAATGATGCGATTCATGTGAATTATTGTTGAGGTGACTGTTGCAACGGTTGTTGTAGCAAGACAAGCATCATGACTGTTAGGGAAATATCAGCGCTATTGAAATACTTGAAAACCACTGCCAGATTCTGCAAGTCAAGTTACTCAACGACCACAGGCTTATGTTGCTTCTAGTAAGATTACTGTTACATTCCTCTAAGGTTAAAGGAAAAATGATGGTAATAATGAACACATAATTATATACGTAATAATATGATGAGCAGCATTTAATCTTTTGTGGCATATTCTTTTCAATTTTTATTGTAATGTTTTTTGAGAATACAAAATATTTTCAAAACTCCATCAGCTAGCAAAATAACTTGCATTGCAAGTGTTACATGCTCTATATATCTTTAATGAATATTGCACCATTGTATCTCACGTGTGAATTATTCTTTTCCTTCAGCGACAAGGAGACGACAACAGGCCAAGAACAGGTACCCGGCGGTTCATTGTGGAGGTAAGGAGTTACCTTCAATATGTTGCCTCACATAGCATCTCTGCCTTACAGTTCACTTGTATTTCTTCTTTCCTTGTGACTGATCATTATATTGTGTGAAATAGGCATTTTATTTTGTAAAATGCTAAAGTAAATAAAGTGACACATGTTTCCAGCGATTCAGTGTTACTTGACGCTCTTCATGTCTACAGGAGAATCTGTCCAGTGTTAACTCAAGTGTGAATGATTATTTTCCTTTAGCGGCGGAAGCTACGGATACGGTGCAGGCATAGATCAAGGCATTATTCCATACATGGGAATAAACAGGTAAGAAATCAAGCATATCTTTACACGTAGTCGAGGCTGCATTATTTCAAGTGCAATGTAAATTTTTCGGAAATTACGTCCATCTAAAAATTCTATACTATAGACATTATTTTGAAAAAACTAAGGCAATTTTTCTTGACGAATACAATATTGTGAAGCGTGAGCATCAATATGAAATACTAGATATAGAAAGATGAGCAATGCTGTGCTTTTTATGCCTAACATAATTGAATGTAGAAATAGCTAGGTATTGTATGAACACATAAAACAAATAAATGTTTCACCTGTGTCGCGTTCCTAATACCCGTCGTTTGACACATTACCAGTACCGAGTTTCTGCTGAACATTCAATGATGCATTTGCGGCTGTCTTACGTATATAGCGCTGCTGTGTATTCCTCGCCACTCTCACGGGATATTATCGTTATTAATAATGATGTTGTAGCAGTAGTATTAGTAGCAGTAGTATTAGTAGTAGTAGAATTATAAGTAGTAGTAGAAGTAGTAGTATAAGTAAAAGTAGTAATATTAGAAGTAAAAGTGGTAGTAGCAGTAGCAGCAGCAGTTGTAGTAGTAATAGTAATAGTAGTAGTAGTAGTAGTAGTCATAAAAGTAGCAGCAGCAGCAGTAGTTGTAGTAGTAGAGGTGGTAGTAGCAGTATTAGTAATAGTGGTAGTAGTAGTAGATTAGCAAAGCTATAACATGATAAATAATAATAAAAGCTGATGACGGCTATTAAGACGACTTTTGTAAGCTTTACTAGTTTCGTAATCTAGTTAAAAAGTAAAAAAGTAGTGGTTATAGCGGCAGTAGTGGTAGTTGTGGTATAAGTAGTGGCATTATTGTGATTATATCCCATTTTGAAATTTAATTACAAATTTTGCTGCGCTCACATTTTAATGTGATAGATACATCATATATTGGAGAAAATCTTATGGTTTGCAGAATATATTAAGTTATAGATTATTCACTTGTATTCCTTGTACAGCATACAGATGTACGGTAGATTGCATCGGTTTATCTCACGTGTGAATCAATCTTTTCCTTCAGCAACTATGACAAATATGGCGGCGGGGCGATTGCAGACCAAGGACAGGAACCCGAAAAGTCAGGAGGGAGGTAAGGAACCAAGGATTCCCTCCTCCATGTAGTGACAGAGGCAGCTTGCTATTAGTACTCGTGTGTACAAAATATGTGGGAAATAATCTTGTGTTATATGTACATATTATAGAGGACTGATTTTGCCAAATCAAACATAGAAATAGAGAATTAGGATTGCATGTAGTAGCTGTAGGAGTGATAGCAGTAAAAGAGATAGTAGTAGTAGTAGTAGTAGTAGTAGTAGTAGTAGCATCAGTAGTAGCAGTAGTAGTTATTGTTGTAGTAGTAGAAGTTATGGCTGAAGCTATAATATAAGTATCAGCAGTGATGGTAGTGAAGATTGTAATTAACATAATAAAAACTACATAAATTATAGTAACATTATTAATATTAAGAATAAGTATTAGTAAAATCAATAGTAATAGTACAATAATGTAAATAATGGTAATATAATAGTGATGTATGTAGTGGTAAATAATAGTAATAGTAAATAATGATAATAATTGATGCTATAAATATATAATTGTCTATCAAACCCTTTTCAACATCATCCAACTTATCGAGTTCTGCAAAGTATCGGTAGATTTCGCTTGTTTCTATCTTATTAAATGGTTGTTTTTCGTTATTCTTTTAACAGTTACGCAGCGTTAGATGCCGGCGCGTCTACAAGCCAAGGGCAAGTCTCCGCAGGGTCCACAGGCAGGTAAGGAATTAAACATTTCTCTTGACCGTTAGAGAGGCAGCGTTCCATGAATTTTGCTGTATATAATCAGAACGCAATATCTATAACAAGGAATCATAAAACAAAACTAATCTGGTAGGATGTAACCTAATGCTCACGCGTCATGACAGAGTAATAACGTTCGAAAAGCGTTAACAAGAAGGTTATTAGAGTTACTTCTATAGTCTATTTTTTTTAACAAGGCAAATATTCCATGTTATCTTAAGGTCTCATGCTAAAAAATATGCCAATGCTTACCTGATAATATGGGTTAACTATGATAAAATACAGCTGAAATTTAGAAGAAGCGTAGTATTCCCTTCTCCTGGCATCAAATATCAGTCAGTAAGCAGCAAGGGGGCAGGATTTTTGGCCTCGTTAAAAAAAATAGACTATAGTTACGAGCGATTGTGTATGAATTGAGGTTCTCCTTAGTGGCCTTATATCAGTGGTAGTAGTGAAAGTCTCTCTTTTTGTAGAGACTTTCTTGGGCTAAGTCAAACTGGTATCGTACAGTTTGTACTCATTTATTTATAAGTCTATTAAGGAACGTTTTTTCTACAAGCAAAGATGTAGAGCAGCCAGGGAGTGTGGCGCAAGATAAGTGTCTTTGCTGTACTCCCGTCCAAGTCGTTCTGTCTGGTCCTTCTCTGCGCTCGACACTCGCTCTGGCTGTTTCATGCTTGCGTCACCAGTTGATGTTGACATTTATGCTAGCCATAACAGACTGACATACAGGCAATTGTTCTGCGCTTCCTACTAGCTTGAGCTAACAACGTGACGAGTTGTCCTTGGTTCTCACGGCTAAATCGGAAGCATATTCCCGTTTTCTGGAACAGCATGTCGCGTTTACTCTTGACCACGTCAGGTTAGGCTACGGTTAGGTTGGGTTTCCTGGACTTATAATAGTAACTTTGTGTGGGAATCACAATGATGGTATTTTCGAGTAAATCCTATGGTTAGTTTCGGAACTACAGCTAATCGTCTTCACTCGCATACCACATACTCCCGTAGAGTTGGGGAATAGGCAACCCGGAAAAGATACATATGACTATAAATGCATTATATTTTCATAATTATATGATCATGAAGTTTCTAAAATTCTACCGTTTCATTTGATGTTAAGTACATGAAAATATCTTGGAATGAAGTTGTAATACTTGTTACAATTGTGTGATAATAGTTGTAATTCAATTATAATAGTAGTGTAAATTATTATATATGGTAGAAGTGATTACTAACTGACAGTAGTAGTAATAGTAATGGTGGAATTAATAGTAGCATTAGTGGTAGTAGTAGTATCAGCAATCCCTATGTAGGAATGTTTTTTTTTTTTTTAAATGTTTTGCCTTTACATAAAATGCGGCAGCAAGAACCTAAAACAAAGGTAAAATCCCGCAAAAAGGATACGTGCAGATAGTCCTAACTATCCTAAGTACAAAACCACCCTCAGGATTTCAGCTCGATTTTATTGAGGCAGAGAAAACGCCGAACGAAAAAAAATGAAAATCGTCACCCTTCTTAATTGTTCCTTCTCCTCCAGTCCCTGTAACTCACGAATCACGAGACGGACAAGGATAAGTAAGGCATCAAAATGCTGCTCTAATCCTAACAACTTAAAAAAACTGTCTTGAAATGCCATATGAGAGATAGAAGGCTATAAACTTAGTTCAAAACCGAGCTAACAGACCGATCGAAGAATTGAAATTTAATGCAGTAAACATCCCAGATTTCAAAGCGGAAAATTTACTGCGTAGGTAAACGTAGGCAAAAATAGCCAAAAATACCTACGTACCAGACGCCCTACGTACGTACGTAGTGACGTCACTGCTACTACGTAGTGACGTAGCCTCGTACGGGCGTCTGAGTGGTAGCCAGTTGAGTTCGAGTACAGCGTCCCCGCGTTCGAAGCCCACTCGCTGCCGGACTTGATTCTGGCGTGGTGGTATTAGTGCCGTCAGTAACCTCGCTGATAGTACGTGCAAGTTGTCTTAATAGGAATTAAGCATCGTAGCTTACTTCTCTATGTCCATGAAACAAATCAGCTTATATGAGTTAAACCACTTGCATTACATATTTCATGTTCCAGTGTCATATGCCGTTTATACCCAAGAAGCATTTACCTGACGAGTTAGGAAGGACATGATATTAATAGCAGGTATATTTTCGTTGTCAAAAGCTGAGCGAGGAAGCTTAGTGTTGTTATGTTTAATGGTCACAACTTGAGAATATTAATCTTTACAACATTCAATTCACGTGAATGATTGTTGGAGGGGAAAGTTGCAACAGTTGTTGTAGCAAGAAAAACAACATAAATATTTGGACGACACCAATACTATTGAATGACTTAAATATCACGGCCAGTCATCAAGTCTAGTTGTTCCATGGACCATGTGTTTATTTTACTATTAGTTTTTCCAACATTTATAGGTAAATGGAGGTAATAATGAACATAATTATATTCGTTAAGATTTGATAAACAACATCGAACCTTTTGTGAAAAATTCTTTTGTATTTTCATTGAAGTTTATATTTTCAGAATGCATCAAACATTTTTGTCAACACAGTGTATAAGTATACAAGAATAACGTTCATTGCAAAGATTTCAGTTCAACACTCAGTAAATCTTTGATATGTATATTGTATTATTGTATCTCACGTGTGAATTACTCTTTTCCTTCAGCGACAATGAGACGATAACAGGCCAAGAACAGGTATCCGGCGGTTCAGAAGGGAGGTAAGGAGTTAACTTTAAAGGATCACTGCACACCTTGCCTCACATATCATCTATGCCTTATATTTCGCTTTTATTTCAGCTTTTCCTTCTTTTGTTGTAAGGGCTTATATATATATACTAGCCGCAAAGCCGCCCTCCGGGCGGACTTTTTGGCTAGCTCCTGCGGAGGGCTATTGGTGGTGGGCCTTCGGCCCACCACCTGTGTTTGGTGGGCCTTCGGCCCACCAAACACGGACTCTCCAGATAGCCCCTTCTAACTTTCCTGAAATCATGGATGTAGAAATGTATGTATTCCCCCCACCCATTCACTCACCCATTACCCATCACCCCCCACCCATTCACTCACCCATTACCCATCACCCCCCACCATTCACTCACCCATTCACTCACCATTACCCATCACCACACACCCATTCACTCACCCATTACCCATCACCCCCCACCTATTCCCTCACCATCACCCATCACCCCAACCCATCACCCCCCACCCATTCACTCACCCATCACCCCACACCATTACCCATCACCCCACCCATTCACTCACCCATTACCCATCACCCTACATCAACGTTTCCTCAATTCTCGCAACCCACTTTTTTTTCAATTATCGCTAATAGGCTGCTAAAAAAAAAAAAAAGTGATCGGATCATCTCATAATTGGGCTTAAAACCTTCCCCTGGTCAACCCGGTTCCAAAAATGTGCCATATGAGGTGATTGCGCCACGGGGGCGGAACCTATACCAGACACACACACACACACACACACACACAGACAGACAGACAGACAGACAGACAGACACACTTTTGCTTATATTTACCATTACCCATCACCCCCCACCTATTCCCTCACCCATCACCCATCACCCCCCACCCATTCACTCACCCATCACCCCACACCTATTACCCATCACCCCACCCATTCACTCACCCATTACCCATCACCCTACATCAAGGTTTCCTCAATTCTCGCAACCCACTTTTTTTTTTCACAATTATCGCTAATAGGCTGCTAAAAAAAAGAAAAAAAAGATGATCGAATCATCTCATAAGTGGGCTTAAAACCTTCCCCTGGTCAACCCGGTTCCAAAAATGTGCCATATGAGGTGATTGCGCCACGGGGGGCGGAACCTATACCACACACACACACACACACACACACGCACACAGACAGACACACACACTTGCGCTTATATTATTATTATTATATATATATATATATATATATATATATATATATATATATATATATATATATATATATATATATTGTTACGACCGTGACCTCAGCGCAACAGACTGTTAACTAAGCCGTGAACCGATAGAAGCCCCCCAGCTTTTACCCAGAAAAAGAGAGGGGCCGTAACCTTCCCTTCTACTTTCCTGCTCAAACACAAACGTATACTACCGATTACAGACTAGGCTATTGACAGCCTAGGCCCGGCTGCATCACTAGACATACAAGCGTGAGAACACCCTCTGCTCTCACCTCCACTCTAAGTGATACTTGAAGAAATATGCTACGTAACACCTCAAAACCCTACCGCAGTTGTATCTCTGGGCGGTTAAACAGTGGTGATGGAAAGTTCCTCCCTGTTACGTTAAGTACTGGAGTGCACCTCCTGCCTTTCCATCCCATTGTCCAGAAGGACGGGAAACTGGCAGTCGTGTTATGAGCTGGCCTCGCAGAACAAACGTTAATTAGTGTACAGGCGATGTGTGTGTGTCAGTGTCTCCTGTGCTAGCCAAAACTCCAAAACACGGTAACCATTCGTTTCCCGCCTTCCGTCCGTCTATACTACACTTAGCACGTGGTAAGCCCGAAGGCCTCACCGTAAAGGTGGAACCAACGTGCATTCAATACTACGCAAGAAATACTACAACGTCAGACATCCTCTAGCTATTCACTGACTCATTTCTGACTCAATGCAGGGCAAACTCCCTAAACAAAGACTCAACAATTACAAACGTAGCAACTCAACAACGATGGACAGCAAGAGAGGCTACGGAGCAGAGCGGCACGTCTATTCGTTAGCAAGGCCAAGCCTCCACTGAACTCGGGCGCTGCTCGCCACGTGGGATTGAGGGGCCCACCAGGTGGGGGGGCACCTTCCTCTCTTCTCTCTCTCTCTCCTCTTCCTCATTCACTTGAGGACACACACCAGTCAGGCTCCTGGCAGGTGTTACAACATCTAAATTTACAAACTATGTGAGTTAATAAAATGACACATGTTTGCAGTGTTTCAGTGTCACTTGGCACTCTTCATGTCTACAGGAGAATCTGTCGAGTGTTAACTCAAGTATGAATTATTATTTTCCTTTAAGGCATTAATCCATACTTGGAAATTTACAGGTAATATATTAAAAGTCTCGTTCAGAAATAGAATTTCAGGTTATTTGGGAAAATGTTTTCCTGGTGAGAACAAGTTTTTGAAGCGTTTTCATTTATCTTAAAAAACTAAAGTGAAAACAAATGCTGTACTTGTCATACCTTCAAGAATTGTTCTGCAATTTTAAAATAATTGCCAGAAATTGTATGAATATATAAATAAATCAAGGTTTCACCTGTGGCGCGTGTCCAATACTCATCGTTTGACACATCACCAATGCAAAGTTTCTGTTAAACATTCCATACTGCATTTGTGGCCTGTGGTATGCATTGTTATTGTTACTGCAGTGTGTTAAACCAACTTTAAAGAACAAAATATACTTTCTATTATTACTATTACTATTACTACTACTACTACTAGCAGTAGCAGTAGAAGTAACAGTAGATATAATTGAAAAAGCTGATGGTGTCCATTAAGACAACTTTTTGGTAGCACTTCAATAGTCTTAATTATTAACGAAAGCTGTTGTATTAGTGGTAGTGATAGCAGCATGTGATAGTCGGAGAAATGTTATGAATATTGATATTCATGTACTTATTTCTCATTTTGATATGTAATCAAATTTTTTGCAGCTCTTATATTTTTGTGTAGATCATCTATATATATAAATCTCAAAATTTGTCTATCTGTCTGTGTGTCTGTTCGTTATACTCGGCTACAGATGGCCAAAACCCCACATGCTGCACATATTTGGAATCCTCATGACCCAGCGGAGAACATAGGCTATGTTTCGATGGGCGTGGCCGACCCTGGTGGGCGTGGCCAGCAAAAACAACATAAAAACGGCTGTAGCTCGGCTACAGATGGCCAAAATCCAACATGCCGCACATATCTGGAATCCTCATGACCCAGCGGAGAACATAGGCTATGTTTAGATGGGCGTGGCCGACCCTGGTGGGCGTGGCCAGCAAAAACAACCTAAAAACGGCTGTGGCTCGGCTATAGATAGCCAAAACCCACATTCCGCACATATTTGGAATCATCATGACCCAGCGGAGAACATAGGCTATGTTTCGATGGGCGTGGCCGACCCTGGTGGGCGTGGCCAGCAAAAACAAACTAAAAACGGCTGTGGCTCGCCTACAGATGGCCAAAACCCCACATGTCGCACATATTTGGAATCCCCATGACCCAGCGGAGAACATAGGCTATATTTCGATGGGCGTGGCCGACCCTGGTGGGCGTGGCCAGCAAAAACAACCTAAAAACGGCTGTGGCTCGGCTACAGATGGCCAAAACCCCACATGCCGCACATATTTGGAATCCTCATGACCCAGCGGAGAACTTAGGCTAGTGTTTCGATGGGCGTGGCCGACCATGGTGGGCGTGGCCAGCAAAAACAACCTAAAAACGGCTGTGGCTCGGCTACAGATAGCCAAAACCCCACATGCCGCACATATTTGGAATCCTCATGACCCAGCGGAGAGCATAGGCTATGTTTCGATGGGCGTGGCCAGCAAAAACAACCTAAAAACGGCTGTTGCTGCTATAGTCTCTGCTGGAATATTTTCTCTAAAATTCATACTAGTGAGTATGGGCATTTTATGGGGATACTATTATTAATTATAGTAAATCAAATTATTTTATTTATCAGACTTGACACTGTTTTTCTCACTTCCTTCACTAATTTCGGCTCAAAACCGAAACAAAGCTGTGGGCCTGCGGCCCAATGCGGGGGCCGCAGGCCCCCATTGGGCCGCAGGCCCACAGCCCTCCGCAGGAGATAGGAGAAAGGTGCCCGGAGGGCACCCTTTCTGCTAGTTAATTATATATAGATAATATCTTAGTTTACAGAATATTCTACGTTATTGTCGCTTGTATTGCGTGTATTTGGCTGCTACAGCGCACCATACAGATGTACAGTAGATTGCACCGGTTTATCTCACGTGTGATTCATTCTTTTCCTCTAACCGGCTGCACCCTAAATAACACTAATACTTTAGTGCGCAGGACCTTTGATTTCATAACAGCTCTCTGGGTTTAGTAAGGTCCACCGCACACCCAAACCTTCACAGATGTTCAATACAGCAGGTATCCTGTGCACTACTAAAATGTCCGACTGTTTTACCTTGAAGTATGCTATTATACTTACAGTATCATTATTATAACAAATATTATTGCCGTATTTATATTACAAATAACATTTACAGTAGCAGCAGTAGTAACAATTGTAGACAAGTAGTAGCAATAATAATAACAATTAATATAATAATAAAAGCAGTAAAGTAGTTATAGTAGTATGGGTATAAGTAATAGAAGTACGTAGTAGTAAGTAGGAGTCAGGAGTAATCGTGGTAGCACCAATAGTAACAATGGTAGTTAATATACCAACTTATCTTTTATAAACAGGTGAAAGTCTGTCATATCAAACACTATTGTACGCCACCCAACTTAACGAATTTTGCAAAGTAAAAACAAATTTTGCAAATTTCTGCCTTATTTCTTTTTCGTCTTTTACAAATCTTAAGTTATTCTGTGTGTAACATAAAAACACTTGTATTACTTGTGTTACACTACACTACGCGCCAAAATATTGTTCGCCGCATCATAACAGACGCTCCCATAAGGGAATTTTGAAAATGTACTCTATAGCAGCCTAGTGACTTCCGAGAGAGATATCCTACATATGGCAGCATGTTTCAAGCACGGGCAGTCCATCAAGACCGTTGAGGAATGTTCAGATGCCACTTGTCAATTATAGACGAAGCACTTTGAAAAGGATCGCCTCACTCCCCGCGAGTAATTTGAACAGACGCGCGTTGGTATAACTATCATTATTTTCATAATGGGTGGCAAGAAAGACCTAACAAAGGAGCAAATTAAAGTTATTGTGACTCTACACAAGGCAGAGAGGCCAGAGGAAGAAATATCAAGGATTGTGGGTGTTACGAGGAAATGTGTGATGAAGTGGGTGGAGTTTCGTGAACGTGGCGGGGTGGCAACACCGTAACATAAAGAAGTGGCCACAGCGAGGATGTAAATGTCATATCGTAATAATTTTCTTGCTCTTATTTGAGGATGGGCATCCACTTGACGTTTCATGACATTTACGGTGCTTGCTGATGTTTTACATCCTCGCCATGGCCACTTCTTTATGTTACGGTGTTGCCACCCCGCCACGTTCACGAAACTCTCCACCCACTTCATCACACATTTCCTCGTAACACCCACAATCCTTGATATTTCTTCCTCTGGCCTCTCTGCCTTGTGTAGTCACAATAACTTTAATTTGCTCCTTTGTTAGGTCTTTCTTGCCACCCATTATGAAAATAATGATAGTTATACAAACGCGCGTCTGTTCAAATTACTCGCGGGAAGTGAGGCGACCCTTTTCAAAATGCTTCGTCTATAATTGAAAAGTGGCATCTGAACATTCCTCAACGGTCTTGATGGACTGCCCGTGCTTTAAACATGCTGCCATATGTAGGATATCTCTCTCGGAAGTCACTAGGCTGCTATAGAGTACATTTTCAAAATTCCCTTATGGGAGCGTCTGTTATGATGCGGCGAACAATATTTTGGCGCGTAGTGTAGTGGAGAAACACTCCCTTTATCAGCACGAGATTGTGATAATGCATCTCATGTGTTAATTAATTACTCTGATTCTTTTAACAGTTACGCAGCGTTAGACCCCGGCGCGTCTAAAAGCCAAGGGCAAGTACCCGCGGGATCCACAGGCAGGTAAGGAATTAAACATCTCTACAAAGTTAAAGAGGCAGTGTACTACAAAATGCACTATATAAAATCTGAAAAAGCGCAACATGTGAAACAAATACAACTGAATATTTAGATCGTAAGCAAGTTCTTACGAAATTATTATAACGCTTGAAAGAGCGCTGATAGGAGCGCTATTTCCCGATACTTCCAGATACAAGCAGCTTGAAAAGAAATTAGGTTGTTTCTAGTGGCCGCAGTAGACGTAGGTAGCAGCAGTATATAAATAGTATTGGTGCTAGCAAGATCAGCAGAAATAAAAGTTGTGGTAGTATTAATATAAGTACGTCGTAAGAGAAGTAAAGTATTAGTAGTAGTGGAAATAGTAGTGGTACCAGTAGTGAAATGAGTATACTCTGTCCATTCCATCCTGAATCGAGCACGAGTAGACATGTACATGAACATGAGCCCAGAAGAGTTTGTGATAAGATAAGATACTTTGATCCTATCTAGACACTTTGCAAGTACCAACTACAAGGTTATTGACTATACAAAGCGCCACCACGCCAGGACGAACTTGGTGGTTTCGAACCGTTGACCGAATGCAGGGACTCTGCACGCTAGCTCACGGCTCTACCAACCATGCCACCCTGACGGGTAGAAGAGTTTGTGAGACAAGCGCTGACAGGCTACTGCCATGTATTCACAATTACGTGTACGTGATTGCTTTTTCACACTACTATGACTTGCATTGATTTAGAAATGAAGTCGCTTGCTTCCTTGGCTTTCTCAGATTGTTTACTTCTTTACCTCCCCTCTCGGGTGTCTCAGCGGTAGCGATTTCCCCTCCGGCTTTGCGTGCAGCGTCCCCGAGTTCGAACTTCACTTACTGCTTGAGATCATTCTGGCGTGGCGGCAATTTGTTTTGTCAATAACCTCGCCGTTAGGACGTGAAAATGGTCTTGATAGGATTAAAGTATCTTATCTTATCTCAATTCTCTACGCTCATGCAATACATCACCTTGTACAATATAAATCCCTTTTAGCACTTGCATGCCAGTGTGACAGGCTACTCAAGGTTGTAGGAAAACAAATCACATAAGAACATAAGGAAGCTACAAGAGGTCGTGAGACCTACACGTGGTAGTTCCAGTAAATGTGAAATAATCTTTTCCAGCAGCGACAACAACACACACGAGTCCACGACGTTTATAGGCCAGGTGCCCGGCGAGTCAGGAGGGAGGTAAGGAATTATATATTTCGTTGTTAAGATCAGATAAAGGAAGCTCGATATTGATAAGATTAATGGGAATTTTGAGAGTATTAATCTTTGCAATGATGCAATTCATGTGAATTATTGTTGAGGTGACTGTTGCAACGGTTGTTGTAGCAAGACGAGCAACATGACTGTTAGGGAAATATCAGCGCTATTGAAATACTTGAAAACCACAGCCAGATTCTATAAGTCAAGTTACTCAACGACCACAGGCTTATGTTGCTTCTAGTAAGATTACTGTTACATTCCTCTAAGGTTAAAGAAAAATGGTGGTAATAATGAACACAAAATTTTAGCCTTTATAAGGTTAACATTTGATGAGCAGCAATTCATCTCCTGTGGCTCTTTTCTTCTCTATTTTCATTGCAATCTTTAAAAAAAAAAAAAAAAAAAAAATCGTCATCACTACATCAGCCAGCAATATAAATTGAATTGCAAGTGTTTAAGTTCCATACTCTGTATATCTTTAATGAATATTGCACCATTGTATCTCACGTGTGAATTATTCTTTTCCTTCAGCGACAAGGAGACGACAACAGGCCAAGAACAGGTACCCGGCTGTTCATTGTGGAGGTAAGGAGTTACCTTCAATATGTTGCCTCACATAGCATCTCTGCCTTACATTTCACTTGTATTTCTTCTTTCCTTGTGACTGATCTTATATTGTGTGAAATAGGCATTTTATTTTGTAAAGTGCTTAAAGTAATCGTCCAGACCATTTCATCATTCCTGATTTAATGCAATCAAATTATAGCCATTAACGAGTATATCAACAATATGTCGTCACTTTTTGCATCCAGTCAGCCGTTTTTAAATAATCCGCAATGAAAATCTGCAAATTCCCCGAGCTTCCAAAACGCCCCTCACGACAAGCAGACGATGCGCCACGGCTCGGTGACGTCACAAAAGGAAGCGCGCTGATCAGAAGCACGTTAACACAAGAGATAAATATAGTACTTGAAGATTTTTGGGTGTTTCTGATAATTTTTGTTGCGATATGCCACATGCATGCATCCTTTATGGGTGCAGCAAGACAGTTGTGCCTTCTCTCTCTCTCTCTCTCTCTCGTGGAGGATGAAGAGGGAGAAGGAAGAGAAGGAGGGAGAAGAAATAGATGAAAAAGAAGGGAGAGAGAGAGAGAGAGAGAGAGAGAGAGAGAGAGAAGAGAGAGAGAGGAGAGAGAGAGAGAGAGAGAGAGAGAGAGAGAGAGAGAGAGAGAGGAGAGAGAGAGAGAGGAGAGAAGAGGAGGAGAGAGAGAGAGAAGAGAGAGAGAGAGAGAGAGAGGAGAGAGAGAGAGAGAGAGAGAGAGAGAGAGACTTACTCTTCTGACGTCATCAATAATATTCGTAACCCTGTTGGCGGGAAGAAAATGTTTTTCGCGCGCTTTTTACAAAAGTCGTGTTTTTACGGAAATAAGGCCTGGAAATAAATTATTTTTGGTGGATTAGGTGTTTTGAATGTACATTCAACATAATTAGGCAAAACAAAATGGGTCTGGACGATTACTTTAATTAAGTAAATAAAGTGACACATGTTTCCAGCGATTCAGTGTTACTTGACGCTCTTCATGTCTACAGGAGAATCTGTCGAGTGTTAACTCATGTATGAATTATTATTTTCCTTTAGCGGCGGAAGCTACGGATACGGTGCAGGCATAGATCAAGGCATTATTCCATACATGGGAATAAACAGGTAAGAAATCAAGCATATCTTTACAACGTAGTCGAGGCTGCATTATTTCAAGTGCAATGTAAATTTTTCGGAAATATACGTCCATCTAAAAATTCTATACTATAGACATTATTTTGAAAAAACAAAGGCAATTTTTCTTGACGAATACAATATTGTGAAGCGTGATCATCAATATGAAATACTAGATATAGAAAGATGAGCAATGCTGTGCTTTTTATGCCTAAAATAATTGAATGTAGAAATAGCTAGGTATTGTATGAACACATAAAACAAATAAATGTTTCACCTGTGTCGCGTTCCTAATACCCGTCGTTTGACACATTACCAGTACCGAGTTTCTGCTGAACATTCAATGATGCATTTGCGGCTGTCTTACGTATATAGCGCTGTTGTGTATTCCTCGCCACTCTCACGGGATATTATCGTTATTAATAATGATGTTGTAGCAGTAGTATTAGTAGCAGTATTAATATTATTAGTAGAATTATAAGTAGTAATAGAAGTAGTAGTAGTAGTAGAAGTAAAAGTAAAAGTAAAAGTAAAGTAGTAGTAGTAGTAGTAGTAGTAGTCATAAAAGTAGCTGCAGCAGCAGTAGTTGTAGTAGTAGTGGTGATAGTAGCAGTATTAATAATAGTGGTAGTAGTAGTAGATTAGCAAGGTATCTCACGTGATAATATTAGGTATTAGTATCTCACGTGTGAATTACTCTTTTCCTTCAGCGTCAAGGAGAAGATAACAGGCCAAGAACAGGTATCCGGCGGTTCAGGAGGGAGGTAAGGAGAATTAAGGATCATTGCACACCTTGCAATCATCTCTGCCTCACATATTCAATTATATTTATTCGTTCTGTGTGACTGATCATTATTTGTAGTGAAATATGCATGTTTATAAACTGCTTGAGTGAATAACACATGTTTCCAGCGATTCAGTGTTACTTAACACTCTTCATGTCTGCAGGATAATCTGTAGTGTTAACTCAGTATGAATTACAATTTTCCTTTAGCGGCGGGAGCTACGGTTTTGGTGGAGGCGGAGAGCAAGGGAGCAATGCCTACCCGGGAAAATACAGGTAAAATATTTGGCTTCTCGCTCACAAGTGGAGTTTCAGATGTATAATGTATTTGGGAAAATACATGACGATTTCCTGATCAGAACAAGTTTCTGAAGCGTGAAAATTTATCTTTAAAACTAAAAATTAAAACAAATGCTATATTCGTCATACCTTCAAGAATAATTCAGCAATTTTAAAGTAATCCCTTTATCTGCTGTAGACTGCTACGATGTATGTCTCACGTGTTAATTACTCTTATTTTTATAACAGCTACGCAGCGTTAGACCCCGGCGCGTCTAAAAGCCAAGGGCAAGTACCCGCGGGATCCACAGGCAGGTAAGGAATTAAACATCTCTACAAAGTTAAAGAGGCAACATCTGAAAAATATACAATTTGATGTAACGGAATATTTTTTACTGCTGGAAGTTCTCATTTCTTAACCTCATTTGTTTCCCATATGTATTACTGAACCTTTTGTATGAATTTTCAACAGTACAATACGTTTCCATGTTATTGAAGTAACTACATATTTTGGGGAGTATTCAGTATTTTATGTATGATTGAAATTATCTAATGAAAAAAATTCGTCTTTGAAATACACTAACTTATAAAGTAGTAGACTCTGTAGTAGTGTGGCTCTAGTGAGAATAACTTTTTCCCTGCAGCAGCTACAAAAAGCATGAGACCTCGTCGTTTATAGCCCACGTACCCGGCGAGTCAGGAGAGAGGTAAGGAATCAAAAAGGGTATATATCGTTGTCATAAACTGATAGAGGAAGCATGATATTGATATGATCTTATGGACACTATTTGACGAAAACTGCTCTTATTTTAGATGAGGTATCTTGAACTGTGATTTATTTTGAATCTTTTGTGGCATATTTCTTTTCTATTTTCATTGTATTTTTTTCATACAGAACGTTTTCAATGTAGGAAATATAACAGCTTATACAGCTGTAACGTGTTTTAGTACAATACTATAAATCTTTCATGTATTGCACCCTTGTATCTCACGTGTAAATTACTGTATCCTTCAGCGACAAGGAGACGATAATAGGCCAAGAACAGGTATCCGGCGGTTCAGAAGGAAGGTAAGGAGTTAACTTTTAAGGTTCACTGCACACCTTGCCTCACATATCATCTATGTACGTGAACCACACCTGTGCCCGTGCCTTGATTAACAAATACACCTCTTTTTTCCTGTAACTATATTATTTTCAGGCTAGATCGCTATCATATATGTACATCCACACCCACACCCACACAGCTATATATAAATATATTTAATTTTAATTTTTTTATTGATCTTTAGTAGTGTATGTACAATAATACCACATGTATTACTTGTGTTTCAGTGGTGCAGGCACTCCCCTATCAGAAAGAGATTGTGATAATGTATCTCATGTGTTAATTACTCTTATTCTTTTAACAGCTACGCAGCGTTAGACCCCGGCGCGTCTAAAAGCCAAGGGCAAGTACCCGCGGGATCCACAGGCAGGTAAGGAATTAAACATCTCTACAAAGTTAAAGAGGCAGTGTACTATTATGATGTACTGTATATAGTTTTGAGATAACGCAATAAGTTTTTACTGCTGCAAGTACTTTTATTTATATTTCGCTGATTTTTCGCACGTGTTGCTAAGGGTTTCTTATATAAATTTAGTATTGTCAACTATACTATCCATATTTCATACGGGAACTGCATATTTTTGGGGAATATTCAGATTTTCACTTGTGATATACAGTACTGTTTCAATGAATTTTGTCCATGAAATACATGAGGTTCTAAAACCACTCGCAGTATCTGTATTCCAGCGTGATAGGGCACAAGATTATAGGAGAGGGAAGTAGTGTGGCTCACGTGTGATTCTTTTCCTGCAGCGGCTACAAAAAGCACGAGACTTCGTCGTTTATAGCCCAGGTGCCCGGCGAGTCAGGAGGGAGGTAAGGAATTATAGTACATATCGTTGTCATAAATTGATAGTGGAAGCTTGAAATTGATTAGTTAAAAGGAGAATTCTTTGTTGATATGAACAGTTTTTTGCAATGATATAAATAATTTAAATTGTTGTTAAAGTGAATATTTTTTTAGCTGTTGTGGAAAGACATATAATGATCATTAGGGAAATAAAAATTATATTGAAACATTTTAAGAAAAAAACCAGATTCTAAAACTTTATTTAAATCTTCAAAAATTTAAAGGAAAAATGGAGTTTATTAGTTCATAAATTATAGAGGTTGTGGCTTTGATAGTCATCAATGAATATTTTGCAGCTTATCCTTTTCGATTTTCATTGCAATTATATCTACGTATAAGAATTCTGTTATAAAAATACATCAGTTCATAGTCTAAGATAAACATTTTAGTAAAACAATTTGTATATCTTTCATGTATTGCACCATTGTATCTCACGTGTGAATTATTCTTTTTCTTCAGCGACAAGGAGACGATAACAGGCCAAGAACAGGTATCCAGCGGTTCAGAAGGGAGGTAAGGAGTTAACTTTTAAGGATCACTGCAGAGTGTGCACACCTTGCCTCACATATCATCTATGTACGTGAACCACACCTGTGCCTGTGCCTCACACCAACCCTGAGTTCTAGCTAAATACCACCAATCGTTAACGCTTTTATCTACTGTGTCCATAATGTAGCTTGTAATTTTCGAGTGTATTGTATCACTTTATAAAGTTACTCGTTTCACCAGTTTTAGTGCCACATCACACAATTCTGACAATATACACTTTTCGGAGATATCATTATCTAATAATTACAAGTAAAGTAGCATTAAACCACGATCTTGTTTTTAAAGGGCCTTAGTGAAAAAGTAAATATTTGGCTGCTACAGTGCACCATACAGATGACAGAGTAGATTGCACAGTTTTATCTCGTGTGAATCAATCTTTTCCTTCAGCAACTATGAAAAAGGTGGCTACGGGACAATCACAGACCAAGTAGAGAAACCAGAAGTGTCAGGAGTGAGGTAAGGAACCCAAGATTTCCTCCTGTACGTATTGAGAGAGATTATTATTAGGAACTTACTATTAGGTACTCTTGTCTACAAATTTTGTGAAAAAAATCCCATAAACTTGAACTTCGCGCTGTACCTTTGATATCATAGCAGCGGTGTTTTTTTTTTTTTTACATCAAAAAGGATGTGCCAAGGGCACAAAAAAAAGATGGTAACATAAAGCCCGCTTGGTTGCCAGGCCCTGTAAAGAAGACAGTAAAAGAATAAAGAAAGAGGATGTGGGACAATTTAGTTTGGGAGGTGTCTTGTCACTCTTCTCTTGAAAAAATTTAAGTCGTAAGAAGGTGGAAAAATTAAAACAGGAAGAGAGTTCCAGAGCTTACGAGTGAAAAGGATGAAAGAGTAAAAATACTGATTAACTCTTGCATCAGGAGATGGACAGAATAGGGATGAGAATGATTAGAAAGTCTTGTGCAGCGAGGCCACGGGAGGGGGGGAGGTATGCAGTTAGCAAGTCCAGAAGAGCATGAAAATAACGGTAGAAGATAGCAAGAGAAGCAACATTGCGGCGGTGATTTAAAGATTGAAGACAGTCAGTCAGAGAAGGGGAGTTGATGAGAAGAACAACTTTTGACTCAACCCTGTTTAAGAGAGCTGTATGAGTGGATCATCCCCAAACATGTGAGACACTCTCCATACATGGGGAGATAAGGACCCTGTAGGGAACAAGCACCTGACTGGGAGGGAGCAAAAAAAGAACGCAGACGCCACAGGACACCTAACTTCTTAGAAGCTGTTTTAGCAAGAGATGAGATGTGAGATTTCCAGTTCAGATTTTTAGTAAAGGATAGTCCTAGCATGTTCATTGTAGAAGAAGGAGACAGTTGAGTGTCATTGAAGAAGAGGGGATAGTTATCTGGTAGGTTTTGTCTAGTAGATAGGTGAAGAAATTGGGTTTTTGAGGCATTGAACTAAACAAGGTTTGCTTTGCCCCAATCAGAAATTATAGAAAGATCAGAAGTTAGGCGCTCGGTGGATTCTCTCAGTGAATCACTTAGTTCCTAATGAGTTGGAGGTCTAATGATTGACGTTGAAAAATGCAGGGTAGAATCATCAGCGTAGGAGTGGATAGGGCTTTGAGTTAGACTTGGAAGATCATTAATTAATAATGGAAAGAGAGTGGGTGATAGGACAGAACCCTGGGGAACACCACTATTGATAGATTTAGGAGAAGAACAATGTCCGTCTACAGTAGCTGCAATAGAACGGTTTGAAAGGAAACTTAAGATGAAGGTACAGAGAGAAGGATAGAAACCGAATGAGGGTAGTTCGGAAATTAAAGATTTGTGCCAGACAATCAAAAGCTTTTGATATGTCAAGGGCATCATTAAAAGTTTCACCAAAATCCCTAAAGGAGGATGACCAAGATTCAGCTAGGAAAGCTAGAAGATCGCCAGTAGATCGCCCTTTACGGAAACCGTACTGACGATCAGACAGAAGATTGTGAGCAGATAGATGCTTAAGATCTTATTAAGTATAGATTCAAAAGCTTTTGAAAGGCAGGAAGTCAAAGCTATAAGACGGTAGTTTGAAGGATTAGAACGGTCACCCTTCTTAGGAACAGGTTGGATGTGAGCAAACTTCCAGCAAGAAGGAAAGGTGGAAGTAGATATACAAAGACGGAAAAGGTTTAATCAGGCAGGGTGCAAGCACAGAAACATAGTTTTTGAGAACAATAGGAGGGACTCCGTCAGGACCGTAAGCCTTCCGAGGATCTAGGCCCGAAAGGGCAAAGAAAACATATTACGAAGAATCTTAATAACAGGCATAATATAGTCAGAAGGTGGAGAAAGAGGAACAAGGCCTTCATCAACCAGAGTAGAGTTTTCAGCAAAGGTTTGAGCAAGGAGTTCAGCTTTAGAAATAGATGAGACAGCTGTGGAGTCATCTGGGTGAAGCATAGGAGGGAAAAAGGAGGAAGAAAAATTGTTAGAGATGTTATTAGCTAGATGCCGGAAGTCACGAGAGGAATTCGATTCAGAAAGATTTTTACATTTTCTATGAATGAAGGAGTTTTTGGTAAGCTGAAGTAGAGATTTGGCATGATTACGGGCAGAAATATAAAGGGCGTGAGTTTCAGGAGATGGATGGTTAGGGTACCGTCTGTAAGCCGCCTATCTATCTTGGACAGCATGAGAACAAGCAGAGTTAAAAACAAGGTTGACGCGCTTTAGGATTAGAGAAAGTATGCGGAATGTACGCCTCCATGCCAAAGACTGTGACCTCAGTTATGCGCTCTGCACAAAGAGATGGGTCTTTGACATGGAAGCAGTAATCATTCCATTGAAATCAGAGTAGTACTGTCTTAGGTCTTCCCACTTAGCTGAGTTGAAATGCCAGAAGCACCTCCACTTATGTGGGTCCCGAGGCGGCACCGGAGCGATAGGACAGGCTACAGAAATAAGATTGTGATCGGAGGAACACAACGGAGAGAATAGTTTCACAGAGTAAACAGAAGGGTTAGCAGTTAGGAAAAGATCAGGAATATTGGGCGTGTCTCCAAAGCGGTCAGGAATACGGGTAGAGTGCTGCACCAGCTGCTCTAGGTCTTGGATGATAGAAAAGCTGTAGGCTTGTTCACCAGGATGGTCAGTGAAAGAAGATTATAGCCAATGCTGGTGATGAATATTTCTAAAAGAAAATGAGATGAGATGTGCTCCACTTTTAATGTTAAATAGTCGAAGAATTTTACATAGTCCGAGGAGTTAGGTGAGGGATATACAGCACAGATACATTTAGTAGGAGAGTGACATTAAAGTGAAGCCAGATGGTAGAAAATGAAGATTCAAGACTGTGGGCACGAGAGCAAGTGATGTCGTTGCGCACATATACCCAACAGCCAGCTTTGGATTGAAAATGAGAATAGAGACAGTAAGAGTTGTGGGTTATCCTTCCTTCCTTCCTATCCTCATCCATCCCCCTGAATTTTGCTAGGTCCAAAAGGTTGAGACTTGCAGGTTCTTGGTATCACAGACCAGAGCTGCACCGCTGGACATGGTATAGTAATGCCAGAGGGGTAACTAGGGAGATCAACTATATCCTCATATCTTCGTTAGTACTTGTTGGAGGATTCTCAAGAACTGCATGTTTTACCGGGACTCCGATTTCTTTAAAACTGTCCACAGACTTTTTCTTGTTACACTTAAGGGGAGGCTCACCCTCTGATTAGGTCGAAATATATGAAAAAAATGAAAATTGAGATTTGAGCGGATTTCAAGCGTACATGATATAGCAACATATAGGAACGCGAATTAAATCGCCCGCGAACTTACTACGCCGCCCACGTGGCTTTTAAAGGGAAAAGGGGCGTAACCGTTTAAAGGGCGCGCGCGAATATGGGCCATGTGCTACTGTATATAAAGCTCGTTTTCCCTTGTTTTCTTCCGTGTTTCGGAGTTGTATGTGTGAGTGAAATTCTAGAGACATCTGGCAGCAATAGCCTGCGGCTCCTGCCAGCAGCAGCCACCCTCTCTCCATCTCAATTCTCAGTCACCCTAAAGATACCAAGGGAGTCTGTTGCGTGCTGCTCCGCTGGCTAACAGACAAGTGTTTATGCGCTATCAACGCTATTATTTCTTGTTGTTACCTTTTGTACCAACCTCTGAAGATCACCATGACGCTTACAAGAAAGCAGGAGCTCAAGAAAATGTGGGAAATACGAAGGTGAAGTGAAGGATGGGGGGGCGAAGGTAGTAAATATTATAATTATATGTAGATTTGTTGTGTATAGTATTAATATAAGCTATAGAGCTTTGTGTGTGAAAATAATGCCAATCATGAAATAAATAGCTACGTTACATTGAAGTGAAGGAAGGGGGTAAGGGGGGGGGGCGGAAGGATGGGGGGCGATGTTATTAAATATTATAATTATATGTAGATTTGTTGTGTATAGTATCAATATAAGCTATAGAGCTTTGTGTGAAAATAATGCCAATCATGAAATAAATAGCTACGTTACATTGTACTGAAAACTTTAAACGCCTGTATCTCAAAACAAGAAATGTTTACATTAAAAAAATTGTCAAACATTGAAAAATGATTGAAACTGCTTGTAAACGTTCATGTTAATACTTATTGGTTGTGCCTTCATCGTGTCATTTTGCTTTTTCGACTAAGTGAAAAACTTAAAAAGTGAGTGTTAGGGAATTTTATTAAAAAAAAATGGCGATCGGCGTGACGTCACGTGAGGTGCTTTTTATGGCCTCGATAACTCATTACGTATTGGGAATTTTCAAGAAAGCTAACTTACACGCTCTTCGTATGGTATTTGAGTATTACCATGTAGAAGCAGGTGTCTCTACGACAGCAAAAAAACCACAGGAAGTTGTGACTTCATGAAAAACCTTAGACGTCATACCGTCAGACGTCATGACGTACCACATTCTCCTGCTCACCTAAATTCAATATTGATAATTTGGTGTGTGTGTGTGTGTGTGTGTGTGTGTGGTGTGTGTGTGTCGTGTGTGCGTGTGCGTGTGCGTGTGTGTGTGTGTGTGTCAGAGGGTGAGCCTCCCCTTAAGCTTCCTGTCAAGTCCAGAAGAATCTCAAGAGGTAACCATACTGCGTTTTATATTGAACTCCTGAAGGACTTGACATGTGCCCATGGATATGCAGTGGCAGTCTCAAATCGCTTCAATGTGCTCTTTGCCCTCGAGGACCCTGTAGGACTGACGGATACCTTCACACGTGAAACTCTCCAGGCTGTCAAGGATGGTAATGGGGAGCACCTGAGGTCAAGGCGTGGTTTTGTATCACAGAGACGCTGGAGAATATCGAGGAGAGTCGCGCTGCCAAGCTTGCTGGGAACCAGGACCAGTACAGGGCTCTGTCACAAAGGACTAGAACTCTCGAGAGGAAACACAAGGAGACAGAGGCATATCAAGAATCTCACTGAGGATGTCAAGGGCCATTTGAACGCTAATGACCTCCTACCTGTTTACCGAGCCCTAAAAAATATTGGCATGTTACCTGAAACCGCTCCTTCCCACCGGGTTGTATCTGTAAGAGACAATCCGGGTTGGAGGAGGCAAAGGGGGCGCCCACAAGGCTCGTGGCTGGGGGCAATTTGATGTTTCGTGCAGAGAGCTGCTTGGTATGGGAAGGGAACCTGCATGGGGATTCGTGCGTGGTAACCCCCGGAAGTGGCGTCATAGGGTGGGCAAGGCGACGCGCCCATTGGCATATGCCCCCAATGATTGATTGATTGATTGTGTTGGGTTAATTAAGATCAACCGCTCAGTCAAACGTTCACAGACGTTAGGAATACTATATAACTTACTGTATATAACTTTATGTAACGTGAATGGTCTGCACTCTGGGACTGAGAGTGCTGTGAAGTGTGGGGGAGGTGTATCCAGCTTCTATCCTGTTAATACAGGAGTGAGGCAAGGGTCCGTCTTTGCCCCAACACTTTTCAACACTTGTATGGACTGGGTATTGGGCAAAGTTGTAGATCAAAGTGGAGCCTCCCTCGGCAAGACCAAGATCACTGATCTTGTTTTTGCCGATGATGCAGTAATCTTTGCTGAGTCGCTGGAGGTCCTGGTGATGGCTCTCGAGGCGCTGCACGAGAAGGCAAAGCCTTTGGGACTTGAGGTCTCCTGGCTCAAGACCAAGGTCCAGGTGTTTGGAAGCTTACTAAATGAAACAGTACAGTCTGTTCATGCGTGCGGCGAGGACATCGAGATCTTGGAAAGTTTTACATACCTTGGTAGCGCAGTACATAATGATGTCACGTCAAGAAGTCTTACGGCGGATTGGCATAGCACACGGTGTTATGGACTCGTTCAGCACGAGTATTTGCGTTGTCGGTACCT
Source organism: Chionoecetes opilio (assembly GCA_016584305.1). NCBI lineage: Eukaryota > Metazoa > Arthropoda > Malacostraca > Decapoda > Majidae > Chionoecetes > Chionoecetes opilio. The sequence continues at coordinate 79,137 of JACEEZ010003933.1, read as the reverse complement.
GTGCAGGAGGACAAAGATCCAGATTTTCAAGTCGCTTGTGATCCCTGTCTTATTCTATGGTTGTGAGACATGGACACTAAATAGCGACTTGAAGAGGCGAATCGATGCCTTTGGTAATAAGTGTCTTCGCAGAATCATGGGGTATCGCTAGGATGATTACGTGTCAAATCAGCAACTGCACCGTGTGACTGAATCGAGGCCTATTACCTGCATAGTCTGTCGGCGCCATATTTTGCGGAATATTCGTGTTTTCATGTGATTAAAAATGTTCCATGAAATACTTGTTCATGTCGTTCTAGGGACAATACATTTGTTTTTTGCATCACAAAGGACTGGCCAAGGGCAAAAATAAAAAGGGAACAAAAAATCCGCTCAGTTACCATTCCCTATAAAGAAGACAGTATGAGAATAAAGAAAGTGGAGTGGGCCAATTTAGTTCTGGAGGTGTCTTGTCACCCCTCTCTTAAAAAGATTTAAGTTGTAGGAAGCTGGAAAAATAGAAACAGGAAGAGAGTTCCAGAGTTTACCAGTGATACGGATGAAAGAGTAAAGATATTGATTAACTCTTGCATTATGAAGATGGATAGAATAGGGATGATAATTAAATAGATGACTTGTATAGCGAGGCCACGGGAGGTGGGAAGGCTTGCAGTTAGCAAGTTCAGAAGAGCAGTAAGCATTAAAATAACGGTAGAAGATATCAGAAGCATCATTGCGCCGGTGATTTAAAGAATGAAGACAGTCAGTAAGAGGAAGGGAGTTGATAAGCTGAAAATCTTTTGACTCAGCCCTGTTTAGGAGAGCTGTATGAATGAATCCATCCAAAAATGTGAGACATATTATATTCATGGGCGGGTAAGGCCCCTATATGTTTATTTCACAACCATTTTATTCCCTGTAAAGTGTAACCATATGTTTTGCATACTTCCATATTATTTCCATGAAATTGTAATGGAGAAAAAAGGATAATAATTCGTGAATCATAATAAAAGTTTGGAAATGATAAGCAACATATAACTCTATTGCTGCATATACTTTTCTAATTTCAATGCATTATTTCCTACATAAATTGTCCAATACTTGCGTGTACGAAATTCAACAATTTATACAGCTTGTACTAGCTCCAACACACTATACATCTTCATGTTTTGTACCAATGTATCTCACGGGTGAATGATTCTTTCTTTCAGCGACAAAGAGACGATAACAGGCCAAGAACAGGTATCCGGCGGTTCAGAAGGGAGGTAAGGAGTTAACTTTTAAGGATCACTGCACACCTTGCCTCACATATCATCTATTTACGTGAACCACACCTGTGCCCCACTGCCTGTGCCTCATACCAACTTTGTGTTCCTGCTAAATACCACCAATCGTTAACGCTTTTGTCTAGTGTGTCCATAATGTAGCTTGTAATTTTCGAGTGTATTGTATCACTTTATAAAAATACTCGTTTCACCAGTTTTAGGGCTATATCACACAATTCACACAATAAACATTTTTTTGAGATATAATTATCTAATAATTGCAGGTAAAGTTAAATTAAACTACGATCTTATTCTGAAAGGGACTTAGTAAAAAAGTAAACATTTGGCTGCTGGATTGCACCATATAGATGACAGAGTAGATTGCATCGGTTTATCTCACGTGTGAAACAATCTTTTACTTTAGCAACTATAAACAATGTGGCTGCAGGACGATCGCAGACCAAGGAGAGAAACCCGGAGTGTCAGGAGTGAGGTAAAAAACCAAAGATTTCCTCATCTATGTATTGAGAGAGATAACTTACTATTAGGTATTCTTGTGTACAAAATATTTGCAAAAGTTCTCTTAAATTGAACTTCGCGTTGTACTACCTTTGATATCATAACAGCGATGTGGGTTGTCCTACCTTCCTTCCTATCTTCATCCTTCCTTATGAATTTCACTAGGTCCAGAAGGTTGAGAATTGCAGGTTCTTGGTATCAGAGACCAGAGCTGCACCACTGGACATACTATAGTAGTGCCAGAGGGGTAGATAGAGAGGTTGAACACATCCTCGTTAGTAGTTGATGGAGGATTCTCTAGAGCTGCAGTGTTTACCGGGGCTCCGAGTTCTCTGCAAATGTTCACAGACTTGTTCTTGCTACACTTAAGCTTCATGTCAAGTCCAGAAGAATCTCAAGATAAGATACTTTGATCCTATCTAGACACTTTGCAAGTACCAACGACAAGGTTATTGACTATACAAAGCGGCACCACGCCAGGACGAACCTGGTGGGCTCGAACCGCTGACCGAATGCAGGGACGCTGCACGTGAGCCCACAACTCTACCAACCGAGCTACCCTGACGGGTAAAAGAATCTCAAGAGGAAACCATACTATGTTCTATCTTGAAAAGCTGATGGATTTGACATGTGCCCATGAGTGGCAGTCTCAAATCGGTTCAATGTGTTCTTTGCCCTCGAGGACCCTGTAAACTAAGGGATACCTTCACACGTGAAGCTCTCCAGGCTGTCAAGGATGGTAATGGGGAGCATCCGAGGTCTAGGCGTGGATTTGTCTGGACAGAAACGCTGGATAATATCGAGGAGTCGCGCTGCCAAACTTGCTGGGAACCAGGAGTAGTACAGGGATATGTCACAAAGGACTTAGAACTCTCCCGACGAGAGACAAGGAGAGAGAGGCATATCAGAAATCTCACAGAGGATGTCAAGGGCCATTTGAACGCTAATGACCTCCAACCCGTTTACCGAGCCCTAAAAAATGTTGGCATGTTACCCTGAAACCGATCCTTACCACAAGGTTGTATCTGTAGGTGACAATCCGGGTTGGAGGAGGCAAAGGGGGCACCCACAAGCTGAAGGATTTGACATGTGCCCATGAGTATGCAGTGGCAGAGTCAAATTGGTTCAATATGCTCTTTGCCCTCGACGACCCTGTAGAAGTGTGGGATACCTGCACACGTGAAACTCTCCAGACTTTCAAGGATGGTAATGTGGAGCAACCTAGGTCAACGGAGTTTTTTTTCTCGACGGAGACGCTGAAGATTATCGAGGAGAGTCCCGCTGCCAAGCTTGCTGGGAACCAGGACCAGTACAGGGTTATGTCACAAAGGACTAGAACTCTCCCGAGGAGAGACAAGGAGAGGCATGTCACGAATCTCGCTGAGGATGTCAAGGGCCATTTGAACGCCAATGACCTCCAATCCGTTTACCGAGCCCTAAAGAAGTTGGCATGTTACACTGAAACCGATCCTTCCCACCGGGTTGTATCTATAAGAGACAATCCGGGGTGGAGGAGGCAAAGGGGGCGCCCACAAGGCTCGTGCCTGGGGCAATTTAATGTTTCATGCCGAGAGTTGCTTGGTATGGGAAGGGAACCTGCATGGGGACTAGCGCGTGCTGACCCCTGGGAGTGGCATCGTTGGGTGGGCAAGGCGACGCGCCCCTTGGCGTATACCCTCAATGATTGATTGATTAGTTGTGTGGGTTAACTAAGATCGACCGCTCAGTCAAACGTTCACAGATGTTAAGAATACTATATAATATACTGTATATAACTTTATGTAACGGGATGTGTAACTTGGAACGTATTTTCTTTCTAAACTCGGATATTTACCATATACTGAAGATAAATATTATGAATGTAGTATTGTCGACTTATTTCCATTTTTTATGTATTGCGATTACATATTTTGCGGAATATTTGTGTTTTCATGTGATTAAAAATGTTCCATGAAATACTTGTTCTGTCGTTCTAGGGACAATATATTTTTTCATCACAAAGGCCTGGCCAGGGGCAAAAAAAAGGTAACAAAAAGTCCGCTTAGTGACCATTTTTCCCAATAAAGAAGCCAGTAAGAGAATAAAAAGAAGGGGTTGGGCCAATTTAGTTCTGGGTGTGTTTTTTCACTCCTCTGAAAAAAATTAAAGTCGTAGGAAGGTGGAAAAATAGAAACAGGAAGAGAGTTCCAGAGTTTACCACCGATTCGGATGAAAGGGTAAAGATACTGATTAACTATTGCATTGGGAAGATGGACATAATAGGGATGAGAATGAAATAAATGTCTTGTAAATCGAGGCCGCGGGAGGTGGGAAGGCTTGCAGTTAGCAGGTTCAGAAGAGCAGTGAGCATGAAAATAACGGTAGAAGATAGCAAGAGAAGCAACATTGCGGCGGTGATTCAAAGATGGAATACAGTCAGTAAGAATAAGGCAGTTAATAAGACGGAAGGCTTTTGACTCAGCCCTGTTTAGGAGAGCTGTACGAGTGGATCCCTCCAAAAAATGTGAGACATATTCCATACATGGGAGGATAAGGCCCCTATATGTTTATTTCACATCCATTTTATTCCCTGTAAAGTGTAACCATATGTTGAGTTTACTTCCATATTAATCCCATTAAATTTTAGAGGAGAAAAAAGAACAATAATTCATAAATTATAAATATAGGTTTTGAAATAATAAGCAACAGTTACTATTTTGCGGCATATTCTTCTCCAATTTCAATGCATTTTTTCCTATATAAATTGTCCTATACTTGCGTGTACGAAATTCAACAGTTTATCCAGCTTGTAGTTGTTCCAAAACATTATAAATTTATACATCTTCCATGTTTTGTACCATTGTATCTCACGTGTGAATTATTCTTTTCCTTCAGCGACAAGGAGACGATAAAGGCCAAGAACAGGTATCCGGCGGTTCAGAAGGGAGGTAAGGAGTTAACTTTTAAGGATCACTGCACACCTTGCCTCACATATCATCTATGTACGTGAACCACACCTGTGCCCGTGCCTCACACCAACCCTGTGTTCTAGCTAAATACCACCTATCGTTAACGCTTTTGTCTAGTGTGTCCATAATGTAGCTTGTAATTTTCGAGTGTATTGTATGACTTTATAAAGTTACTCGTTTCACCAGTTTTAGGGCTATATCACAATGCACACAATATACATTTCTTTGAGATAGCATTATCTAACAATTGCAGGAAAAGTAATATCACACTAGTCTTCTTTTTAAAGGGCCTTAGTAAAGAAGTAAGCATGTGGCTGCTACAGTGCACCATACAAATGACAGAGTAGATAGCACAGTTTTATCTCACGTGTGATTTAATCTTTTCCTATAGCAACGTTAAACACTGTGGCTGCGGGACGATCACAGACCAAGGAGAGAAACCCGAAGTGTCAGGAGTGAGGTAAGGAACCAAAGATTTCCTCATCTATGTATTGAGAGAGATAACTTACTATTAGGTACTCTTGTGTACAAAATATTTGATTTTTTTTCCCATAACTTGAACTTGGCGCTGTCCCATTGATATCATAGCAGCAGTGTGGGTTGTCCTTCCTTCCTTCCTATCATCATCCATCCTTCTGAATTTCGCTTGGTCCAGAAGGTTGAGAATTGCAGTTTCTTGGTATCAGAGACCAGAGCTGCACCGCTGGATATATTATAGTAATGCTAGAGGGGTAGATAAGGAGGTCAAACACATCCTCGTTAGTAGTTGTTGGAGGATTCTCCAGAGCTGCAGTGTTTACCGGGGCTCCGAGTTCTCTGCAACTGTTCACAGACTTGTTCTTGCTACAGTTAAGCTTCATGTTAAGTCCAGAAAAATCTCACGAGGTAACCATACTGTGTTTTATTTTGAGAAGCTGAAGGACTTGACATGTGCCCATGAGTATGCAGTGGTAGTCTCAAATCGGTTCAATGTACTCTTTGCCCTCAAGGACCCTGTAGAACTGTGGGATAACTTAAAATGTGAAACTCTCCAGGCTGTCAAGAATGGTAATGGAGAGAACCCGAGGTCAAGGCGCGGTTTTGTCTCGACGGAGACGCTGGAGTATTTCGAGGTGAGTCGCGCTGCCAAGCATGCTGGGAACCAGGACCAGTACGTAGGGTTGTCCATAAAATAAAATTTCTTTGAAAACCTTGCCTAGTGAAGTTTTTCCCATTATTCTATCCATATTATGTCTAAAAATACTTTTTACACAATTTTAGGAAGTTATCCTGAGGTCCCTCAAAGCCCCAGAACACAAGTACCGTATTTTCCCTTTAAACCGCACATTTATTTGCTTTTCAACATATGATAATTCAACATACTAGACACAGAAGAGTGACAAAGACATGGAATCTATACCATATAAATTAGTTTTAAATGTCCCAAAACAGGGAGTGCTTAGGCAACTCAACAGGTCATGAATGGTGACCATAATTGACATATTTGTAAGAAATATGTCTTGTTTTGTTAGAAATATGTTAATAACGCGACACTCGCGCTTCGGAAGTGTGGTTGTCCAATTGATGCTCCACAATTTCACATTAATTGTAATGTTTGATAGAACTAAACTGCTGCACTGCTCTTTTTCAGCACAAAATGTCTACTAGAAGTGGCAAACAGAGACGGGTGGACGTCCCGACCAAGAGCTCACGGGTGGACGTCCCGACCAAGAGCTCACGGGTGGACGTCCCGACCAGAGCTCACGGGACGTCCCGACCAAGAGCTCACGGGTGGACGTCCCGACCAAGAGCTCACGGGTGGACGTCCCGACCAAGAGCTCACGGGTGGACGTCCCGACCAAGAGCTCACGGGTGGACGTCCCGACCAAAGAGCTCACGGGTGGACGTCCCGACCAAGAGCTCACGGGTGGACGTCCCGACCAAAGAGCTCACGGGTGGACGTCCCGACCAAAGAGCTCACGGGTGGACGTCCCGACCAAAGAGCTCACGGGTGGACGTCCCGACCAAGAGCTCACGGGTGGACGTCCCGACCAAGAGCACAGATGAAGAAAATTGAAGATATGGTGCTGGTCACTCCGACAAGACATGTGACAAGAAAACAAACTGACTTTTGGCTGATTAGACATCCATCAGCATCAATAACTGGAGCCAAGTTGCCAGACTGCAGACAGGTCATGAAGTATGTCCTGTACCTTAGAACTGATGACGATAATATCAGAAACAAAGTAAAAAATGAAGAGATCGCTTACGAAGTGGTAGACAGTGTTGTTGTATTTTGGAACATGGCCCGGATCAAAACAAAATAAAGACAGAACTGCATGTTTGATGTGATGAAACTATGGGAGGAGTGGCAAAGTTTGATGAAAAATAAGGGGCGATCATCAGATCCTGGTAACAGAAGAGCAAACTTTGTAGCACACTTAGACACTCTGTTCGATATTGGTGCACCCGATGCCGTTGCCAAAATAATGAAATCAAGACTTCTGTCAGCCAAGAAGAAACAGGAAGATATTGACTTCTACTTAGATCAGAAACATGAGAGGAGAGCTTGCATGGATGGGCATGATAAAGTATTCCAAACGAAGGGAAAACTGGTCCTTGAAAGACAGACACAGGAATCCAGAATGAAAGAAAAAGAAGAGAAAAGATTAGAAATGCAAACGATAGAAGCGGTAGAGGGAGCTGCGTCTTCAGTTGAGCTAGACTCAGATATACAACTGCCACAAGACGACTGCATGGAAATTGATCCTGATTTTGTGGTTAACCTACCGGAGGAGAAGGAACCGGAGACAGAGTTTGTATGCCTCAACTTACCTAAGAAAGTTATGCAGTGTGATGAAATAACAAGTGCTGCAGATCGACTTAAACTATCTGACAATACAACTACAATGATCACATCCGCAGTAATAATAGCAGCTGGTGGAAATCTGGATGATTTCGACATATCAAGATCCACAACTCGGCGACGTCGAATGTGTAACCGACAAAAGTTAGCTGAAGATGCCATGGACAAAGTGAGGCAGAACCCGCCTCTCTTTGGTGCACTACACTGGGATGGAAAACTTTTGAAAGACATACTTGGAGACAAGTATGAACGGCTGGCAGATCTTTTGTCGGGGGCTCCAGATTACAAGGAAGGAAAGCTACTTGGTGTGCCATCAATTGTTGACTCCAAGGGAAAGACACAAGCTGATGCTGCGTATAATCTACTCGACGCTTGGGACATGATAGACAGAGTTGCAGCATTAGTATTTGACAATGGTGGGCGCGCTCCGGTGCGGCTGCGCTCTGCGCAACCGCACAGCCGGCCCGGGCCAGAAGCCACAAAACACTTAAAAGACCTTTTTTTGGTCGTTAGTCCAACGACGGAACCCACAGCGCGGAAAATTCGTCGGTTTCGTCGTTAACGTGCACACTGGCCAACGACTGCTCAAGACCGGTATTAGCAGAGGTCGGAAGTCTCCAGACATGCTCATTATTGCTTGGTATGCTATGAAATATCTTTTTTATAGGTGAATGTAGACATATGATTGCATTTGGATGGATATTATTCATATATATGAGTAAAGAGATGAAATACAAGCAAGGGACTCATCTACGTCTGGCAGCGCGGCCTTCGGCAGCAGCAGCAGCAGCAGCATGAAGCCCGTGAGGTGGATATCAACACCAACTTCACGAAGGGAGATAGATGTCTTTGGTAATATTTAATAGGGGAGCGAGAACCCCTTGAGGAATCCTATGATCCCTGGTGATATCCTATGGTGCTATCACAGGCGTGGGAGCTGACTGTCTCCTTCAGGAAGGCACAAGTGAGGCGGATAACTGCGGGTTTTTACTCAAAAGTTTTGAGTGGCGGCGCCGCTGGAGCCGCCAGCTCCTCCGCCACTGTAGGTTTGGGCAGGATTAAACGTCTTATAACTCGTTATTATACAACTTAGTGATTATGGTGAGATGTTATATATACTTGTCATTATCTAAATCAATGTAGCACCGTCTGTCACCTTAAATAAGGGTGATTTAAAGATGTTATGATGAGGTGACTGATGGCGGGGCAGAGTGACGGAGAGGCCTTGCCGCGGGCCTCCCCATATCACAAATATTCACTATTTCAACCCACACACACACCTTCTACCACCAAAACACTAGCAACACAGGCTCCTTACTTATACATCTTGCTATCTGATACATTAAAACTCCTTAAAACGCAAGCATTCCGAATAAAACGAGAATTAGTTTGAGATGACGGGGAAAGAAGGCGGGGAGAGGCAGTCTGGCATGCCATTCTTGCCCGGAAATATGTCTCGCTGACTTGTGATTGGTCGAGAAGTTTTAAAAACTGTTTGTCATTGGCTGGTGGCTGATGACGCGCTTGATGACGTCATTACTCGCCTTAGCCAGTCAGCGCCTTCCGACGCGTTAACGACCGAAAAGGGAGGCTTTGTAGCTTTCGTCGTTAGGAAAAGAAGTTCGGAGAGATGGTCGTTGCTGGCGCAACTACCTTTGTTGCTGGGTTCCTGCCCCGGTGCGCTCCGCGCTCTGTTTTTTCAGCCGGCCCGGTGCGCTCCGCGCTCCCAAAAAATAGCTATATAATAAAAAAACAGCTTCTAGAAGTTATTTACCTTATATATTATGAAAAAATTGTATTGTCAAGTCAAAAAATCAGTCTAACAAAAAATCACAAGTTAAAGTAGTCTGTGGTCACTCCTTCAGTCTTTTTTAGTCCTCCTCCTGCTCCATCTCCTGGTCCTCCTCCTCCTTGAACCCCAGCAGCTCCATGTTGCCACGCATGAAAACCAACTCCTCAAAGTTGCCCGTACTTTATGTCCTTGGCACTAATTCCGCCGAGCTGGGAAACTAGTGGAGAGAACGCTGAGAGCACGTTTAACAGAACCACACGCCTTGGACGCCTGAACGCGACTGGGACTTGTTGCCACAGGTCAAAGAAAGACTGTGCACTTGCCACCAACTCGAGTGACCGACACAAGTAACTTTTGAGTATCCGGCCCCAGGTTGGCAACGCTTTGCCGGCCTGCTATTTACTAAACCATGCGCATTGTTGCCGCTGAATTTTTTTTAAGGAAAAGTCGTCTTCGATTGGAGCGCCAGAAAGGAGCGCGAAATTCAAGTTGCGCTCCGCGCTCGCGCTCAGTTCAGATTCTCGCGCTCCGCGCTCCTGCGCACTGAATTTTGGTAGTGCGCACCGGAACGCGGAACGCGGAACGCAAAATCGGAGCGCACGCGCCCACCTTTGGTATTTGATACGACAGCCAGCAACAGTGGCGTACACAAAGGAGCAACCAAGCTTATTGAAGAACATTTGGGTAGAAAGCTGTTATATCTAGCATGTCGCCACCACATGTTAGAACTTGTTGTGGGTGCTGTCTGGAAACTTTTGTTTGGTGCAATTCTTGGACCAGAAAATAAACTATTTGCAAAATTCAAAGAGGCTTGGTCAGATATGGACAAAGAACTTCCAATACAAATACTGACCATCGAAGACCACTGGTTGCTACAAATTAGAAATGAAGTTGTCAATGATTTTACTGCTCTGCTTACAAACCAAGATTCAGCTGCTTTCCCTCGTGACGACTACCGTGAGTGCGTGGAGAATACGCTAATCATCTTGGGTGAAACTCCCCCGCGTGGTATCCACTTTCTTAAGCCAGGTGCCATGCATCAAGCCCGCTGGATGGCGAATAACATCTATGCTGGAAAGATGTACATGTTCTCCACGGCGATGCTGTATGATGAACGCATGGTAGCAAAATTGATGCGCATGAACAGGTTTCTAGCGCTTTTCTACACTGCAGCATGGATGAAAGCCAGCAATGGTGCGGATGCTCCAATTAATGATCTTCAGTTCATCCACGATATGATGGATTACCGCGAAGTTGACAAGGCAGTTGCAGACACTGTGATTGATAAACTTGGTCACCACGGGTGGTACCTCTCAGAGGAAGTCGTTCCGTTTGCAATGTTCAGCAAGAATGCGAAGATGACCAACAGCATGAAACAACAAATGGCTGCTCGGCTGTTGGAGACACCAGAACCAGACAACTTCCGCCTCGGCAAGCCTCTCTTCCGAAAAGTTGCTCGTGACACAACTTTGAAGGATTTGATAGGACCCGAATCCCACTCAGTGTTCCGCATTCTGGATGTAAAAACGGATTGGCTTGCTAAACCAGTCGAGCAATGGTCATCAGATCCTGAATTTCTCGATGCTGAACAATTTGTTCGTACGGTGAAAGTTGTCAATGATGCAGCTGAGGGCGAAGTAAAGTTGATCTCGGACTTTGCCACAATACTTACCAATGGTCCACAGCAAAGATCGTGGTTGTTGCAGGGTGTTGAACAACACAGGAAGCAGTACCCCAGCTTTGACAAGAAAACGCTTGCCATGAAGTTGTGAAGCATCCATTGGACAGCTGCAATTCCGCAGCGCCGGTGTCGCGTTATTGACATATTTCTGACAAAATATGTGACTAATGGTCATTATTCATAAACAAATGAGTTGCCTAAGCACTCCCTGTTTGGGGACTAAGCTGTATGGTATAGATTCCATGACTTTGTCACTCTTCTGTGTCTAGTATGTTGAGTTATCATATGTTGAATAGCAAATAAATGTGCGGTTTAAAGGTAAAATACGGTGCTTGTGTTCTGGGGCTTTGAGGGACCTCAGGATAACTTCCTAAAATTATGTAAAAAATATTTTTAGACATAATATGGATATAATAATGGGAAAAACTTCACTAGGCAAGGTTTTCAAAGAAATTTTATTTTATGGACAACCCTACAGTACAGGGTTATGTCACAAAGGACTAGACCTCTCCTAAGGAGAGACAATGAGAGGTATGTCAGGAATCTCGCTGAGGATGTCAAGGGCCATTTAAACGTTAATCACCTCCAATCCGTTTACCGAGCCCTAAAGAAGTTGGCATGTTACACTGAAACCGATCCTTCTTACCAGGTTGTATCTGTAAGAGACATTCCGGCGTGGAAGAGTCAAAAGAGGCGCCAACAAGGCTCGTGGCTCGGGCAATTTGATGTTTTGTGCCGAGAGTTGTTTGGTATGGGAAGAGAGCCTGCATGGGGACTCGCGCGTAGCAACATTGCCGCGGTGATTCAAAGATTGAAGACAGTCAGTAAGAATAAGGCAGTTGATAAGACGAAAAGCTTTTGACTCAACCCTGTTTAGGAGAGCTGTATGAGTGGATCCCCCTAAAAAATGTGAGACGTATTCCATTCATGGGAGGATAAGGCCCCTATATGTTTATTTCACATCCATTTTATTCCCTGTAAAGTGTAACCATATGTTTAGTTTACTTCCATATTAATCCCATTAAATTTTAGAGGAGAAAAAAGAACAATAATTCATAAATTATATATATAGGTTTTGAAATAATAAGCAACAGTTACTGTTTTGCGGCATATTCTTTTCCAATTTCAATGCATTTTTTCCTATATAAATTGTCCTACACTTGCGTGCACGAAATTCAACAGTTTATCCAGCTTGTAGTTGTTCCAAAGCATTATACATCTTCCATGTTTTGCACCATTGTATCTCACGTGTGAATTATTCTTTTTCTTCAGCGACAAGGAGACGATAACAGGCCAAGAACAGGTATCCAGCGGTTCAGAAGGGAGGTAAGGAGTTAACTTTTAAGGATCACTGCACACCTTGCCTCACATATCATCTATGTATGTGAACCACACCTGTGCCCGTGCCTCACACCATCCCTGAGTTCTTGCTAAATACCACCACCTATCATTAACGCTTTTGTCTAGTGTGTTCATAATGTAGCTTGAAATTTTCGAGTGTATTGTATGACTTTATAAAGTTACTCGTTTCACCAGTTTTAGGGCTATATCACAATGCACACAATATACATTTCTTTGAGATAGCATTATCTAATAATTGCAGGTAAAGTAATATCAAACTACGGTCTTATTTTTAAAGGGACTTAATAAAGAAGTAAGCATGTGACTGCTACAGTGCACCATACAAATGACAGAGTAGATTGCACAGTTTTATCTCACGTGTGATTTAATCTTTTCCTTTAGCAACTTTAAACAATGTGGCTGCGGGACGATCACAGACCAAGGAGAGAAACCCGAAGTGTCAGGAGTGAGGTAAGGAACCAAAGATTTCCTCATCTATGTATTGAGAGAGATAACTTACTATTAGGTACTCTTGTGTACAAGAATTTTGAATTTTTTTCCCCATAACTTGAACTTGGCGCTGTACCATTGATATCATAGCAGCGGTGTGGGTTATCCTTCCTTCCTTCCTATCACCATCCATCCTTCTGAATTTCGCTTGGTCCAGAAGGTTGAGAATTGCAGGTTCTTGGTATCAGAGACCAGAGCTGCACCACTGGACATACTATAGTAATGATAGAGAGGTAGATAAAGAGGTCGAACACATCCTCGTTAGTAGTTGTTGGAGGATTCTCCAGAGCTGCAGTGTTTACCGGGGCTCAGAGTTCTCTGCAACTGTTCACAGACTTGTTCTTGCTACACTTAAACTTCATGTTAAGTCCAGAAACATCTCATGAGGTAACCATACTGTGTTTTATCTTGAGAAGCTGAAGGACTTGACATGTACCCATGAGTATGCAGTGTCAGTCTCAAATTGGTTCAATGTGCTCTTTGCCCTCGGGGACCCTGTAGAACTGTGGGATAACTTAAAATGTGAAACTCTCCAGGCCGTCAAGAAGGGTAATGGGGAGTACCCGAGGTTAAGGCGTGGTTTTGTCTCGACGGAGACGCTGGAGTACATTGAGGACAGTCGCGCTGCCAAGCATGCTGGGAACCAGGACCAGTACAGGGTTATGTCACAAAGGACTAGAACTCTCCTAAGGAGAGACAAGGAGAGGCATGTCAGGAATCTCGCTGAGGATGTCAAGGGCCATTTGAACGCTAATCACCTCCAACCCGTTTACCGAGACCTAAAGAAGTTGGCATGTTACCCTGAAACCGATCCTTCCCACCGGGTTGTATCTGTAAGAGACATTCCGGCGAGGAAGAGTCAAAGGGGGCGCCAACAAGGCTCGTGGCTGGGGCAATTTGATGTTTCGTGCCGAGAGTTGCTTGGTATGGGAAGGGAGCCTGCATGGGGACTCGCACGTGGTAACATTGCGGCGGTGATTCAAAGATTGAAGACAGTCAGTAAGAATAAGGCAGTTGATAAGACGAAAGGCTTTTGACTCAGCCCTGTTTAGGAGAGCTGTATGAGTGGATCCCCCCAAATTTGAGACATATTCCATTCATGGGAGGATAAGGCCCCTAGTGCCTATATGTTTATTTCACATCTATTTTATTCCCTGTAAAGTGTAACCATATGTTGAGTTTACTTCCATATTAATCCCATTAAATTTTAGGAGAAAAAAGAACAATAATTCATAAATTATAAATATAGGTTTTGAAATAATAAGCAACAGTTACTTTTTGCGGCATATTCTTCTCCAATTTCAATGCATTTTTTCCTATATAAATTGTCCTACACTTGCGTGCACGAAATTCAACAGTTTATCCAGCTTGTAGTTGTTCCAAAACATTATACATCTTCCATGTTTTGCACCATTGTATCTCACGTGTGAATTATTCTTTTTCTTCAGCGACAAGGAGACGATAGCAAGCCAAGAACAGGTATCCAGCGGTTCAGAAGGGAGGTAAGGAGTTAACTTTTAAGGATCACTGCACACCTTGCCTCACATATCATCTATGTACGTGAACCACACCTGTGCCCGTGCCTCACACCAACCCTGTGTTCTTGCTAAATACCACCACCTATCATTAACGCTTTTGTCTACTGTGTTCATAATGTAGCTTGAAATTTTCGAGTGTATTGTATGACTTTATAAAGTTACTCGTTTCACCAGTTTTAGGGCTATATCACAATGCACACAATATACATTTCTTTGAGATAGCATTATCTAATAATTGCAGGTAAAGTAATATCAAACTACGGTCTTATTTTTAAAGGGACTTAATAAAGAAGTAAGCATGTGACTGCTACAGTGCACCATACAAATGACAGAGTAGATTGCACAGTTTTATCTCACGTGTGATTTAATCTTTTCCTTTAGCAACTTTAAACAATGTGGCTGCGGGACGATCACAGACCAAGTAAAGAAACCCGAAGTGTCAGGAGTGAGGTAAGGAACCAAAGATTTCCTCATCTATGTATTGAGAGAGATAACTTACTATTAGGTACTCTTGGTACAAGAATTTGAATTTTTTTCCCCATAACTTGAACTTGGCGCTGTACCATTGATATCATAGCAGCGGTGTGGGTTATCCTTCCTTCCTTCCTATCACCATCCATCCTTCTGAATTTCGCTTGGTCCAGAAGGTTGAGAATTGCAGGTTCTTGGTATCAGAGACCAGAGCTGCACCACTGGACATACTATAGTAATGATAGAGAGGTAGATAAGAGGTCGAACACATCCTCGTTAGTAGTTGTTGGAGGATTCTCCAGAGCTGCAGTGTTTACCGGGGCTCAGAGTTCTCTGCAACTGTTCACAGACTTGTTCTTGCTACACTTAAACTTCATGTTAAGTCCAGAAACATCTCATGAGGTAACCATACTGTGTTTTATCTTGAGAAGCTGAAGGACTTGACATGTACCCATGAGTATGCAGTGTCAGTCTCAAATTGGTTCAATGTGCTCTTTGCCCTCGGGGACCCTGTAGAACTGTGGGATAACTTAAAATGTGAAACTCTCCAGGCCGTCAAGAAGGGTAATGGGGAGTACCCGAGGTTAAGGCGTGGTTTTGTCTCGACGGAGACGCTGGAGTACATTGAGGACAGTCGCGCTGCCAAGCATGCTGGGAACCAGGACCAGTACAGGGTTATGTCACAAAGGACTAGAACTCTCCTAAGGAGAGACAAGGAGAGGCATGTCAGGAATCTCGCTGAGGATGTCAAGGGCCATTTGAACGCTAATCACCTCCAACCCGTTTACCGAGACCTAAAGAAGTTGGCATGTTACCCTGAAACCGATCCTTCCCACCGGGTTGTATCTGTAAGAGACATTCCGGCGAGGAAGAGTCAAAGGGGGCGCCAACAAGGCTCGTGGCTGGGGCAATTTGATGTTTCGTGCCGAGAGTTGCTTGGTATGGGAAGGGAGCCTGCATGGGGACTCGCACGTGGTAACATTGCGGCGGTGATTCAAAGATTGAAGACAGTCAGTAAGAATAAGGCAGTTGATAAGACGAAAGGCTTTTGACTCAACCCTGTTTAGGAGAGCTGTATGAGTGGATCCCCCCAAATTTGAGACATATTCCATTCATGGGAGGATAAGGCCCCTAGTGCCTATATGTTTATTTCACATCCATTTTATTCCCTGTAAAGTGTAACCATATGTTGAGTTTACTTCCATATTAATCCCATTAAATTTTAGAGGAGAAAAAAGAACAATAATACATAAATTATAAATATAGGTTTTGAAATAATAAGCAACAGTTACAGTTTTGCGGCATATTCTTTTCCAATTTCAATGCATTTTTTCCTATATAAATTGTCCTATACTTGCGTGTACGAAATTCAACAGTTTATCCAGCTTGTAGATGTTCCAAAACACTACACATCTTCCATGTTTTGCACCATTGTATCTCATGTGTGAATTATTCTTTTCCTTCAGCGACAAGGAGACGATAGCAAGCCAAGAACAGGTATCCAGCGGTTCAGAAGGGAGGTAAGGAGTTAACTTTTAAGGATCACTGCAGACCTTGCCTCACATATCATCTATGTACGTGAACCACACCTGTGCCTGTGCCTCACACCATCCCTGAGTTCTTGCTAAATACCACCTATCGTTAACGCTTTTGTCTACTGTGTTCATAATGTAGCTTGAAATTTTCGAGTGTATTGTATCACTTTATAAAGTTACTCGTTTCACCAGTTTTAGGGCTATATCACAATGCACACAATATACATTTCTTTGAGATAGCATTATCTAATAATTGCAGGTAAAGTAATATCAAACTACGGTCTTATTTTTAAAGGGACTTAATAAAGAAGTAAGCATGTGACTGCTACAGTGCCCCATACAAATGACAGAGTAGATTGCACAGTTTTATCTCACGTGTGATTTAATCTTTTCCTTTAGCAACTTTAAACAATGTGGCTGCGGGACGATCACAGACCAAGGAGAGAAACCCGAAGTGTCAGGAGTGAGGTAAGGAACCAAAGATTTCCTCATCTATGTATTGAGAGAGATAACTTACTATTAGGTACTCTTGTGTACAAGATATTTGAATTTTTTTCCCCATAACTTGAACTTGGCGCTGTACCATTGATATCATAGCAGCGGTGTGGGTTATCCTTCCTTCCTTCCTATCACCATCCATCCTTCTGAATTTCGCTTGGTCCAGAAGGTTGAGAATTGCAGGTTCTTGGTATCAGAGACCAGAGCTGCACCGCTGGACATACTATAGTAATGATAGAGAGGTAGATAGAGAGGTCGAACACATCCTCGTTAGTAGTTGTTGGACGATTCTCCAGGGCTGCAGTGTTTACCGGGGCTCCGAGTTCTCTGCAACTGTTCACAGACTTGTTCTTGCTACACTTAAACTTCATGTTAAGTCCAAAAAAATCTCATGAGGTTACCATACTGTGTTTTATCTTGAGAAGCTGAAGGACTTGACATGTACCCATGAGTATGCAGTGGCAGTCTCAAATCGGTTCAATGTGCTCTTTGTCCTCGGGGACCCTGTAGAACTGTGGGTTAACTTAAAACGTTAAACTCTCCATGTTGTCAAGAATGGTAATGGGGAGTACCCGAGGTCAAGGCGTGGCTTTGTCTCGACGGAGACGCTGAAGTATATCGAGGAGTCGCGCTGCCAAGCATGCTGGGAACCAAGAGCAGTACAGGGTTATTTCACAAGGGACTAGAACTCTCCTGAGAGACAAGGAGAGGCATGTCAGTAATCTCGCTGATGACGTCAAGGGTCATTTTATCGCTGATGACCTCCAACCCGTTTACCGAGGCCTAAAGAACTTGGCATGTTACCCTGAAACCGATCCTTCCCACCGGGTTGTATCTGTAAGAGACATTCCGGCGTGGAAAGTCAAAGGGGGCGCCAACAAGGCTCGTGGCTGGGGCAATTTGATGTTTCGTGCCGAGAATTGCTTGGTATGGGAAGGGAGCCTGCATGGGGATTCGCGCGTGGTGACCCCCGGGAGTGGCATCGTACGGTGGGCAAGGCGACGCGCCCCTTGGCGTATGCCCCCAATGATTGATTGATTGATTGTGTGGGTTAACTAAGATCAACGGCTCAGTAAAACCTTCACGGATGCTAGGAATACTATATCATATACTGTATTTAACTTAATGTAACGGGATATGTAACCTGGAACGTTTTTGTTTTCTAAACTCGGATATTTTCCATATACAGAAGATAAATACTATGAGTGTAGTATTAACAACTTATTTCCCTTTTTATGTAATGTGATTGCATGTTTTGTGGAATATTCGTGTTTTCGTGATTAAAAATGTTCCATGAAATATTTGTTTATGTCGCTCTCGGAACAATGTATATTTTTTACATCACAAGGGACTGGCCAAATGCCAAAAAAAGGTTACATTAAGTCCCCTTAGTTACCATTCCCAATAAAGAAGATAGTAAGAGAATAAAGAAAGGGGGTGGGCCAATTTAGTTCTGGAGGTGTCTTGTCACTCCTCTCTTAACGTTTTAAGTCGTAGGAAGGTGGAAAAATAGAAACAGGAAGAGAGTTCCAGAGTTTACCAGTGATACGGAAGAAAGAGTAAAGATACTGCTTATTATTACTGAACTATTGAATTGGGAGAATAGTCAGAAAAGGGATGCTAATAAAAAAAAAAAGTCTTGTATAGTGAGGCCGCGAGAGAAGGGGAGGCATGCAGTTAGCAAGCTCAAAAGAGCAGTGACCATGAAAATAACGGTAGAAGTTAGCAAGAGAAGCAACATTGCGGCGGTATTTAAAGATGAAGACAGTTAGTAGGAGGAAAGAAGTTGATAAGACGAAAGGCTTTTGACTCAGCCGTTTAGGAGAGCTGTATGAGTGGAGCCCCGCAAAAATGTGAGACATATTCCATACATGGGCGGATAAGGCCCCTATATGTTTATTTCACATCCATTTTGTTCCCTGTAAAGTGTAACCATACGTTTAGTTTACTTCCAGATTATTCCCATTAAATTTTAGAGGAGAAAAAAGGACAATAATTAATGAATTATAAATAAAGGTTTTGAAATGATAAATAATCAACAGTTACTGTTTTGCGGCTTTTTCTGTTCTGATTTCAATGCATTTTTTCGTACAGAAATCGTTCTATACTTGCGTGTACGAAATGCAACAGTTTATACAGCTTGTAGTTGTTCCAAAACACTACACATCTTCCATGTTTTGCACCATTGTATCTCACGTGTGAATGATTCTTTCTTTCAGCGACAAGGTGACGGTAACAGGCCAAGAACAGGTATCCGGCGGTTCAGAAGGAAGGTAAGGAGTTAACTTTTAAGGATCACTGCACACCTTGCCTCACATATCATCTATGTACGTGAACCACACCTGTGCCCGTGCCTCACACCAACCCTGTGTTCTTGCTAAATACCACCAATCGTTATAATTTTTGTCTACTTTGTCCATTATGTAGCTTGTAATTTTCGAATGTATTGTATCACTTTATAAAGTTACTCGTTTCACCAGTTTAGGGCTATATCACGCAATTCACACAATAAACATGTTTTAAAGATATCATTATCTATAACTGTAGGTAAGGTAATATTAAGTGCGATATAATTTTGAAAGGGACTTAGTAAAGAATTAAACATTTCGTTGCTACAGTGCACCATATACTGTAGATGACAGAGTAGATTGCATCGGTTTGTCTCACGAGTGAATACTTTTTTTCCTTTAGCAACCATAAACAATGTGGCTGCGGGACGATCACAGACCAAGCAGAGAAACCCGGAGTGTCAGGAGTGAGGTAAGGAACCAAAGATTTCCTCATCTATGTAATGAGAGAGTTAACTTACTATTAGGTACTCTTATGTACAAAATATTTGAAAGTACAATATATTTGTTTTTTTTCCCATAAATTGAACTTCGCGCTGTACATTTGATATCATAGCAGCGGTGTGGGTTATCCTTCCTTCCTTCCTGTCATCATCCATCCTCCTAATTTTCGCTAGGTCCAGAAGGTTGAGAATTGCAGGTTCTTTGTATCAGAGACCAGAGCTGCATCGCTGGACATGGTATTATAATGCCAGAGGGGTAGCTAGGGAGATAGACCATATCCTCGTTAGTATTTGTTGGAGGATTCTCCAGAACTGCAGGGTTTACCGGGGCTCCGAGTTATTTGCAACTGATCACATACTTGCTCTTGCTACACGCTTCATGTCAAGTCCAGAAAAATCTCAAGAAGTAACCATACTGTGTTTTATCTTGAGAAGCTGAAGGACTTGACATGTGCCCATGAGTATGCAGTGGAAGTCTCAAATCGGTTCAATGTGCTCGGTGCCCTCGAGGAACCTGTAGAACTGTGGGATACCTTCAAACGTGAGGCTCTCCAGGCTGTCAAGGATGGTAATGGGGAGCACCCGATGTCTAGACGTGTTCTTTGGTTCGACGGACACGCTGGAAAATATCGAGGAGAATATCGCTACCATGGTTGCTGGGAACCAGGACCAGTACCAGGGTTATGTCACAAAGGACTAGAACTCTCCCGAGGAGAGACAAGGAGGGGCATGTCAGGAATCTTGCTGAGGATGTCAAGGGCCATTTGAACCTCAATGACCTCCAATCCGTTTACCGAGCCCTAAAGAAGTTGGCATGTTACCCTGAAACCGATACTTCCCACCAGGTTGTATCTGTAAGAGACAATCCGGCGTGGAAGAGGTAAAGGGGGCGCCCACAAGGCTCGTGGCTGGGGCAATTTGATGTCTCGTGCCGAGAGTTGCTTGGTATGGGAAGGGAACCTGCATGGGGGCTCGCGCTTGGTGACCCCCAGGACACGTCGTAGGGTGAGCAAGGTGACGCGCCCCTTGGCGTATACCCCCAATGATTGATTGATTAATTGTGTGGGTTAACTAAGATCGACCGCTCAGTCAAACCTTCACGGATGTTAGGAATACTATATAATATACTGTATATAGCTTTATGTAACGGGATATGTAGCCTGGAACGTATTTTTCTTCTAAACTCGGATATTTTCAATATACTGTAGATAAATACTAGGAATGTAGTTTTGTCAACTTATTTCCCTTTTTTAAGTAATGTAATTGGATATTTTGCGGAATATTCGTGTTTTAATTTGATTAAAAATGTTCCATGGAATACTTTTTCATGTCGTTCTAGGGACATTATAATTTTTTTTTACATCACAAAGGACTGGCCAAGGGCAAAAAAAGAGTTAACAAAAGGTCCGCTTAGTTACCATTTTTTCCTATAAAGAAGACAGTAGGAGAATAAAGAAAGGGGGGTGGGCCAATTTAGTTATGGAGGTGTCTTGTCACTCTTCTCTTAAAAAGATTTAGGTTGTAGGAAGGTGGAAAAATAGAAACAGGAAGAGAGTTCCAGAGTTTACCACTGATTCGGATGAAAGAGTAAAGATACTGATTAACTATTGCATTGGTAAGATGGACAGAATAGGGATGAGCATGAAATAATTGTCTTGTAAAGCGAGGCCGCGGGAGGGGGGGAGGCTTGCAGTTAGCACGTTCAGAAGAGCAGTGAGCATGAAAATAACGGTAGAAGATAGCAAGAGAAGCAACATTGCGGCGGTGATTCAAAGATTGAAGACAGTCAGTAAGAATAAGGCAGTTGACAAGACGGAAGGCTTTTGACTCAGCCCTGTTTAGGAGAGCTGTATGAGTGGATCCCCCCCAAAAAATGTGAGATATATTCCATTCATGGGAGGATAAGGCCCCTAGGGCCTATATGTTTATTTTACATCCATTTTAATCCCTGTAAAGTTCAACCATATGTTAAATTTACTTCCATATAATTCCCATGAAATTGTAAATCAGAAAAAAGGATAATTCATGAATCATGTGGAAAGGTTTTGAAATGATAAGCAACATATACTCTTTTGCGGCATCTTCTTTTCTAATTTCAGTGCATTTTTTCCTACATAAATTGTCCTATACTTGCGTGTACGAAATTCAACAGTTTATCCAGCTTGTAGTTGTTTCAAAACACTACACATCTTCCATGTTTTGCACCATTGTATCTCACGTGTGAATTATTCTTTCTTTCAGCGACAAAGTGACGATAACAGGCCAAGAACAGGTATCCAGCGGTTCAGAAGGGAGGTAAGGAGTTAACTTTTAAGGATCACTGCACACCTTGCCTCACATATCATCTATGTACGTGAACCACACCTGTGCCCCACTGCCTGTGCCTCACACCAACCCTGAGTTCTTGCTAAATACCACCTATCGTTAACGCTTTTGTCTACTTTGTCCATAAAATAGCTTGTAATTTTCGAGTGTATTGTATCACTTTATAAAGTTACTCGTTTCACCAGTTTTAGGGCAATTTCACACAATTCATACAAATTTTTTTTTTAGATATTATCTAATAATTGCAGGTAAAGTAATATCAAACTACGGTCTTATTTTGAAAGGGACTTAGTAAAGAAGTAAACATTTGGCTGCTACAGTGCACCATATACATGACAGAGTAGATTGCATCGGTTTATCTCACGTGTGAATTAATCTTTTCCTTTAGCAACTGTAAACAATGTGGCTGCGGGACGATCACAGACCAAGGAGAGAAACCCAGAGTGTCAGGAGTGAGGTAAGGAACCAAAGATTTCCACCTGTATGTATTGAGAGAGATAATTACTATCAGGTACTCTTGGGTACAAAATATTTGAAAAATTTCCCATAAGCTTAACCTTCGCGCTGTACCTTTGATATCATAGCAGCTGTGTGGGCTAACTAAGATCGACCGGTCAAACAAATATTCACAGACGTTAATAATACAATATAATATAAGGTATATAATTTCATGTAACGGTATATACGACCAAAAGATCTTTTTTTCAAAACTCGAATATTTTC
Source organism: Chionoecetes opilio (assembly GCA_016584305.1). Taxonomy (NCBI): domain Eukaryota; kingdom Metazoa; phylum Arthropoda; class Malacostraca; order Decapoda; family Majidae; genus Chionoecetes; species Chionoecetes opilio. The sequence continues at coordinate 56,376 of JACEEZ010003933.1, read as the reverse complement.
CAAATACTGAAAGTTTATATTGATGATACCTGGACTTAGTAAGGCATTCGAAAAGGTAACGCATTAGAGATTCTTAATTAACTAAGGTGAAGGTACATGAAATAAATGTTCTTCGTTGGATTAGATCTTGGCTAAGTGATAGGCAACACAGGGTAAGTATTAATGGTTCTAAATCTGAATGTGGGCAGGTAACAAGTGGGGTGCCACAAGGGTCTGTTTTGGGACCATTACTATTTTTTATTTGTATCAACGACTTAGATAGTGCTTTTAGCAGTGATATCAGCAAGTTCACTTTAGATACTAAGATAGGTAGGATTATTAGATCACAGTCTGATGTAAACGGTTTGCAGGGAGACGTGTTATTGCAAAAAACCCATTAGAGAACATTTAGAAAAGCATAGTTTGGTAAATGATTCGCAGGGTTCACCAAGGGTAGGTCATGTCTCTAAATTTTATTTTTATAGTTTTATTTATAGTTTTTATAGGAAATTTTATAATGCTGCATATGAGGATCATAATATTATATACCAGGACTTTAGTAAGGAATTCGATTAAGTACCGCATGAGACTCTTAAATAAGGTTAAGGCACATGGAATAGATGGGAAGGTTCTTTGTTGGATTATATCTTGGCTAAGAGATAGGCAACAAAGAGTTACTATTAACGGTTCTAAATCTGAAAGGGGTCAGGTAACAAGTGGGGTTCCAACAGGGATTTGTTTTGGGACCATTACTATTTTTTATTTACATCAATGACTTGGATAGTGGGATTAACAGTGATATCAGTAAGTTTGTTGATGATACTAAGATGGGTAGGATTATTGGATCACAGTCTGATGTAAACGGATTGCAAGGAGACTTATATATGTTAAATGAGTGGGCAGATATATGGCAGATGGACTTTAATATTGACAAGTGTAGCGTAATTAATGTTGGTAGAGAAAATCCTGGTAATAGGTACAATATACGCAATGTATCACTGAAAAGATCGGAAAGCGAGAAAAATTTGGGTGTGCGGGTTAGCTGAGACCTTCTTCCTAGGAAACAAAGTATTAAGGCTAGAAATCGAGGTAATAGGGTTTTAGGATTACTTACTAGGAGTGTTAAAAGTAGAAGTGTTGAGGTTATTCTAAAGCTTTATTTGGCTCTAGTCATACCTCACCTAGACTATACGGTTCAGTTTTATTCCCCGTATTACAGGCTGGATAATAGCCTTGTTAGAATCAAACCAGAGAAGAATGCAGAGAAGGATTTAGTTATGAGAGGAGATTGAAGCTATTAAATTTACTCTCACTCGAGAGGCGTAGAGTAAGGGGCGATCTGATATAAGGTTTTAAGTGGATAAAATGATACAATAAAAGAAATGTGGTTAAAGTTCTTACGGCTAAAAATCAGGGTAGAACAAGAAGTAACGGATTCAAACTGGAAAAACGTAGATTTACAAAAGACATAGGAAGAAACTTGTTCAAAAATAGGGTGGTAAATGATTGGAATGGATTCAGTTGTCAGGTAGTTAGTGCGGAGTCAATAGGGAATTTTAAAAGGAGGCTAGATAAATTCATGGATGGGGATGAAAGGTGGTGTTAGGTAGTGTTAAGTAACAGGAACTACCTCGTGTAGGTATCACGGCCTCTTGTAGCTTCCTTATTTTCTTATGTTCTTATATATTATCAATGTAGTATTGTCATCTTATTTCCCTTTATTGTAAAGTAATTGTATTTTTTCAGGAATATTCATATTTTTATGTGATTACAAATGCTTCATGAAATGCTTGTTCATGTCGTTCTAAGGACCAATGTTTATTTCAATTCCATTTTTCTCCATGTAAAGTGCAACCATATGTTTACTTTACTTCCATTTCATTACCATTAGTGTGTAAAATAGAAGAAAAAAAAAGAGTAATAATTTAAAAAAATCCATCTTTGTGTATCTACTTCCACCTTTCCTTCTTGCTGTAAGTTTGTGCACATTCAACCTGATCCTATGAAGGGTGACCGTTGCAATCCTTTATAATACCGTCTTTTATCTTTGACTTTGTCTTTCTTAGGCTTTTGAATTTATATTTAATAAGAACATTCTAAAGCATCAATCTGCGCACAATCTTCTGATTGTCAGTAGCTACGGCTACCGTAAAGGACGATCTATATTGGCGATCTTCTAGATTTCCTAACTGAATCTTGGTCATCCTCCTTTAGGGGTTTCGGTAAAACTGTCGCTGTTGCCCTTGAAATATCAACATCTTTTGATAGAGTCTGGCACAGATCTTGAATTTCCAAACTACCCTCATTCGGTTTCTATCATTCTCTCTGCATTCACGGAGGGATGCCACAGAGCGCCTAGCGTCTGATAATTCTATAATTTCTGTTTGGGGCAAAGCAAACCTTGTTTTGTTCAATGTCTCAAAAACCCAATTTCTTCACCTATCTACTCGACAAAACCTACCAGATAACTATCCCCTCTTCTTTAATGACACTCAACTATCTCCCTCTTCTACAAAGAACATTCTTGGACTATCCTTTACTAAAAATATGAACTGGAAATTTCATATCACATCTCTTGCTAAATCAGCTTCTTAGAAGTTCGATGTCCTGTGGCGTTTGCGTCCATTTCTTTCTCCCTCCCAGTTGCTTGCTCTGTACAAAGGCTTTATCCGCCCATGTATGGAGTATGTCTCACATGTTTGGGACGATCCACTCATACAGCTCTCCTAAACAGGTTAGAATCAAAAGATTTTCATCTCATCAACTCCCTTCCTCTGACTGACTGTCACAGGAGGGGGGAATCAATCTTTAAATCGTCAAATCACCTCCGCAATGTTGCTTCTCTTGCTATCTTCTACCATTATTTACATGCTCGCAGCTCTTTTGAACTTGCTAAATGCATGCCTCACCCCCTCCCGCAGCCTCGCTGCACAAGACTTTCTAATAATTATCATCCCTATTCTGTCCATCTTACTAATGCAAGAGTTAATCAGTATCTTCACTCTTTCATCCCTTGCATTGGCAAATTCTGTAACTCATTTGCTGTATATATTGTTTCACATTCCTACAACTTAATATTTTTCATGAGACAAGTATCAAGACACTGCCCGAACTAAATTGATCCACCTCCCCTTTCTTTATTCTCATATGTTGTGTTCTTTATAAGACCTGGAAGCTCGGCTTTTTGTTACTTTTTTTCGTCATTGGCCAGTCCTTTTTCAGATTTTAAAAATGAAAAAAAAAATCACAAATCATATATAAAGGGCATGATATGATATGATATGCTAAGAACTAGTTACTCTTGTGCGGCATATTCTTTTATAATTTCAATGCATTTTTTCTACAGAAAGTCTCCTATACTTGCATGTACGACATACATCCGTGTTTACACCTTGTATGTGCTTTACTACTGTACAAATTTCATGTATTGCAGCATTGTATCTCACGTGTGAATTACTCTATCCTTCAGCGACAAGGAGACGACAACAGGCCAAGAACAGGTATCCGGCGGTTCAGAAGGGAGGTAAGGAGTTAACTTTTAAGGATCACTGCACACCTTGCCTCACATATCATCTATTTACGTGAACCACACCTGTAAAAATGTGACTGCTATATTGACAGCTACCATACATATGTACAGTAGATTGCACCGGTTTATCTCACATGTGAATTATTCTTTTCCTTTAGCAACTACCAAAAACACGGCGGCGGGGCGAGTGCACACCAAGGACAAAAAACCGAAGTGTCAGGAGGGAGGTAAGAAACCAAGATTTCCTCCTCTATGTACTGACAGAGGCAGCTTACTATTAAGTTACTCTTGTGTACAAAATATGTGACAAATTTCCCATTAATAATTAAGCACTTGTATCATCTATGTACGTGAACCACACCTGTGCCCGTGCCTCACACCAACCCTGTGTTCTTGCTAAATACCACCTATCTTATAAATTCAATCAATCACTTTCCTATTAGCTTCTTTATAGGAACTGGCAGCTCGCGGGCTTTGTGTTACTTCTTTTTTTGCCTTTTGGCAATTCCTTTGAGATTTATGAAAAAAGAAAAAGAAAAAGAAAACATAATTTTTTGACAGATTTCTATCATGTACATTAAACAGCAGAAAACTTCTTAGGATTTAAACATAGGAAGATTTCTGATTTCTGCATGTCTTGCCATCTTTGCAGCTTATATTGTATTTTTGTGTATTTTATTAACTGTATTTTGTGAAATATCCGCATTTACAGAATGCCTAAGTTTATAGACTGACACATGTTTGCAGTGTTTCAGTGTCAGTCTGCACTCTTCTTGTCTACAGGAGAATCTGTCGAGTGTTAACTCAAATATAATTATTATTGTCCTTTAGCGACGGAAGCTACGGATATGGTGCAGGCGGAGCTCAAGGGGGTAATGCATACCCGGGAAAACCCAGGTAAGATTTTTAGTCTCGTTCAAAAGTGGATCATGGAGCCATATTTCAGGTTCAATATACATTTTCCGAAGAAATATCATTATCTAATAATAAAGTGTAAAGTAACATCAAACTACGAAGATCTTAATTAGAATGCTCAGGTAAAAATTTCGTTGCTACAGCGCACCATACAGATGTACGGTAGATTGCACCGGTTTGTCTCACGTGTGAATTATTCTTTTCCTTTAGCAATTACCATAAATATTTCGGCGGGGCGATTGCTGACCAAGGACAGGAACTCGAAATGTCAGGAGGGAGGTAAGTAATTAACTTTTAAGGATCACTGCACACCTTGCCTCACATATCATCTATGTACGTGAACCACACCTGTGCCCGTGCCTCACACCAACCCTGTATTCTTGTAAATACCACTTATCTCTATAACTTTCGTCAACAATTGTTCATTAAGTAACTTGCAATTTTCGAAAGTAGTATATCACTTCATAAAGTCACTCATTTCACCAGTATTAGTGCCACACCACACAGTTCAGACAACATTTTTCGGAGATATCAATCAATCACTCAGCGGGGCATTAGCCAAGGGGCGCGTCGCCTTGCCCAACCTACGACGCCAATCCCGGGGATTAACACCCGTGAATCCCCATGGCTCTGTCACGCCGGACTAGAACCCTCCTGAGGAGAGACAAGGAGAGGTATGTCTGGAGTCTCGCTGAGGATGTCGAGGGTCATTTGAACGCTAATGACCTCCGACCCGCCTACCGAGCCCTGAAGAAGCTCCGTTCCAAGTCTCCTTCTCGGGCGAGTGCTATTCGAACAGCAGATGGGCGCCTCGTGTCGGACATGGATGGGCAGATGGCTCGTTGGGCTGAGTACTTTGGGCAGTTGTTCACGGTGGACCCTCCAACTGAGCAGCTTCACACCACTGGGTTACAGGCAGTGGATGCCGATCTTCCCATTGACGAAACCGCACCCTCTCTTGACGAAGTCAGAGAGGCTGTAGCAAAGTTGAGGGGTGGAAAGGCAGCTGGTGTTTGTAATATCAGTGCGGAGCTCCTCAAAGCTCGGGGTGAGGCCATGATCCGCGGGTTGCATGCTGTTCTGACTGCCGTGTGGCAATCAGGTACCATTCCTCCTGACTGGAAAAGGGGGCTGGTCGTCCCTATCTGGAAAGGGAAAGGGAACCGTCAGGACTGCAACAATTACCGCAGTATTACACTGCTCAGCGTACTAGGCAAGGTGCTTGCCCATCTATTACTGACACGGATTCGCAGTCATCTGGTGAAGCATCAGAGACCTCAGCAGCCTGGGTTCACGCCTGGTAAGTCAACAACGGACCGTATCCTAGCGCTTCGTGTCCTGGTGGAACGCCGACGTGAGTTTCGACAGGGGATGCTTGCAGCCTATGTTGATCTCAAGAAGGCGTTTGACTCAGTGCATCGTGAGTCACTCTGGGATCTTCTGCGACTTCGAGAGATTCCTGCAAGGACTATCGGTTTGATAACTGGTCTGTATTCTGGGACTGAGAGTGCTGTGAAGTGTGGGGTAGGTGTGTCCAGCTTCTTTCCTGTGAATACAGGAGTGAGGCAAGGGTGCGTCCTTGCCCCATCACTTTTCAACGCTTGTATGGACTGGGTATTGGACAAGGTTGTAGATCAAAGTGATTGTGGAGCATCCGTCGGCAATACCAAGATCACTGATCTTGTTTTTGCCGATGATGCAGTAATCTTTGCTGAGTCGCTGGAGGTCCTGGTGATGGCTCTCGAGGCGCTGCACGAGGAGGCAAAGCCTTTGGGACTTGCGGTCTCCTGGCTCAAGACCAAGGTCCAGGTGTTTGGAGACTTACTAGATGAAGGAGTACAGTCTGTTCATGCGTGTGGCGAGGATATTGAGATCTTGGAAAGTTTTACATACCTTGGTAGCGCAGTCCATAATGACGGCGGGTCACGTCAAGAAGTCTTACGGCGGATTGGCATAGCCCACGGTGTTATGGACTCGCTCAGCGGGAGTATTTGGCGTTGTCGGTACCTGTGCAGAAGGACAAAGATCCGGATCTTCAAGTCGCTTGTGATCCCTGTCTTATTCTATGGTTGTGAGACATGGACACTAAATAGTGACTTGAAGAGACGAATCAATGCCTTTGGTAATAAGTGTCTTCGCAGAATCATGGGGTATCGCTGGGATGATAACGTGTCAAATCAGCGATTGCACCGTGAGACTGAATCGAGGCCTATTACCTGCATAGTCGTCAGCGCCAACTTCGGCTATATGGGCATGTGGCACGCTACCTTGAAACCGATCCTTCCCATCGGGTTGTATCTGTAAGAGACAATCCGGCGTGGAGGAGGCCAAGGGGGCGCCCACAAGGCTCGTGGCTGGGGCAAGTTGATGTTTCTTGTCGTGAGCTGCTTGGTATGGGAAAGGAGCCTGCATGGGGACTCGCGCGTGGTGACCCCCGGGAGTGGCGTCGTAGGGTGGGCGAGGCGACGCGCCCCCCGGCGTATGCCCCCAATGATTGATTGATTGAATCCCCATGCCTCGGAAGTCCCCTTCCCTACAAAGCAACTCTCGGCAGTAAAATTAAACTTGCCCCAGCCACAAGCCTTGTGGGCGCAACTTTGGCCTCCTCTACGCCGGATTGTCTCTTACAGAAAGAATCCGGTGGGAAGGGTCGGTTTCAGAGTAACGTGCCACCACTGCCATTTGCCCATATAGCCGCAGTTGGCGCTGACAGACTATGCAGGTAATAGGCCTTGATTCAGTCAAGTTGCAATCGCTGATTTGGCACGTAATCATCTCAGCAATACCCTATAATTCTGCGAAGACACACATTACCAAAGGTATAAATTTGCCTTTTCAAGTCGATATTTAGTATCCATGTCTCACATCCATAGGGCAAGACAGGGATCATAAGCGACTTGAAGATCCGGATCTTTGACCCTCTGCACAGGTACCGACAACGCCAAATACTCGTGCTGAGAGAGTCCATAACACCGTGGGCTATGCCAATCCGCCGTAAGACTTCTTGACGTGACTCGACGTCATTCTGGATTGCGCTACCAAGGTATGTAAAACTATCCAAGATTTCAATAACCTCGCCGCACGCATGACAGACTGTACTGTTTCATCTAATAAGCCTCCAAACACATGGACCTTGGTCTTGGGCCAGGATACCGCAAACCCCTAAGGCTTTCCCTCCTCGTACAACGCCTCAAGAGCCATCACCAGGACCTCCAACGACTCAGCAAAGATTACTGCATCATCGGCAAAAACAAGATCAGTGATCTTGGTCTTGCCGAGGGATGCTCCACAATCACTTTGGTCCACAACATTGCCAAATACCCAGTCCATACAAGTGTTGAAAAGTGATGGGGAAAGGACGCACCCTTGCCTCACTCCTGGTCACAAGAAAAAAAGCTGGATACACTTCCCCCACATTGCACAACACTCTCAGTCCCAGAGTACGGGCAGATCAACAGACCAACTGTTCTTGCAGTAATCCCGCGAAGTCGCAGAAGATCCCAGAGTGCCTCAAGATGCACTGATTATAATCCCTTCTTGAGATCAATGTAGGCTGCAGGCATCCCCTGTCGAAACTCACGTCGGCGTTCCACATAGACACATAGAGCTATGATACAGTCAGTTGTTGACTTATCAGGCGTGAACCCATACTGCTCAGGTCTGTGATGCTTCAGCAGATGACTGTGGATCCGTGTCAGCATCAAATAGGCAAACGCCTAGCATAGTACGCTGAACCGTGTAATACCGCGGCAATTGTTACAGCCCTGACGGTCCCCTTTCCCTTTCCAAATAGGACCTATCAGCCCCCTTTTCCAGTTAGGATGAATGGTACCAGATTGCCAGACAGCAGTCAACACAGCATGCAACCCGCAGATCATGGCCTCATCCCCAGCTTTGAGTGGCTCAGCACTGATCTTACAGACACCAGTTGTTTTTCCACCCCTCAATTTTGCTACAGCCTCTCTGACTTCGTCAAGAGAGGGTGTGGTTTCGTCAATGGGAGGATCGGAATCCACTGTCCGAAACCCAGTGATATAAGACTGCCCAATTGGAGTGTCCACCGTCAACAACTGCCCAAAGTACTCAGCCCAACGAGCAATCTGCCCATCCATGTCCGACACGAGACGCCCATTTGATGCTCGGATAGCACTCGACCGAGATAGTGATTTGAAGCGCAGCTTCTGGAGAGTTCGGTAGGCGGGTCGGAGGTCATTAGCGTTCAAGTGACCCTTGACATTCCCAGCGAGACTCCTGATATGCCTCTCCTGTCTCTCCTCAGGAGAGTTATAGTCCTGCGTAGCACATCTCTCTCATTACATAAGAGGAGGAAATCCTTGGTTTTTTACCTCACTCCTGACACTTTGGGTTTCTGCCTTTGGTTTGCAATCACCCCGCCGCCATGATTTTGGTAATCGCTAAAGGAAAAGAATAATTCACACGTGAGATAAATTTGTGCAAACTACTGTACATCTGTATCTTCAGCTGTAGAAACCAAATTTTTACTAATAATTACAAGTAAAATAACTTTAAACTACGATCTTATTTTGAAGAGAACTTAGTAGAGAAGGAAAAGTTTAGCTGCTACAGCTGAACATACACATATACAGTAGATTGCACCGGTTTATCTCGTGTGAATTATTCCTTTCCTTTAGCGATTACCAAAAATATGGCGGCGGGGCGATCGCAAACCAAGGACAGAAACCCGAAGTGTCAGGAATGAGGTAAAAAACCAAGGATTTCCTCCTCTATGTACTGATACAGGCAATCAATCAATCATTGGGGGCATACGCCGGGGGGCGCGTCGCCTCGCCCACCCTACGACACCACTCCCGGGGATCACCACGCGCGAGTCCCCATGCAGACTCCTTTCCCATACCAAGCAGCTCTCGACAAGAAACATCAACTTGCCCCAGCCACGAGCCTTGTGGGCGCCCCCTTGGCCTCTTCCATGCCGGATTGTCTCTTACAGATACAACAATGTCACTTTTTACCAGGGAATGGGGGGGGGGGTGTCACTTTTTACCAGGGAATGGGGGGGGGGGGGGTTCTGTCGGGGGCAAAGCCCCACCCAAAATTGCTGTCATTGCGCATTTCGTGTACAGGGGATTCTTGGGAAGAATTAGAGACCATTTCCAGCCTGGCCGCTTTTCGCATGAATAAATGTCATTTTTGACCCAGGGGTTGGGGTTGCTGTCGGGGGCAAAGCCCCACCCAAAATTGCTGTCGTTGTGCATTTAGTGTACAGGGGATTCTTAGGAACAATTTGAGCCCATTGCCAGCTTTGCCGCTTTCGCATGAATAAATGTCATTTTTAACCCTTCTATTTGGGGCATTTAAGGGTTAAAGCCCCGGCTGCGCTCCGGCAGCAATGCTGATATTTAATGTCTGAGGGTCGATCTTGATATTCATGATGTCAAACCTTTTGCCGTGGTTCACATGAATACATGCTCTGGGCTCCCGGTCTAATATCATCTATGTACGTGAACCACACCTGTGCCCGTGCCTCACACCAACCCTGTGTTCTTGCTAAATACCACTTATCTTTATAATTTTTGTTTTTTTTGTTCAAAATGTAGGTTGCAATTTTCGAGAATGTGTTGCACCACTGTATAATGTCACTCGTTTCACCAGTGTGTTAGTACCACATCACACACACCAGACATACTGCACATATGCATAGACAGTCATTGCTCTTCTACTAAGTCTATCATTAGTGGTGTTCCAGGGTTATATCAACTATTATCCCATTATTATCTATTAATGATCTTCAAAGTTTAACTCAAAACCCTATCCACTCCTACGCTGATGACTCAACCCTGTATGTTTAATCGTCGTTCATCAGATGTCCAACTCTACATAAATTACGTAATTCACGGACGGATAGTAGAGAGCACCTAACCTCTGATATTTCTATAATTATTTAACGAGGCAAAGCAAATATTGCTTTGTTCAATGCCTCAAAAAAACCAAATTTATTCACCTATCTACTCGACATAGCCTTCCAGACTCCTATCCCCTCTTCTACAATGACATTCAACATCTCCCTCATCTACAAGGATAATTTTTGGACTATCATTTACTAAAAATCTGAACTGGAAATCTCACATCTCATTTTTGCTAAGACAGCTTAATATTACACAGCCGAAATGTTGCTTATCTTACTATCTTCTACCAGTATGTTCATGCTCCGTGTTCTTCTAAACTTGTTAATTGCATGCCTATCCCCCTCCCGCAGCCTCGCTATATAAGAATTTATATTCATCTCAGCCCTATTTTGTCTATACTACAAAGGCAAGTGTTAACTTTAGTCATTCAGGATTTCTAATCTTTCATACCTTTCACTGGTAAACTCTGGAACTCTCTTTTTTGTTTCTATTTCTCCATCTTCTTACGATTACATTTTTTGCAAGATAAGTGTCAAAACATCTCCAAAACTAAATGGACCTTTCTGTTCCCCCGTTCTGCAATATTTTACTGTTGTCTATATAGGGACTGGCAGCAAGCGGGCTTTCTATTACTCTTTTTTTTTTGCCTTTTGGGTAGTCCTTTGAGATGTGAATAAATAATAAAAAATTTAACATTTCTTTTTGCCGGATTCTATCATGTATATTACTAAACAACAGAAAACTTAAACTAAAAAACAATACTGATTTCTACGAATGTTTTACCTTCCCATCTTATCTTGCATGTTATCTTGCTTATATCTTATCTATACATTTTTGTCTGTATTATCAACTGTATTTTGACCAGAGTTCAATAAATGACCATGTTTATAGAATGGCATATGTTTATATGTTATAGTTTTCAGTGTCAGTCTGCACTCTTCTGGTCTACAGGAGAATATGTCGAGTGTTAACTTAAATATGAATTATTATTTTCCTTTAGCGACGAATTTAACGATTATGGTGGTGGCTACGGATATCAAGGGGGTAATTCATACCCGGGAATGCACAGGTATGTTAATTAATCTCCTTCAAAAGTAGATCATGGAGCCATATTTCAGGATCAATATACATTTTTCGGAGAAATATCATCAAATAATAATATGTAAAGTAAAATCAAAATACGAAGACCTCTATTTTGAAAAAGACATAGTTGAGGTAAAAATTTGGCTGCGACAGCAAACCATACAGATGTACGGGACAGTGCACCGATTTGTCTCACGTGTGCATATTTTTTTCCTTTAGCAACCATAACAATAATTACGGCGAGGCGATTGCAGCAGCCCAAGAACATGAAATCGACTGGTCAGAAGAGAGGTAAGAAACCAAGGATTTCCTCCTCTATGTACTGACAGAAACAGCTTACTGTTAGGAACTCTTGTGTATAAAATATGTAAAACATTTCCTATAAACTTATCGCGCTGTACCTTTGATATCATAGCAGCTGTGTGGGCTATCTAAGGTCGACTGCTCACTCAAACCTTCACATATGTTAATCTAATATACTATAGGAGTAGCCGTGTGTCTGTGTGTGTCTGTCTGTCTGTCTGTCTGTTTAGGGTAGCCGAAACTCTAAATTCAATTTTGATGAGAGTAGGCTCAAAAAATCGCAGATAAATCGTAGGTGGTAAGCGGCTGGGTCCCATGTCGATTGAATAATTTTGAAGGGGGGTTTTGGGCAAAAAACACTTTTATGAGTATTAGATTACAGGAAAAACTGCGGTAATGTCTTGCCGCATTCCACAAACTCAGTAGACTCATGGACTTTTAACGTTTGTGTGCGTGTGTGTGTTGGAATCACACGGAACACAAAGGGTTGGAATAACACGGAACACAAAGGGTTGGAATAACACGGAACGTGGTCTACTCTGAGGCACTTTGACCAGTGACCAACGACAGCAACAACATGATTGGAGTTTGCAATCACATGTTGTCTAATATATACTACTACTAACAACATCAATACATGGGTCCGAAGGGCCCCCAAGCACTTGTAATAATACTATATAACACACTGTATACAATTTTATGTAACGGAATATGAAACATGGAACGTGTTTTTCTTCTATACTAGTATATGTTTCATATACTGATGGTATGTCATATACATGTATATAAATGTAGTATTGTCAACATTTTCCGAATGCAGCTAAAGTAATTGCATATATTGGGGAATATTCATAATTCCATGTGATGAAAAATTTTTCAGGATATATTTATGTCCATGTTAATTACGTCCATGAAATATTTGTCCATGTCGCTTTAAGGACCATATGTTTAGTTAACTTTAATTTAATTCCCATTAAAATTCAAAGATAAGATAAGATACTTTGATCCTATCTAGACACTTTGCAAGTACCAACTACAAGGTTATTGACTATACAAAGCGCCACCACACCAGGACGAATTTGGTGGACTCGAACCGCTGACCGAATGGCGGATGACCGAATGACCGAAAATTCAAAGAAGAAAAGAAGTAATCATTCAGGAATTATAATGCTTATGATGTGATTTAACAGTTACTCTTTAGCGGCATATTCTTTTCTTTTTTCATTGCAATTTTTCTTACATTAATTAACCTACAATTGCGTGTCCGAAGTACTATCGTGAACAATGCTCAGCACCCCACCCAAACCTATGTTCTCGCGTTGGACGAGAGGAGAGGGAAGGAAAGGAGAAGGATGAGGCAGAGTTGTCTGGAGTTTTGAGATAAAGCGGATTACCACCATAGATATGCTTCCCCCTTTCGGGAAAGATATGCTCTCTCTCTCTCTCTCTCTCTCTCTCTCTCTCTTATTATTATTATTTTATATTATTACTATTATTATTGTTAGTATTCCCTCCCGGAGAGAGCTTGGAGCTCATAGTGGCCGATCTTTGGGTAATGCCGGGACGCATATTAACAATACGCTCGCCTTTTCGGCGGACCCCTCCAGCCTCCCACACTGGCACCTCCTCCAGCCGCTTGGCTCCGCCCACTCTTGAATTTGAGCTTGAGTTGGGAGTCACCCAGCGAATGCTGTCGGCGAAGCCTTTGGTCTGGCGTTCTCGTTTATGGCGTTCAGGCGTTTCATCCTTCCTCTCTCTGCATCACATTCATCACATCATTCATCATTGATTCATCACATTCATCACTGAGGGCCCCCCTGCATCTCATTCTCTCTCATACGTGATCTCAAAGGATTCTTTTACACTCAACTTGGTGCAAAGATACTATATATGAGTCTGGCGAGAAGATAGCGGTGAAGCCTTTGGTCTGGCGTTCAGGAGTTTCATTTTCCCCTCCTTCCTCTCTGCATCACATGCATACGGTGTCCCCCATCACTGAGGGGCCCCTGCCTCTCATTCTCTCTCATACGTGCTCTCCAAGAATTCTTTTACACTCAACTTAGTGGAAAGATACCATATATGAGTCTGGCGAGAAGATATGCGAGCACATGCTACTGTGATTGAGATAGATATGTTTGAGTGTTGCTACGCGATAATACATAGGCTACATTTCCGTTTTGCAATAATAAATGTTTATTATGGAGCTAGCATCTTGTTCTTGTGGAAATTATATGATAGACTGGCTCTCCACAAAATACACCAGTGCAGCCATTATACATTAGTCATGGGGTAGTCAGTGCGAGTCAATGGAGAGTTTTAAAGGGAGGCTTGACAATTTCATGGATGGGGATGAAAGGTGGATGTATAGGTAGTGTTAAGTAGCAGGAACTACCACGTGTAGGTCTTACGACCTCTTGTAGCTTCCTTATTGACAGAGGGACTGGCCAAGGGAGGCTGTGTGTGTGTGTGTGTGTGTGTGTGTGTGTGTGGATATTTTTATTTATCCGGGAATATACAGGTAAATACGGCTTATTCATCTATATAGTGTGATTTAATGTATTTTGTGGAGAGTAGGGAAAGGAAAATGTCCTTCCTCTGGTCACAACAGCTAACTTTGGTCCATGGAGCAGAAAGATCTATAGATACATAGTCTACATAGGTGTAGCTACAGTTGAATATCTACCACCCTAACGTTGGTAACCTAACTCATCATGATGGTAACATTCCTCCACAATGGTGAGTGTGCGATTTTCCTAATACCAACAGTCTCTAAGTGTGCTGAAAAGTAAGAAACTGGAAAGTAAAGACATAATATAGCACTATGAGAGGTAGAGTCGAAAGCTCCCTCTAAATACAAGGAGGCTACCAAGGATAATATATTTTATTATCCTTGGAGGCTACTAAGGTGACATGTCTATGCTTAAAAATAGATAAACATCTGAGGGTTGTGCTCTAATTGTAGAAGGATATCGTGCGTACTGCAATGTGGTTGGAGTCTGAAAAATTGGTAGAAAGGTTGTCTAGAATCCCAGCTTATCTTTTAAGCCGAATAGCACTCACCAGAGCCGATTAGAGCACCCAATATATTCATCTCAGCCAGTCTATCATATAATTTCCACAAGAACAAGATGCTAGCTCCATAATAAACATTTATTATTGCAAACACGGAAATGTAGCCTATGTATTATCGCGTGGCAACACTCAAACATATCTATCTCAATCACAGTAGCATCTTTCTGGCATATCTTCTCGCCAGACTCATATATGGTATCTTTCCACTAAGTTGAGTGTAAAAGAATTCTTGGAGAGCACGTATGAGAGAGAATGAGAGGCAGGGGCCCCTCAGTGATGGGGGACGCCGTATGAATGTGATGCAGAGAGAAAGGAGGGGAAAATGAAACTCCTGAACACTATAAACGAGAACGCCAGACCAAAGGCTTCACCGATATCTTCTCGCCAGACTCATATATGGTATCTTTCCACCAATTTGAGTGTAAAAGAATCCTTGGAGAGCACGTATGAGAGAATGAGAGGCAGGGGCCCCTCAGTGACGGGAGACACCGTATGAATGTGATGCAGAGAGAGGAAGGATGAAACGCCTGAACGCCATAAACGAGAACGCCGGACCAAAGGCTTAGCCGACAGCATCCGCTGGGTGACTCCCAACTGAAGCTCAAACTCAAGAGTGGTCGGAGCCAAGCGGCTGGAGGAGGCGCCATGCAGTGCAGGAGGTTGGAGGGGTCCGCCGAAAAGGCAAGCGTATTGTTAATATGCTGCCGGGACCTTACACACCACACACACACAACTCATCCTCTTGCTCAAGAGGCAGAGTAACTGGCTTTTCATTGATTTATTAATCCTTTTATATATTCTTTTCTATTAATTTATGTGTATTACATTTGTTTATTACCTCTCTCTCTCTCTCTCTCCTCTCTCTCTCTCTCTCTCTCTCTCTCTTTCTCTCTCTCTCTCTCTCTCTCTCTCCCCTTCACTCTTTCTCAATCATATATTGTTCCCGTGGGAGGGAGGGAGGGACTGGTATCTAAATTTAAAGGAGGAAGAGGAAATGTATGGTAGATTATACAGTAATACGAGAGAGAGAGAGCGAGAGCGAGAGCGAGTGTGAGTGTGAGTGTGAGAGTGAGAGTGAGAGTGAGAGTGAGAGTGAGAGTGTGTGTGTGTTGTTAAAGGGGGAAGCATATCTATGGTGTTAATCCGTTTTATCTCAAAACTCCAGACCACGCTGCCACATCCTTCTCCTTTCCATCCCTCTCCTCTCGTCCAACGCGAGAACATGGGTTTGGGTGGGGTGCTGAGCATTGCTCACGATAGTACATCAGTTTACAGCTTTTACGTGTTTCACAATACTGTATATCTTTCATGTATTGCACCCTTGTATCTCACGTGTGAATTACTCTATCCTTCAGCGACAAGGAGACGACAACAGGCCAAGAACAGGTATCCGGCGGTTCAGAAGGGAGGTAAGGAGTTAACTTTTAAGGATCACTGCACACCTTGCCTCACATATCATCTATTTACGTGAACCACACCTGTAAAAATGTGACTGCTATATTGACAGCTACCATACATATGTACAGTAGATTGCACCGGTTTATCTCACATGTGAATTATTCTTTTCCTTTAGCAACTACCAAAAACACGGCGGCGGGGCGATTGCACACCAAGGACAAAAAACCGAAGTGTCAGGAGGGAGGTAAGAAACCAAGGATTTCCTCCTCTATGTACTGACAGAGGCAGCTTACTATTAAGTTACTCTTGTGTACAAAATATGTGACAAATTTCCCATTAATAATTAAGCACTTGTATCATCTATGTACGTGAACCACACCTGTGCCCGTGCCTCACACCAACCCTGTATTCTTGCTAAATACCACCTATCTTATAAATTCAATCAATCACTTTCCTATTAGCTTCTTTATAGGAACTGGCAGCTCGCGGACTTTGTGTTACTTCTTTTTTTGCCTTTTGGCAATTCCTTTGAGATTAATGAAAAAAAGAAAAAAGAATAAGTAAATATAATTTTTTGACAGATTTCTATCATGTACATTAAACAGCAGAAAACTTCTTAGGATTTAGATATAGGAAGATTTCTGATTTCTGCATGTCTTGCCATCTTTGCAGCTTATATTGTATTTTTGTGTATTTTATTAACTGTATTTTGTGAAATATCCGCATTTACAGAATGCCTAAGTATATAGACTGACACATGTTTGCAGCGTTTCAGTGTCAGTCTGCACTCTTCTTGTCTACAGGAGAATCTGTCGAGTGTTAACTCAAATATAATTATTATTGTCCTTTAGCGACGGAAGCTACGGATATGGTGCAGGCGGAGCTCAAGGGGGTAATGCATACCCGGGAAAACCCAGGTAAGATTTTTAGAATCTCGTTCAAAAGTGGATCATGGAGCCATATTTCAGGTTCAATATACATTTTCCGAAGAAATATCATTATCTAATAATAAAGTGTAAAGTAACATCAAACTACGAAGATCGTAATTAGAATAGGACTGAGCTCAGGTAAAAATTTGGTTGCTACAGCGCACCATACAGATGTACGGTAGATTGCACCGGTTTATCTCACGTGTGAATTATTCTTTTCTTTTAGCAATTACCATAAATATTTCGGCGGGGCGTTTGCTGACCAAGGACAGGAACTCGAAATGTCAGGAGGGAGGTAAGTAACCAAGGATTTCTTCCTCTATGTACTGACAGTGGCAGCTTACTATTAAGCACTCTGTGTACAAAATATATGAAACATTTCCCATGAACTTGAAATTCAAGTTAAAACTAAGATCTACCGCTCACTCAGACTTTCACAGATGTTAATACTACTATATAATACACTGTATTGAAATGTTATAATGGAATATATATGCTGGAATTTTTTTTTCTTATGAGAGATTTTCCATGTACTAAAAATCACTATCATATAAATGTAGTATTTTCATCTTATTTTCGCATTTTCTAGAGAAATTGCATATTTTTGGGAATGCTCATATTTTCATGTGCTGAAAAATGCTACATGAAATATTTACGTCCATAGAATACTTTTTCATGTCGTTAGAAGAACCATATTTATATTTTTATATATATATATATTTACGTTTTGTTTCCATTAAAGTGCAAAGGAGAAAAAAGCGTAATAATTCATGAATTATATATAAAGGTTCTGATATGATAAGCAACAGTTAATATTTTGAGGCATAGTCTTTTCTAATTTAATTGCATTTTTACCTACATAAACCATCTTATATTTGCATGTACGAAATACATCAACTTATACAGCTTGTAAGTGTTTCACAACACTGTATATCTATTATGTATTGCACCCTTGTATCTCACGGGTAAATTACTCTATCTTTCAGCGACAAGGAGACGATAACAGGCCAAGAACAGGTATCCAGCGGTTCAGAAGGGAGGTAAGGAGTTAACTTTTAAAGATCACTGCACACCTTGCCTCAAATAAAATCTATGTATGTGAACCAAACCTATACCCGTGCGCATATTACCCACGTCTGGAAAGGATCGCCTACTTTACTCTTGAACACTACAGGTTAGGTTACATTAGGTTACGGTTAGGTTGGGTTTAGTTTCCTCACCAGCTGCATGCTAACATTGTGTGGGAATCACAATGAGGGATAACCAAAATGCTATGGTTACTTTCGGAGCTGCAGACAACCGGTGACCAACTCGACTGGGAGTAAAATCGACAAAAAATTCTAATTTTAGGTAAACCGGTCAGAGGCTAGCTTAGGCACGCAGCATTGCCACACACGATTAAATACCTCTCGCGCGTATCTAAATGCTTGAAGCTCGTGTTTAAATATCTGTACTGACAAACATGGGGAGCTAGTGTTGCCATATATGAAGTGTTATTTTATATGTTACGTTTTTTTTCTCGCATTTTTTTACGGTCTTGGGGCGAGTTTTCAGTACGATATGTTGGGCCAGACTATTGGCAGTGTTTGGCCAACCAGGGCAGACATTCAGAAAGAGTTAAAGGGCACGGTGTTTAGCTTAACTAACTTCCTCGATTTCTACAACCCGGAAGTCGCGGGGATTCTGGTACGAGATATGGCAGTGGCGCTACGGTGTCACTATGGGTGATCTTTTCCGCTTGATAATCTCTCTATTCGTAACTGGTCTTCCTGCCATTTGGGGGAAGCAACCACCCCGGGAGGCGGGTCACAAACCCCGGCTAACACCCGATACCCATCACGGCTGGATGGACAAGGGCTTGGGGTTTTATTAAGGAAAAGGGAGCCATTATACCTTCAGTCTGATGCGTGGCGGTTAGTGGCAGCTATCCGCCGGGGTGGTGAAGCGACTCAAGCGAGGTGGTCTGCGTGTGAGGTGCCGCCGTTCACCACTCGGCCCATCACCCCATAACAAACTCATAATAAACTCATCACGAGGGTAGGAGATTATTTTATGGCCTAATTTCATTTGTATACTTGCCCTGTTCAGTTCTTGAGTCAGAAAACATCATATATACTCAATATATGAGTATTTTTATGTATATTGCGTGCTCTACGCCACCCCTACCGTGGTCGCTATGTTTTGACAGCTTAACGTCTTTAAGTACGTCATCAATGTGTCTCCAGAATGCCAAAAGTTGCCCAAAACAGCTGTTGGAAGTCGCTAGGTCGTGAAGACCGGAAGTTAGCCTCTCTGAATGTAGCCCCAGACTCAATGAGACCCAGCCTCTTGCTCTCACAGTCAGTGTTGCCAGATTGCCAGATTTGTCTGGATTTTTCCAGATTTTTGGGGTTTCAGTCAGATTTCCACTCATGAAATTTCCAGATTTTCCTTGAATTTAGCAAGAAAATCCCCAATATATCCAGAATTTAGAGACAGAGTAAGAGAGAGAGAGAGAGAGAGAGAGAGAGAGAGAGAGAGAGAGAGAGAGAGAGAGAGTCTGACGTAAGTCACTGTCACACAATTATTACGTCACCCAGAATTGGGCGACGGGTTCCTGGTCCGTTGGAAGCTGGACATGTACCGTACCGGTCAGGGTCATAGGGTCGGCCAGCCGAATGGGCCACTTTTGAAATTCCAGCGCATTGACGTCAGTCTCTTCCTGCCCGGTACTTTGAAGAGCTCGAGAAGAGTGACCCAGTGTTGCCAAACTAGCGCGAAATGCGCTAGTTCTGGCGCATTGGCATCACAATCAGCGCGCACATTTCGTATTTTGCGCATAGCGCGTTTTTCAGTGCATTTTTATTCAATCTGGTGCATGTTCTAGCGCATTTCTAGAAATCCATAGTTATAGGTAAGGTTAGTATATGTGAAGGTCCGTAGGAAAGGAGAAGAGGATAAATAAGGGAATAGAGGGAGGAGGAGAAGGGGAAGAGAGATCAAAGAGGAGAAGAAGGAACGAGAGGGGGGCGACAGTACCTGTTGTGCTGACGCGGACTATCCTTATCAACCAGCTATTGCTGACATAGGTATACAGCAGTTGAGTGCCCACGATGAGGAGTAG
The DNA here is from genome assembly GCA_016584305.1 of Chionoecetes opilio. NCBI lineage: Eukaryota > Metazoa > Arthropoda > Malacostraca > Decapoda > Majidae > Chionoecetes > Chionoecetes opilio. The sequence continues at coordinate 36,180 of JACEEZ010003933.1, read as the reverse complement.
GGGGAAGGAGTAGGAGGAAGTAGGAGGAGTGAGAAAGAGAGAGGGAGTGGAATGAAGGAGTGAGAGAGAGGAGAAAGAAGGGATAAGGAGTGCTGACCCAGCACCCCTCATTTCGCGCTGTCACATCACACCTCACTCCATAACTGTCAGACTGATATAAGTCATATAACCTTTGACCAGTACCCACCCACAGACGCCTGGCTGCCTCCTTGAACAGAGGAGAGAAAAAGAGAATCTATATAGCCTTGAGTGTGGCCAGTATAAATATATGGCCAGTACAATATATTACGAATTTTAGCATTACTACAGACTTTTATGCGTCACTGAAGAGGCATGCACAGTAGTTTATATTATGTACATCACGTACACTACCTGTCTTCAGTGGCACATAAAGCTTTGTAGTGATGCTAAAATTCGTAATATATTGTGCCTGGCGACATTAGTGTAGTGGCAAGTGACTGGCGACTATAGTGTTATCTACTAGTATGTAAATCCTAATCATGAACTGTTGTTATTATTATTATTAATTATTATTATCATTATTATTATTATCATTAGTATTAATATTATTATAGCAGCAACAGAAGCAGTAGCATTATCAATACACTGTATAAGTAATAATGCTTAATACTATTATAATAACCATTATCTAGCTACTATTACAATAATCAATAGAGGGGAGGATTTTGTATTTTTTTAAGTTTATTTATTTACATCTATTACACTGGGGAACAATTTGAAGAAAAAAAAATTGTTGAGTTAGATTTTTGAGCTTATTTAGACTAAAATTGGCATGCTGATTCCAAATCTGTAGTCAGTTTTTTTCTAGCACGTCAAGTTTTTTCTCCACAGCTTACCCTCCAGATAAGCAAAATTCCACTTGTGAGCTGTAAGTGTGTCCTTCTACACAATGGCAATTTGTTTGGCGCAGTCCCTATTGGGCATTCGGTCTGTCTTCGTGAAGAATATGGAGATGTAAAGAGAGTCATTGAGTTATTGCAATATGACAAACACAATTGGATCATCTGTGTTGACCTTAAAATGGTGTCCTTCCTTCTTGGTCAACAACGTGGATACACAAAGTATCCCTGCTTTCTCTGTATGTGGGATAGCAGAGCTCGAGAGAAGCATTGGGTTCAGACGAATTGGCCTCCGAGATCTGATCTTAAACCTGGAGATCCTAACATTGTACATGAGCCACTTGTTGACAGGAAGAAAATAATATTCCCACCTCTGCACATAAAACTAGGTCTCATGAAACAATTTGTAAAAGCATTGTCAACTGATGGCGACTGTTTGAAGTACATCATCTTGGCATTTCCTGGACTGTCAATTGAAAAAATCAAGGCCGGTGTGTTTGATGGTCCACAAATTCGACAGCTCATCAAAGATGAACATTTCAACGGTACTATGTCAGACCTTGAAAAGAATGCTTGGCTATCATTCAAAGACGTCGTCAAGAACTTTCTTGGAAATACACGTGCAAGTAATTACACAGAAATTGTTCAGAAACTATTGGAGAGCTACAAAGCGCTTGGTTGCAACATGAGTATTAAAGTACATTTTTTGCATAGCCATCTTGCCAACTTTCCGGAAAATCTTGGTGCTGCTAGCGACGAGCAAGGTGAACGATTTCACCAAAATTTGAAGGTTATGGAAGAACGTTAACAGGGTAGATGGGATGTGCATATGATGGCTGACTATTGTTGGAGCATCAAACGCGATAGTCCTCAAGTTGAACACTCCAGACAAAGCTACAAACGTAAATTTTTACCTTAACCTGCACACAATTATAGCCTTATCCTTTCTAAAAACATGATAATGTTAAATAAACATTCTATTCATGCCTATTTCTTTCATTTTTCATTGTATGTTAACATTTGCAACTTTTTATAAAATAAGCACTGTTACTGTTATGTACAGTATTTTTCATATTTTTTAAGAAAACGAAAATCCTACAGTTCAAAAACTTGACGTGATAGAGAAAAACTAAGATCAGTTTTGGATTCAGCACCCAAAAATTACTTAATAACAAGTGTCAGACCTAACTCAACAAAAATTTGTTCCTCAGTGAATTATATATACATTATATCTATATATATACATATACATATACATATGCACATACATACACATACACATATACACAAAAAACATTAATAAATGAGCGGGCATCAGCCCGCCGCTGTAGCCGCAGCCACAGTCAGGTCACAGGTGGGCGGGGCCTAAGTATGGTATAGTTACTTTGGGCGGGGCGTGAGGTCAATGAGGTGAGGAGACAAAAACTTTTCTAGCGCATTTCATACTTCAATCGAGCTCTTTTACGTCCGACACATTTGGCAACAGAGTCGAGCCTATCTCTCACCTCTTGCCGCTCAGAGCACTCCCACTGCTGCTCTCAGTCAAGGCTTTGGGCAGCCCCCATTTCCCACCCAATTATCTCATGCTCTCTCCGCTCACCTTGAAATATAGTTATTATATTTTGGAAGTGGGTGATAACATACAATGCAATACACGTAAGCTTACTGCTTTGGAGAGAGAGAGAGAGGAGAGGAGAGAGAGAGAGAGAGGAGAGAGAGAGAGAGAGAGAGAGAGAAGAGGAGAGAGAGAGAGAGAGAGAGAGAGAGAGAGAGAGAGAGAGAGAGAGAGAGAGAGAGAGAGAGAAGAGAGAGAGGAGAGAGAGAAAAGAGAGAGAGAGGGGGAGAGAGAGAGAGAGAGAGAGAGGAGAGAGAGAGAGAGAGAGAGAGAGAGAGAGGGGAGAGAGAGAGAGAAGAGAGAGGAGAGAGAGAGAGAGAGAGAGAGAGAGAGAGAGAGAGAGAGAGAGAGAGAGAGAGAGAGAGAGAGAGAGAGAGAGAGAGAGAGAGAGAGAGAGAGAGAGAGAGAGAGAGAGAGAGAGAGAGAGAGTGTGTGTGTATACTGTAGATGACAGAGTAGATTGCATCGGTTTGTCTCACGTGTGATTTATTTTTTTCCTTTAGCAACCATAAACACTGTGGCTGCGGGACGATCACAGATCAAGCAGAGAAACCCGGAGTGTCAGGAGTGAGGTAAGGAACCAAAGATTTCCTCATCTATGTATTGAGAGAGTTAACTTACTATTAGGTACTCTTGTGTACAAGATATTTGAAAGTACAAGATATTTGGGTTTTTTTCCATAAATTGAACTTCGCGCTGTACATTTGATATCATAGCAGCGGTGTGGGTTATCCTTCCTTCCTTCCTGTCATCATCCATCCTCCTAATTTTCGCTAGGTCCAGAAGGTTGAAAATTGCAGGTTCTTTGTATCAGAGGCCAGAGCTGCACCGCTGGACATGGTATTATAATGCCAGAGGGGTAGCTAGGGAGATAAACCATATCCTCTTTAGTATTTGTTGGAGGATTCTCCAGAACTGCAGGGTTTACCGGGGCTCCGAGTTATTTGCAACTGATCACATACTTGCTCTTGCTACACGCTTCATGTCAAGCCCAGAAAAATCTCAAGAAGTAACCTACTGTGTTTTATCTTGAGAAGCTGAAGGACTTGACATGTGCCCATGAGTATGCAGTGGAAGTCTCTAATCGATTCAATGTGCTCGGTGCCCACGAGGACCCTGTAGAACTGTGGGATACCTTCAAACGTGAAGCTCTCCAGGCTGTCAAAGATGGTAATGGGGAGCACCCGAGGTCTAGACGTGTTTTTGGTTCGACGGACACGCTGGAAAATATCGAGGAGAATATCGCTACCGTGGTTGCTGGGAACTAGGACCAGTACAGGGTTATGTCACAAAGGACTAGAACTCTCCCGAGGAGAGACAAGGAGGGGCATGTCAGGAATCTCGCTGAGGATGTCAAGGGCCATTTGAACCTCAATGACCTCCAATCCGTTTACCGAGCCCTAAAGAAGTTGGCATACTACCCTGAAACCGATCTTTCCCACCGGGTTGTATCTGTAAGAGACATTCCGGCGTGGAAGAGTCAAAGGGGGCGTCAACAAGGCTCGTGGCTGGGGCAATTTGATGTTTCGTGCCGAGAATTGCTTGGTATGGGAAGGGAGCCTGCATGGGGATTCGCGCGTGGTGACCCCCGGGAGTGGCATCGTAGGGTGGGCAAGGCAACGCGCCCCTTGGCAAATGCCCCCAATGATTGATTGATTGATTGTGTGGGTTAACTAAGATCAACGGCTCAGTAAAACCTTCACGGATGCTAGGAATACTATATAACATACTGTATTTAACTTAATGTAACGGGATATGTAACCTGGAACGTTTTTGTTTTCTAAACTCTGATATCTTCCATTTACTGAAGATAAATACTATGAGTGTAGTATTGACAACTTATTTCCCTTTTTATGTAACGTGATTGCATATTTTGTGGAATATCCGTGTTTTCACGTGATTAAAAATGTTCCATGAAATATTTGTTTATGTCGCTCTCGGGACAATATATATTTTTTTTACATCACAAAGGACTGGCCAAGTGCCAAAAAAAGGTAACATTAAGTCCCCTTAGTTACCATTCCCAATAAAGAAGATAGTACGAGAATAAAGAAAGGGGGGTGGACCAATTTAGTTCTGGAGGCGTCTTGTCACTCCTCTGTTAAAGATTTAAGCCGTAGGAAGGTGTAAAAATAGAAACAGGAAGAGAGTTCCAGAGTTTACCAGGAAGAAAGAGTAAAGGTGCGGTCACACGGACAATTTTTCTGGCAATATTACACCCGGCAACGCAAACGCGGCCCAAACTCGGATATAATTGCGAGCTCTAATGACAATTTATGATGACCAACGTGTCGGTCTTTCGGCAAGACATATTGCTGCAATATTCCCACCACAAAAGCATATTATTTGACATTTATTTTTAATGCACGCTCTAATTCAATATACAGAAGCTGAAATACATAGCTACATAGTGGCAAGAACCGATTACAAGACGAATTGTGAAGCCCTGTACACTCTTGTACGTGTTTTTAAGCGATTTGAAGGATACAAAACACCAAGAAAAATTTAAATGAGTTATGGCTGGTATACATTTTCCTTGTTGACGGTCTATTAATAACTAAAAATTTTAGGGGATACCAACTTATTATTGATCACTTTGATGTGGAATGTTGAATGTTTTATGTCTGACGCACTTGCCATACACAAGAATCCATTTCAATCATTCACCACCCTGTTTGTGAACCTGTTTCTCCCTATTTCTCCCTATTTTTCCAAAGACGCTTCTTCAGATACATCTTGAGAAGCCAAAATTGCCATTCAAATTATTGCTACCTCTGAAAATCCGTGTGACCAAAACACGGCAAGGTGTTGCCTTTGCTGAATAATTGCAGCCTGAATATTGACGGAAAAATTGCCCATGTGACCGCGGCTTAAAGATACTGATTATCATTACTGAACTATTGAATTGGGAAGATAGTCAGAAAAGGGATGATAATAAAAAAAAAGTATTGTATAGTGAGGCCGCGGGAGGGGGGGAGGCATGCAGTTAGCAAGTTCAAAAGAGCAGTGACCATGAAAATAACGGTAGAAGTTAGCAAGAGAAGCAACATTGCGGCGGTGATTTAAAGATTGAAGACTGTTAGTAGGAGGTAAGGAGTTGATAAGACGAAAGGCTTTTGACTCAGCCCTGTTTAGGAAAGCAGGATGACTGGAGCCCCGCAAAAATGTGAGACATATTCCATACATGGGAGGATAAGGCCCCTATATGTTTATTTCACATCCATTTTGTTCCCTGTAAAGTGTAACCATACGTTTAGTTTACTTCCAGATTATTCCCATAACTTTTTAGAGGAGAAAAAAGGACAATAATTATATAATTAATGAATTATAAATAAAGGTTTTGAAATGATAAATAATCAACAGTTACAGTTTTGCGGCATTTTCTTAACTGATTTCAATGCATTTTTTCGTACATAAATCGGTTCCAAAACACTAGCTACACATCTTCCATGTTTTGCACCATTGTATCTCACGTGTGAATTATTCTTTCTTTCAGCGACAAGGTGACGATAAAAGGCCAAGAACAGGTATCCAGCGGTTCAGAAGGGAGGTAAGGAGTTAACTTTTAAGGATCACTGCACACTTTGCCTCACATATCATCTATGTACGTGAACCACACCTGTTCCCCACTGCCTGTGCCTCACACCAACCCTGTGTTCTTGCTAAATACCACCAATCGTTATAATTTTTGTCTACTTTGTCCATTATGTAGCTTGCAATTTTCGAGTGTATTGTATCACTTTCTACAGTTACTCGTTTCACCAGTTTTAGGGCTATATCACACAATTAAAAAAATATACATTTTTTGAAGATATAATTATCTAATAACTGCAGGTAAAGTAATATTAAACTACGATCTTATTTTGAAAGGGACTTAGTAAAAAAGTAAACATTTGGCTGCAACAGTGCACCATATAGATGACAGAGTAGATTGCATCGGTTTATCTCGTGTGAATTAATCTTTTCCTTTAGCAACTATAAACCATGTGGCTGCGGGACGATCACAGACCAAGGAGAGAAATCCTGTTCTGGTTATTCCTTTTCGCGAGTATTTCTTCTCATATAGGTAACTCACCGTAAATGCCGGAGATGAGGAATGTCCAGTAACACACGTTTCAATCACTGTATACGTGGGAATGTTAATTTGTAGTTTCATGAGGATGTAGAGAGACGCCATGGTTCTTGAGGTAGTATAATTGTGTAAATCTACAATATATACAAATAACGAAATGGGCAGGAGTCCCTGAACTAACCTCCGTTACCTTCCATGGCAAAGGCTATCACCCTTCTCCCCGTCTGTAGTCCGCTGGCGAAGAGCCGCCGCGCCCCTGGCATGCAGGTGACAACTACTCTATTTATCTATCACACATATACATCTGCTCAACTATTAAACATATAGTAAAGAGCAAGTAATGTTTCTACCATAGAATAAACTGATAATATATCTACTCTATATAAATATCTATTATGTTACCATCTATTTATATGAGATGAAAATAAGCTATTTCACATCTCTCCAAACCTGCCGGCTTCTCTATACTGCTGATCCTGCAGTAATGCAACTGCGCCCGGCAATACAATGTGCCACGCCCATACCTATCACACCCATACATATGCCTTAACAACCCAGAGTGTCAGGAGTGAGGTAAGAAACCAAAGAATTCCTCATCTATGTATTGTGAGATATAACTTACTTTCAGGTACTCTTGCGTACAAAATATTTGAAAAAAAATTCCAATAAATTAAACTTGGCGCTGTACCTTTGATAGCATAGCAGCGATGTGGGTTGTCTTGCCTTCCTTCCTGTCCTCATCCATTGTTCTGAATTTTGCTAGGTCCAGAAGGTTGAGAATTGCAGGTTGTTGGTATCAGAGACCAGAACACCGTCGCTGGACAGAGTATAGTAGTGGCAGAGGGGTAGCTTGCGAGATCAACCATATCCTAGTTAGTACTTGTTGGAGGATTCTCCGGAGCTGCAGTGTTAACCGGGGCTCCGAGTTCTTGGCAACTGTTCACAGACTTGTTCTTGCTACACTTAAGCATCATGTCAAGTCTAGAAGAAACTCAGGAGGTAACAATATTGTGCTTTATCTTGAGAAGCTGAAGGACTTGACATATGCCCATGAGTATGCAGTTGCAGTCTCAAATCGGTTCAATGTGTTCTTTGCCCTCGACGACCCTGTAGAACTGTGGGATACATTCACACGTGAAACTGTCCAGGCTGTCAAGGATGGTAATGGGGAGCACCCGAGGTCAAGGCGTGGTATTGTCTCGAGAGAAACGCTGGATAATATCGAGGATTCGCGCTGCCAAACTTGCTGGGAGCCAGGACCAGTACAGGGTTATGTCACAAAGGACTAGAACTCTCCTGCGGGTAGACAAGGAGAGAGAGGCATATCAGGAATCTCACAGAGGATGTCAAGGGCCATTTGAATGCTAATGACCTCCAGCCCGTTTACCGAGCCCTAAAAAATGTTGGCATGTTACCCTGAAACCGATCCTTTCCACCGGGTTGTATCTGTAAGAGACAATCCAGGTTGGAGGAGGCAAAGGGGGCACCCACAAGCTGAAGGACTTGACATGTGCCCATGAGTATGCAGTGGCAGTCTCAAATCGGTTCAATGTGCTCTTTGCCCTCGAGGACCCTGTAGAACTGTGGGATACCTTCACATGTGAAACTCTCCAGACTGTCATGGATGGTAATGGGGAGCAACCGAGATCAAGGCGTATTATTTTCTCGACGGAGACGCTGGAGATTATAGAGGAGAGTCCCGCTGCCAAGCTTGCTGGGAACCAGGACCAGTATAGGGTTATGTCAAAAAGGACTAGAACTCTCCCTAGGAGACAAGGAGAGGTATGTCAAGAATCTTACCGAGGATGTCAAGGGCCATTTGAACGCCAATGACCTCCAATCCGTCTACTGAGCCCTAAAGAAGTTGGCATGTTACTCTGAAACCGATCCTTCCCACCGGGTTGTATCTGTAAGAGACAATCCGGGGTGGACGAGGCAAAGGGGGCGCCCACAAGGCTCGTGGCTAGGGCAATTTGATGTTTCGTGCCGAGAGTTGCTTGGTATGGGAAGGGAGCATGCATGGGGACTCGAGCGTAGTGAACCCCGGGAGTGGTATCGTAGGGTGGGCAAGACGACGCGCCCCTTGGCGTATACCCTCAATGATTGATTGATTCATTGTGTGGGTTAACTAAGATCGACCGCTCAGTCAAACGTTCACAGATGTTAGGAATACTATATAATATACTGTATATAACTATATGCAACGGGATGTGTAACTCGGAGCGTATTCTTTATCTAAACTCTGATATTTACCATATACTGAAGATAAATATTATGAATGTAGTATTGTCGACTTATTTCCATTTTTTATGTATTGCGATTACATATTTTGCGGAATATTTGTGTTTTCATGTGATTGAAAATGTTCTATGAAATACTTGTTCATGTCGTTCTCGGGACAATATATATTTTTTCATCACAAAGGACTGGCCAAGGGCAAAAAAAAAGGTAACAAAAACTCTGCTTAATTACCATTTATCCCTATAAAGAAGAGAGTAACAGAATAAAGAAATGGGGATAGGCCAATATAGTTCTCGAGGTGTTTTTTCACTCCTCTCTGAAATAAATGTAAGTCGTAGGAAGGTGGAAAAATAGAAACAGGAAGAGATTTCCAGAGTTTACCAGTGATTCAGATGAAAAAGTAAAGATACTGATGAACTATTGCATTGGTAAGATGGACAGAATAGGGATGAGAATGAAATAAATGTCTTGTGCAGCGAGGCCGCGGGAGGTGGGAAGGCTTGCAATTAGCAAGTTCAGAAGAGCAGTGAGCATGAAAATAACGGTAGAAGATAGCAAGAGTAGCAACAATGCGGCGGTGTTTCAAAGATTGAAGACAGTCAGTAGGAGGAAGACAGTTGATAAGAAGAAAGGCTTTTAACGCGGCCCTGTTTAGGAGAGCTGTATGAGAGGATCCCCCCAAAAAATGTGAGACATATTCCATTCATGAGAGGATAAAGCCCCTATATGTTTATTTCACATCCATTTTATTTCCTGTAAATAAAACCATAGTTTGTAAGAGGCGGAATTTCCTAAAATTTTCGAGAAAGAGTACCCTCCCCCTCACCAAAAACGGGGGGTGGGGCTCCCCCTTTTTACTGCGATCACCCAGAAAAACCCCACCCGTCACACCCCCCGGGTTAACCCCCCCCTTACCCACTCCTGCCAGGCACAGGAAACCCAAAAATTCCTTTGCTTACTTTACTAACACAAACCAAAAAATGCACTTTCTCCAAAAACCACAGTCCCACAATAACCTAAAGTCCTATAACCACTCCTCTCGGTTTAACCTATTACACCACCCCTGCACCTTGGGTACTTCACTGACCTAAGGGTTACTCAACACCACAACCCCCCTGCACTTAGGATTCCACTGTCCTAAGGGTTACACAAACCCAAACCCCTGCCCCATACCCCACAAGCACATTGGGCCCAAGACCCAAAGTTACACAACCCCATACACACTCCTGACCCAGTACACCACACAGCCATTAGGCTGAAGACCCCAATAGCTTACACAACCCCTTTCACACCCCCTCCCCAGTACACCACACAAACATTGGCTAAAGCCCCAATGGCTTACACCTTCAACCCCAAACCACCCATACACCACTCTGCAATTAGCCGAAGACCCCTGGTTTTCAAAAAACACCAGGCTCACTTCCACACCAGTTTTACCCCCACCCGGGGACAACCCCTGAGGTAGCCATTCCATACAACACACCCCCAGGCTCACCCCCACACAGCCTCAACACCGTGGGCGGGCCCCCACACTACACCAAAAACCCTGACGCTACACTGGCAGCCCCGGCAAACCCACCACACCGGCCTCACCCCCACACCAGGGTTACCTCCACTCGGGGCCCCGTGAGGTACCATTCCCCTACACACACACCCAGGCTACCACCACACCAGCCCCACCCCCACACCCGTCTCAACACCCTAGGGGCCCCCACACTCAGCTTTGCCACCCTGCGTCCCCTTTGTTCCCTCTCCCGTGGGCCCCAAAAACACCAAGGCTCCCTCGTGTGTCCATCCCCCACACCACTCCCCCAATTTTGCCCCTCCCTCGCCCCCCCTCTCACCGGAAAAATTTTAACCCTAATTTGAACTTCAATTATTTACTTCCTATTTTTACCATTAAATTGTAGAGAAAAACAAAAACAAAACCCAAAATTTTAAAAATAGGTTTTTAAATGTAAGCAACAGTTCTGTTTTTTCGGCCCTTTTTTTTCGAATTTCAATGCATTTTTTTCCTTTAGAAATTGTCCTTTCCTTGCGTGCACGAAATTCAACGGGTTTTTTCCCGGTTGTAGTTTCCCAAAACACACACATCTTCCCTGTATTGCACCTTTTTATCTCACGTGGAATTTTTTTTTTCAGCGACAAAGGGGACCCAAAAAGGCCAAGAAAGGTATCCATGGTTCAGAAGGAGGTAAGGAGTTTTAAATTTTAAAGGCACGCAAACCCCCTTGCTCAATATCTCTATGTACGTGAACCACACCCGTGCCCGTGCCTCACACCAACCCTGAGTTCTACTAAATACCCCCTATCATTAAAGCTTTTGTCTACTGTGTCCATAAAGTGCTTGAATTTTCGAGTGTATTGTATATTTTTTAAAGTTTCTCGTTTTACCAGTTTTTTGGGGTATATCACAATGCACACAATATACATTTCTTTGGGATATCTTTTCTAATAATTCCAGGTAAAGTAAAATCAAAAAACGGTCTAAATTTTTTAAAGGGATTAGCAAAAAAATAAGTTTTTTTGCTAGGCACACAATGAAAAGTAGATTGCACAGTTTATCTCACGTGGATTTAAAACTTTTTTCCTTTAGCAACGTTAAACAATGTGGCCCGGGACGATCACAGCCAAGGGAAAGAAACCGAAGTGTCGAAGGAGGTAAGGAACCAAGTTTTTCCCCTCTATGTTTTGAGAGAGATAATTATTATTAGTATCTTGTGTAAAAATTTAAAAAATTTCCATAAATTGAACTTCCGGTGTCCCTTTGATAACATAGCAGCAGTGGGGGTTTGCCCTTTCCCTTCCCTCCTTCATCATCCACCCTTCTGAATTTCGCTTGGTCCAAAAGGTGGAAAATTGCGGGTTTTTTGATTCAGGGGCCAGAGCGCACGCGGGGACATATTATAGTAATGCCAAGGGGTAGATAGAGAGGTCGAAAACACCCTCGTTAGTAGTTGTTGGACGATTCTTCAGAGCTGCGGTTTCCGGGGCTCCGAGTTCTCGAAACTGTTACAGATTGTTTTTGCTACACTTAAACTTCATGTTAAGTCCAAAAAAATTACGATAACCATACGTTTATCTGAGAAGTGAAGGACTTGACAGTGCCCATGAGTATGCAGGGGCAGTTAAAACGGTTCAATTGCTCTTTCCCCGGGGCCCCTGTAGAACTGTGGGATAACTTAAAAAAGTGAAATTCCCCAGGCTGTAAAGAATGGTAATGGGAGTACCGAGGTCTGGCGTGGTATTGTCTCGACGGAGACGCTGGAGTATATCGGGGAGTCGCGGCCAAGAGGGGGGAACCAGGACCAGTACAGGGTTATGTCACAAAGGACTAGAACTTCCCGGGGAGGGGCAAGGAGAGGCAGCAGAATCTCGTGAGGAGTAAAGGGGCCTTTTGATCGCAAAATGACCTCCAACCGTTTCCCGGGGAAAAAGAATTTGGCATTTTTACCCAAAACCCGCCCTTTTCCCATGGGTTGTATTGTAAGAGAAACCCGGCGGGGAAGAGTCAAAGGGTTGCGCCAAAAAGGGCTCGGGCTGGGGCAATTTTGATTTTTCGTGCCGAAAATGTTTGGAAAGGGGAAGGGAGCCTGCTTTGGGATTCGTGCGTGGTGACCCCCGGGAGTGGCATCGTCGGTGGGCAAGGCGACGCGCCCCTTGGCGAATGCCCCCACTGATTGTTTGTTTAATTTGGGGTTAACTAAGATCGACCGCCAGAAAAAACCTTCACGGATTTTGGAATACTATATAATAACTGTATTAACTTAATATAACGGGATATGAAACCCGGGAACGATTTTTTCTAAACTAGGATATTTTCCATATAAGAAGATAAATACTAAAATTTTAGTATGTCAACTTTTTTCCCTTTTTATGTAAGTGATTGCATATTTTGTGGATTTTTGTGTTTCTTTGTGATTAAAAATGTTCATGAAATATTTGTTCAGTCGCTTAGGGGAAAAAATTTTTTTTTTACATCAAAAAGAACTGGCCCAAAGGCCCAAAATAAGGTAACATAAAGTCCCTTTAGTTATATTCCCTATAAGAGGATAGTAAGAGAAAAAGAAAGGGGGGTGGGCCAATTTTATTCGAAGGTGACTTGCACACCTTTTTTAAAGATTTAAGTCGTGGGAAAGGTGAAAAATGGAAACGGAAGGTTCCAGATTTTACAGTGATACGGAAGAAAGAGTAAAGATACTGAATTTTTACTGAACATGAATTGGGGAAAATAGTCAGAAAAGGGGAAAATAAAAAAAAAGGAAATAGGGGCCGGGAGGGGGGAGGATGCAGTTAGAAAATTCAGAAGAGCAGTGCCCATGAAAATAACGGTAAAAGTTAGCAAGAGAAGAAACGTTGCGGCGGTGATTAAAGTTTGAAGCAGTAGTGGGGGGAAGGGAGTGATAACCCCCAAAAAATTTTGACTCACCCCTTTTGGAGCCCAGGGTGGTGGAGCTCCGCAAAAGTGAGAATATTCCAACAGGGGGCGGAAAAGGGCCCCCTTTAATGATTTTTTCACACCCATTTTATTCCCTGTAAAGTGAACCATATGTTTAGTTATTTCCAAATTTTCCTTTAATTTTTTAAGGAGAAAAAAGGACAATAATTATGAATTAAAAAAAAAGGATTGAAATCAAAAATAAGCAACAGTACTGTTTTGGGGTTTTTTCTTTTGTTTTCAAGCATTTTTTTCGTACAGAAAATTTCATCTGCGTGTACGAAATTAACAGTTTTACGGCTTGTAGTTGTTCCAAAACACAAAAATTTTCCCATTTTTTGCACCTTTGTATCGAGTGTGAATTATTTTTTCTTAGGACAAGGGACGTAAAAGGCCAAGAACAGTATCGGGGGGTTTAAAAGCGAGGAAAAGGATTTAAATTTTAATGATCACTCACCTGGGGGTACCCCGTATAACAAAAAAAAAAAAATTTAAATTTTGGATCCAATTTTTTATGAAAAAAGAAATTTTAAACCCATTTATCTGTTTCCCTTTTGCATTTGAGCAATTCTTTTTATGAAAAAAGCATTTTATATTGCACCCTTACGAATAATGCTTAAAGAGTACGAGCGTCGGTTTGGGCCGTGCATTGCATCATGCACAATATGAGTTCCCAAAAGACTAGCGTGGTAAGTCTTTTTGATCAGTTTGGGTTTATCAGGCACTACATACAGGTCAAAGCCCTTTCGTTGGCCCAGAAGGCCAATCATGTCCTTTTAGACTGAAACAGGGAGGTTCCCCGGGGGGGCCCGAGCCGGATGAACCCGTCTTGGCCTGTGCCCCACCCCTCGCCGCAAACCTCGTACCTGCTTCCGACTCTTTCGGTGATTGAGTGGGAAGAGAAATCCGGAATTTGACGGCTTGAAAATCCCTGGATTGATCCCCCGGGCAGTGAACAGGTGAATGCGGCTCGTGCACCGGCCCGGGTGCCAGCTGATCAGTGTCTGCAAGCTGGTGGTGACAAGTTCAGCTTTGGGTGTGATGCGAGGTTTTTTCACTGGTGTCCCCATACTCCTCGCCAGCCCTAGCTTCAAAATTGGGTCACGGCGAACCTGCGGTCGTCCCACTTGACTCCAATAGCGAGAGGAGGAACATTTTAGGTGTGCGAACCAGCTCCCGTCCGCACGAGAAAGGGACAGCTGTTTGGACCCCCCGGGGCTGCGACCTCTCACTCTGAGCTGCGTGAGGATGTGTTGGGCCGTCCTTAGCTGTGGGAACCTTTATGTGTAGTAGATTTGAAGTACACCGCAGGGGAGTACTTGACAGGATTCCCGGGGGTTCAGTTATTTCCAGCCCGTCCAAAGCTTTCTGGTCCCCCAAAGTCACGAGCGATGGGTTGGTGAGCCCTTGGAGTGGGGCACTTGCCCCCTGACTCCTGCAGCTCGGACGGGAAACGCCCCGCTTTCCCGCATGGACCCGTGGTAGGAGACCTGCTGGAAGTGGACATGTTTACCAGGATATACTCCGGATCTCCGTTTAGCTTCACCGCCCCGGGATCCCCTGAACTCGCGTTTTTACGATCTCATTCACGTGGACAGCAGCTGCACATGGACCGTGAAGCCAGTGTCAGATGAGGTAGGCCCCCGTGCTGGTGATAAGGTGGCGCAGGGCAACTCGTTGTGTTTCAACACGCATATACTCCAGAAGAGCTGGCCCAGCATCTTTCCAAATGGGCGGAGTACCCCCCTTCCACCCCGTGGTTTGGCCCTAGTTTAGTCACCTTTCAGAAAGATCAGTTTAGCGGGGAGTCGTTGTCACAAGCAGATCATAGAGAGCGACCCCGAACGCAGGCTTTCGGTGGCACCGGGTCCTCTGGTACAAAGTGCAGAGGTACCTTCCAGATGGCTCCCCTGTCACTACACAGCCCCCCCTGATCAACCTGGGTCAGTTTCCCATAGCTGTGGGACCATGCCCGGGGCTTTTCCTTCCTCCCATCGTAAACCCCAAACCAACTATTTTGGTACCCTGGTTAGGGTACGCCGTATAACAAACATTTTTTTTCTCAAAATTTGGCATGCCAATTTCCTATGGGAAAAGGAATCGAAGCGATTTATCAATTCCATTTTTGATTTTAGCAATTTTACTATGCAAAAACGCACTTTTAAACTATGTTTGCTTAAAAAAATTTTTAAAAGCCATTTTTTCATAGCAAAAGGCTCAAACCAAAAAATTATGCGGACAAACCCCCCTTAAAAATTTAATTTTTAATAAGAAAACACCCTGCCAAATTCGAAAAAAAAATCATATTTTACTTTCATTGGACCTACGGGTTATAATTTTGTCTACTTGTTAAAAAGCAGCTTTAATTTTTAGGTATTGATCACTTTTTAAAACTACCCTTTCACCATTTTTTGGGTAATAACAATTTAAAATATAACATTTTTGAAAAATAATTATTAATAATGAGGTAAAGTAAATTAAAAATACGATTTATTTTTAAAGGGACTAGTTAAAAAAAACATTTTGGGTTTAACAGTGCCCATATGGATGACAGAGTAGATTGCCGGGTTTATCTCGTGGAATTAATCTTTCCTTTTGCAACTATAAACCTGTGGCTGCGGGACGATCACAGACCCAAGGAGAGAAACCCGGTTGTTATTCCTTTTCGCGAGTATTTTTCTCACTAGGTAACACCGTAAATGCCGGGGTGAGTAATGTCCAGTAACACAGTTTCAATCACTGTATATGGGAATTTTTAATCTGTAGTTTCGTGAGGATGTAGAGAGACCCATGGTTTTGAGGTAGTATAATGTGTTAATCAACAATATATACATTTGGACGAAATGTCGGGGAGCCCCCTTTTTTACAATTCCGTTTTCCCCTGGAAAAAAACAGTCCCCGCTCTCTGGGGACGCCAGGTTCTTGGGGTAGTATAATTTTGTAATTACAATATATACAAAAAACGAAATGGGCAGGAGTCCTAAAAACAACGCCCGTTACCCCCCATGGCAAAGGCTATACCCCTCCCCGTCTGTAGTCCCCCGCGGCGAGGCCCGCCCCTCGTCATGCGGTGACAATATTTATTATCTATCACACAATACATGCTCAACTTTTAAAATATAGTAAAGAGCAAGTAATTTTACCATAGAATAAATGATAATATATTACTCTATATAAATATTATATTTCCCATCTTTTTATAGAGATGAAAAAAGCTTTTTCACATCTCCCCAAACCTGCGGCTTTCTATACTGCTGATCCTGCAGAAATGAAAACGGGCCCCCGGCAATACAATGTCCCACCCCCCATACCTATGCCAAAGGGAATTTTGTTTCATTTTCGCAAAATTTTAGCTCTAACGCGGTAAATAAGGGGCCAATTCTAATGAAATTTCTTGGGTAATACAGTGTAGGGTACCCTAAATTGGAAAAATTTAAAATTGAATCAGATAATAAATACGGTTTTACTAATCGGCCCCCGCGGTCCCCTTAATAACCCGGAGTGTAGGAGTGTGGTTAAGGGAAACCCAAAGAATCCTATCTTTTTTGAGAGATAACTTTCCAGTAAGACGCCTTAATCGGGGAGGGACAGCGAGCCCCTGAAACCCCCCGCACGTGCGCACGTGCGGGGTCACCGAGTTTGACCTGTGTGACATTGCTAGGGTGTGGTCTCAAAAACCCCACACCAAATTTTTAACTTAGTCGTAAGCCGTTTCTCAGCTATAGCAAGATAACGTTGTCGACACTCCTCAGCGGCACGCGCCACGCGCCAGTGACCCCCCACGGTGACAAAACATGTCAAGAAAACGGTATTTAATCAGTATCAGAGGCCCAAAACCGCTTTCAAAACGGAAGCGAGATTCCAAAGATTTTAAGCTCCTGAAAAGCGTACGGTCGGGCGAGCCGGCCGGCTGGCCGCTTAGTGAGAAAAATTCCGTACCCACGAGGATCACGAGCGTTTCGCGCTCGCTCTATTATCGGGTACTCTTGCGTACAAATTATTTAAAAAAATTTCCCATAAATTAAACTTCGCGGTGTACTTTGATAACAGCAGCGGTGTGGGTTGTCTTGCCTTCCTTCCTGTCTCATCCATTGTTCTGAATTTTGCTAGGTCCAGAGGTTTGAAAATTGCAGGTTGTTGGTATCAAGCCCCAAAAACACCGTCGCTGGACAGAGTATAGTAGTGGCAGAGGGGTAGCTTGCGAGACAACCATATCCTAGTTAGAAATTTTTGGAGGATTCTGGGAGCTGCAGTGTTAACCGGGCTCCGATTTCTTGGCAATTTTTCACAGACTTGTTCTTGTACACTTAAGCATCATGTCAAGTCTAGAGAAACTCAGGAGGTAACCATGTTGTGCTTTATCTTGAGAAGCTAAAGGATTTGACATATGCCCATGAGTATGCAGTGGCAGTCTCAAATCGGTTCAATGTGCTTTTTGCCCTCAGCGACCCTTTTAGAACTGACTGATACGTTCACACGCGAAACTCTCCAGGCTGCCAAGGATGGTAATGGGGGAGCACCCGAGGTCAAGGCGTGGTTTTGTTTCGACAGAGACGCTGGATAATATCGAGGAGTCCGCGCTGCCAAACATGCTGGGAGCCAGGACCGTACAGGGTTATGTCACAAAGGAATAGAACTCTCCTGAGGAAGAGACAAGGAGAGAGAGGCATATAGGAATCTCACAGAGGATGTCAAGGGCCATTTGAACGCTAATGACCTCCAACCCGTTTACCGACCCCTAAAAATGTGGCATGTTCCCCTAAAAGCCGACCCTTCCTACCGGGTTGTATCTGTAGGAGAAAACCCGGGTTGTAGGAGGCAAAGGGGGCACCCATAAGCTGAAGGACTTGAAATGTGCCCATGAGTATGCAGGGCAGTCTCAAATTGGTTAAATGTGCTCTTGCCCTCGAGGCCTGTAGACTGTGGGATACCTTCACATTAAATCTCCCCATCCAGACTGTCAAGGATGGTAATGGGGAGCACCCGAGATCAAGG
The DNA here is from genome assembly GCA_016584305.1 of Chionoecetes opilio. Taxonomy (NCBI): domain Eukaryota; kingdom Metazoa; phylum Arthropoda; class Malacostraca; order Decapoda; family Majidae; genus Chionoecetes; species Chionoecetes opilio. The sequence goes on along the minus strand of JACEEZ010003933.1, from coordinate 17,959 downwards.
CGTGTTTTTGTCTCGACGGAGACGCTGGAGATTATCGAGGAGAGTCCCGTCCCAAGCTTGTGGGACCCAGGACCAGTACAGGGTTATGTCAAGAGGATAAAACTCTCCCTAGAAGAGACAAGGAGAGCTATGTCAGGAATCTCGCCGAGGATGTCAAGGGCCATTAGAACGCCAATGACCTTCAATCCGTTCCCGAGCCCTAAAGAATTTGGCATGTTACCCTGAAACCGATCCTTCCCACCGGGTTGATCTGTAAGAGACAACCCGGGGTGGAAAAGGCAAAGGGGGCGCCCACAAGGCTCGTGGCTGGGTAATTTGATGTTTCATGCCGAGAGTTGCTTGGTAGGGGAAAGGGGAGCCTGCATGGGGACTCGCGCGTAGTGACCCCGGGAGTGGCATCGTAGGGTGAGCAAGGCGACGCGCCCCTTGGCGTATACTCCCAATGATTGATTGATTTTTTGGGGTGGGTTAACTAAGATCGACCGCTCAGTCAAACGTTCACAGATGTTAGGAATACTATATATATACTGTATATAACTTTATGTAACGGGATGTGTAATTTGGGAAAACGTATTTTCTTTCTAAACTCTGATATTTACCATATACTGCAGATAAATATTATGAATGTAGTATTGTCGACTTATTTCCATTTTTTATGTATTGCGATTACATATTTGCGGAATATTTGTGTTTTCATGTGATGAAAATGTTCCATGAAATACTTGTCATGTTGTTCTCGGGGCAATATATATTTTTTCATCACAAAGGACTGGCCAAGGGCAAAAAAAAAGGTTACAAAAAGTCCGCTTAGGACCATTTTCCCTTATAAAGAAGACAGTAACAGAATAAAGAAAGGGGGGTGGGCCAATTTAGTTCGGGGTGTGTTTTTCACTCCTCTCTGAAAAAAATGTACGTCGTAAAGGGGGCAAAATAGAAACAGGAAGAGAGTTCCAGAGTTACCACTGATTCGGATGAAAGAGTAAAGATACTGATTAACTATTGCATGGGAAGAGAAAAGAATAGGGATGAGCATGAAATAAAGACTTGTAAAGCGAGGCCGCGGGAGGTGGGAAGGCTTGCTTATAGTGAGTTCAGAAGAGCCCGTGAGCATGAAAATAGCGGTAGATGATAGCAAGAGAAGTAACATTGTAGCAATGATTCAAGATTGAAGACAGTCAGTAGGGGGAAGGCAGTTAGTTTATAAGAAGAAAGGCTTTTGACTCAGCGTTGTTTAGGGAGAGCTGCATGAGTGGACCCCCCCAAAAATGTGAGCATTCATTAATGGAGGATATTGCCCCTATATGTTTTTTCACAATCCCATTTTATTCCCTGCAGAGTGTAACCATATGTTTAGTTTTCTTCCATATTAATCCCATTAAATTTTAGGAGAAAAAAAAAAAAAAATCAAAATATAAAATATAGGTTTGAAATAATAAACAAAAGTTAATGTTTTGCGGCATATTCTTTAGTAATTCAATGCATTTTTTTCTTTAGAAATTGTCCTATACTTGCGTGCACGAAATTCAACAGTTTTTCCAGCTTGTAGTTGTTCCAAAACACTACACATCTTCCATGTATTGGAATACCACAACATTTTATCTCACGTGTGAATTATTCTTTTCCTTCAGCGACAAGGTGACGATAACAGGCCAAGAAAAGGTATCCGGCCCGGGTTTAGAAGGGAGGTAAGGAGTTAACTTTAAGGATCACGCACACCTTGCCTCACATATCATCTATGTACGTGAACCACACCTGTGCCCGGCCTCACCCCCAACCCTGAGTTCTAGCTAAATACCACTATCGTTAACGCTTTTGTCTACTGTGTCCATAATGTAGCTTTAAATTTTCGAGTGTATTGTATCACTTTATAAAGTTACTCGTTTCACCAGTTTTAGGGCTATATCACAATGCACACAATATACATTTCTTTGAGATATCATTATCTAATAATTCCAGGTAAAATAATATCAAACTACGGTCTTATTTTTAAAGGGACTTAGCAAAAAAGTAAGCATTTTGTTGCTACAGTGCACCATACAGATGATAGAGTAGATAGCAAAGTTTTATTTCATGTGTGATTTAATTTTTCCTTTAGCAACGTTTAAACAATGTGGCTGCGGGACGATCACAGACCCAAAGGGGAGAAACCCGAAGGGCAGAAGTGAGGTAAGGAACCAAAGATTTCCTCATCTATGTATGGGGAGAGATAAAATTACTATTTGTTACTCTTGTGTTCACAATATTTGAAAAATTTCCCCTAAATTGAATTCGCGCTGTACCATTGATTCATTAGCTGCGGTGTGGTTGTTTTTCCTTCCCTTCTATAATTTCCCCAAATCCATCCTTCTTTTAATTTAGCTTGTCCAGAAGTTGAGAATGCAGGTTCTTGGTATCAGAGACCAGAGCTGCCACCGTGGAATATTAAAGTAATGCCAGAGGGGTAGATAGCGAGGGCGAACACATATTCGTAGTAGTGTTGGAGGATTCTCCAGAGCTGCAGTGTTTACCGGGGCTACGAGTTCTCTGCAACTGTCATAGACTTGTTCTTGCTACAGTTAAGCTTCATGTAAGTCCAGAAAAAATCTCATGAGGTAAACCATACTGTGTTTTATCTTTGAGACGCTGAAGGACTGTGAAATGTTCACATGAGTGGCAGTCTCAAAATCGGGTTCAACTATGCTCTTTGCCCTCGGGGACCCTGTAGAACTGTGGGATAACTTAAATGTGAAACTCTCCAGGGCTGTAAAGAATGGTAATGGGGAGTACCCCGAGGTATATGGCGTGGTATGTCTCGACGGAGACGCTGGAGTATATCGAGGAGTCGCGCTGCCAAGCATGCTGGGAACAAGGACAGTACAGGTTATGTCACAAAAGGATAGAACTCTCCCGAGTGATAGGACAAGGAGAGGATGTCAGTAATCTCGCTTGAGGACGTCAAGGCCTTTGCGCGCTAATGACCTCCACCCGTTTACCGTAGGACTGAAAGAAGTTTGCTGTTACCTGAAAAAACCATCCTTCCCAGCGGGTTGTATCTGTACAGAGACAATCCGCGGGGGAAGAGTCAAAGGTGCGCCAACAAGGGCTCGGGCTGGGGCAATTTGATGTTTCGTGCGAGAATTGCTTGGGAAGGGAAGGGAGCCTGCATTGGGATTCAGTGCGTGGTGACCCCGGGAGTGCAATCGTACGGTGGGCAAGGCGACCGCGCCCTTGGAGAAGCCCCCACTGATTGAGTAATAATGTGTGTGTTAACTAAGATCGGACCGCTCAGTAAAAAACCTTCACGATGTTAGGAAATTTACTAATATAATATACTGATATAATTAATATAACGGGATAGTAACCTGGAAAACGTATTTGTTTCTAAACTAGGATATGTTCCATATCAGAAGATAAAATACGATGAATTTAGTATTGTCAACTTATTTCCCTTTTAGTAATGTGATTGATATTTTGTGGGAATATTAGTGTTCATGTGATTAAAAATGTCATGAAATATTTGTTCATGTCGGCTCTTAGGAGAATAAATATTTTTGTTTTACATCACAAAGACATGGCCAAGTGCCAAACTAAAGGTAAAAATGAAGTCCCCTTAGGTACTTATTACCTATAAAGAGGATAGTAAGAGAATAAAGAAAGGGGGGTGGCCAATTTAGGTCGGAAGGTTGACTTGTAACACCTCTTTTAAAGATTTAAGTCGTAGGAAGGTGGAAAAATGGAAACAGAAGAGTTCCAGAGTTTACCAGTGCTACGGAAGAAAGAGGTAAAGATACTGATATAGTACTGAACTATTGAATTGGGAAAATTAGTCAGAAAAGGGCTGATTAATAAGAAAAAAAGTTCTTGTATATTGAGGCCGCGGAGGAGGGAGGAAGCAGTTAGCAAGTTCAGAAAGAGCAGTGACATGAAATAACGGTAGAAGTAGCAAGAGAAGCAAACGTTGCGCGGTGATTTAAAGATGAAGACAATTAGTAGGAGAAGGGAGTTGATAGACGAAAAAGCTTGTGACTCAGCCCTGTTAGGAGCACAGGATGCGTGGAGCTCCGCAAAAATGTGAGGACATATTCCAATACATGGGCGGATAAGGCCCCCTATATGTTCTATTTCACACCATTTTGTTCCTGTAAAGTGTACCATACGTTTAGTTACTTCCATATTTTAAATTTTTTTTTTTGTTCCCCCCATTTTAAATTTTAGAGGAGAAAAAAACCGGAACAATAATTATGAATTGTAAATAAAGGATTGAAATCATAACTAAAGCAACAGGACGTTTTGCGGCTTTTCTGTTCTGATTCAACGCATTTTTTCGTTACAGAAATAGTCTATACTTGAGTGTACGAAATTCAACAGTTTATTACGGCTTGTATTGTTCCAAAACACTATCACATCTTCTCATGTTTTGCACCATTGATCTGACGTCCTTTTGAATTATTTTTTCATTTCAGCGCAAACGGTTGACGATAAAAAGGCCAAGAACATGTTATCGGGCGTTTCAGAAGCGAGGGTAAGGAGTTAAATTTTTAAGGTCACTAGCACCACTAGGGTACGCCGTATAACAAAAATTCTTTTTCTCAACTTTGCATGCAATTTCTCATGTAAAATGAATTCTAAGACGCTTTTATCTGTTTCCATTTTGCATTTGAGGCAATTCTTACTATGAAAAATCGCACTTTTATATTGCACCTTACGAATAATGCTTAAATGACGGATTACGCAGCGTCCGGTTGGTCCTGTGCATTGCATCATGCACCAATATGAGTTCAAATGACTAGCGTGGTAAGCCTTTCTGATCAGTTGGTTTCATCAGGCACTACATCACAGTGTCACAGCCCTCACGTGGCCTAGAACGTGTCCATACTGTCCTCTTAGACCATTGAAGCAGGGCATGGTCTCCCGGTGTAGGCCCGAGCCGGCTGAACCACGTCTCTGGCATGCTGGCCCTCACCACTGCCCCTGCCGCGCCTCTGTCACCTGCTTCACGCACCTCTTTCGGTGCTCTGAGTTGGATAGAGAACTCGGAACCTCGACGGCTTGACAGGATCTCCTGGATATGATCCCGGACAGTGAACAGGTGATGCCGGCTCGTGCACTGGCCAGGCTGCCAGCTGATCAGTGTCTGCAAGCTGGTGGCTGACCAAGTTCAGCCTTGGTGTGATGCGAGGTCTTACACCTGGTGTCCCCATACTCCTCGCGAGGCCTCAGCTTCAAATCTGGGTCACGGCGAACTGCGGTCTTCCTACACTCTGACTCGCCATCAGCGAGAGGAGGACACATGCTGAGTGTTGCGAACCAGCTCCTGTCCGCACGTAAGAAGGCACAGCTGTTGGACCGTCTTGGGCTGCGACCTCATCACTATGAGCTGCGTTGAGGATGTGCTGGGGCCGTCCTCTAGTCTATGGTGACCTGATGTGTAGGTAGAGTTTGAAGTACACCTGCAGGCAGTACTTGACTACGGATTTCCAGGGTGTTCAGTTATTTGCCAGTCAGTCCATGCTTTCTGGTGACACATGTACACGAGCGACTGGGTTGTGGTGAGCCATCTGGAAGTGGGACACCTTGCCACACTTGATCTCCTGCAGCTCGGACGGAGGACGAACGCCCCCGCTGCACAGCATGGACCAGATGGTAGGAGATCAGCTGGTCACGGGACATGTTGACCAGGATTATACTCCGTATCTCCTGAGATCTTCACCGCCTGGCACTCCTCGAACTCTGCGTTGGACTGCCATCTCATTCACCGCTGCGAACAAGTCAGACTGCAAACTGGGATCCCGTGAAAGTCACAGTGTCAGAGAGGTAGGCCCGTCGATGATGGTGATAAGGTGGCAACAGAGGGCAACTCGTTTGTGTGCAACACGCATATACTCCAGAGAGCTTGCGTCCAGCATCTCTCCAAATGGCGCGAGTACCACCCTTTCCACCCCGTTTCGTGTTGGGCCCTAGTTGAGTCACCTGTGCAGTAGATCAGTCGAGTCGGGTGGATCGTATGTCACAAGCAGATCATTAGAAGAGCCTGAGCCACCTTGAACGCAGGCTTCTCAGGTGGCACCGGGGTCCTCTGGTACAAAGTGCCAGAGGTACCTTCCAGATGGCTCCCCTGTCACTGGACAACATGGCTCCTCCCCTGATCAAACCTTGGGTGCATGTTCCCATTAGCGTCGGTGCACCATCGCCCTGGTCTTGTCTTCCTCCCATCGGAACCCAATTCCAACTATTTGGTACCCTGGTTAGGGTACGCCCGTAAACAAACATTCGTTTTCCAACTTTGGCATGCCAATTTCCTATGGAAAATGGAATCGAAGACGATTTTATCTAATTCCATTTTGCATTTGAGCAATTCGTTACTATGCAAAAAATCGCACTTAAGCTATGTTTTGCATATAAATATATAAGTCCATTTTTGCATAGCAAGAAGTGCTTCAAAACCAAAAAGTTGAGCGGACAAACCACACATTAAAAATTCAATTTTTACATAAAGAAAACACCTGCAAATTCGAATAATCTCTATTTCACTTTCATTGGACATACGGCGTACCCTACTGCCACACCTTGCCTCAAAATCAATATATGTATGTGAACCACACCTGTTTGCCGTGCCTCACACCAAACCTGTGTTCTGCTAAATACCACCAATCGTTATAATTTTTGTCTACTTTGGCTAAATGAAGAAGCTTGTAATTTTCGAGTGTATTGTATCACTTTATTAAAATACTCGTTGCACCAGTTTTAGGGCTATATCACACCATTAAAAATATATTACATTTTTTTGAACACAAAATATAATTATCTAATAAACTGAGTAAAGTAATATTAAATACAATCTTATTTTGAAAGGGACTTAGTATAAAAGTAAACATTTTGCTGCAACAGTGACCATATAGGATGACAGAGTAGAGAGCATCGGTATCTCGTGTGAATTAATCTTTCCTTTAGCAACTATAAACACATGTGGCTGCGGACGATCACAGACCAAGGAGAGAAACCCTGGTCTGCGTTATTCCTTTTCGCGAGTATTTCTTCTCACATAGGTAACTCACGTAAATGCCGAGATGAGTACGCTCCAGTAACACCGTTTCAATCCATGTATAGTGGGAATGTTATCTGGTAGTTCTTGAGAGGTAGAGAGACGCATGGTTCTTGAGGTAGTATAATTGTGTTAATCAACAAATAATATACACTTGGACGAAAATGGTACAGGAGTCCCTGTTACAATCTCCGTCTTACCCTGCTAAAAGCAGTCGCCGCTCTGCTGAGGGACGCCATGGTCTTGAGGTAGTAGTATCATTGTGTACATCCTACAAGTATATGCAAATAACGAAATGGGCAGGGAGTCCTGAACCAACGTCCGTTACTCCCATGGCAAAGGTATCACCCTCTCCCCGTCGTAGTCCGCCAGCGGCGAGCCGCCGCGCTTCGGTCATGAGGGACAACTACTCTATTATACTATCACACATATAATCTTGCTAACTATTAAAACATATATAAAGAGCAAGTAAGTTCTACATAGAATAAACTGATAATATATACTTATATTAAAATATCTATTATGTACCACTATTTATATGAGATGAAAATAAGTATTCACATCTCTCCAAACCGCCGGGCTCTCTATACTGCTGATCCATCAGTAATGCCAACGCGCCCGGCAATACAATGTGCCACGCCATACCTATGCCTTATAACCGGAGTTGTAAGGGCTGTGGTGTAACGGGAACCAAAGTACTATCCTCAATTCTATGTATTGAGAGATAACTTACCAGAAGACGCTTAATCGGCGAGGGGACGAGCGAGCCCATAGAAAAACCCACCGCACGTGCGCACGGCGGCGGTCACCCTGAGGTTTGACCTGTATGACATTGCTAGGTGTGTGGTTTCTAAACCACACACCAAATTTCAAATTTAGGTCGGTACAACCGTTTCTCAGCTATAGCAAGATAACGTTGTTGACCACCCCTCACGCGGCACGCGCCGACGCGCCATTGCGAACCCTCACGTGTGACAAAACATGTCAAGCACCAAAACGGTTATGAATGGGGCTATCAGATGGCCAAGACGCTTGTCACATCGCGGAAGCGAGATTCCAAAAGTATATTAAGATCTGAAAAGCGTGACGTCGGAGCCAGCGGCCGGGGCGGCTCTGCGCTCAAGTGAGAAAAAATCCGTACCACCGAAGGACTCACGAGCGCTTCGCGCTCGACTCGTAATATCAGGGTACTTTGCGTACAAAGTATTTGAAAAATTTCCCATAAATTAACTCGCGGTTGTACTTATGATAAAATCGCAGCGGTGTGGGTTTATGTTTTCTTCCGTCCTGTCCTCATACATATGTTCACTGAAGTTGCTAGGTCCAGAAGGGTTGAGAATGCAGGGTGTTCGTATTCAAAGACCAGAACACGTGGCTGGACAGAGTTTTAGTAATGGCAGCGGTTAGCTTGCGAGAGCAAACACATAATCGCTAGTTAGTAACTTGTTGGAGGAATTCTCCGGAGCTGCAGTGTTAAACCGGGGCTCCGAGTTCTTGGCAAACTGTTCACAGACTTGTTCTTGTTACACTTAAAGCATCATGTCACGTCTAGAAGAAACTCAGGAGGACCAGTTGTGCTTATCTTGAGATAAGCTGAAGGACTTGACATATGGCCATGAGTATGCGAGTGGCGTCTCAAATCGGTTCAATGTGCTCTTGCCCCAGCGACACTGTAGAACGGACTGTACGTTTCACACGCGAAACTCTCCAGGCTGCCAAAGGATGTAATGGAGCACCCGAGAGGTTACAAGGCGTGGTTTGTTTCGACCAGAGACGCTGGATAATATCGAGGACGTCGCGCTGCCAAACATGCTGGGAGCCGGACCAGTACAGGGTTATCCCGTCACAAACGAAGAGGAACTCTCCTGAGAGAGAGACAAGGAGAGGAGAGAGCATATCAGAATCTTCACAGAGGATTGTCAAGGGCCATTGAACGCTAATGACCTCCAACCCGTTTACCGAAGCCCTAAAAAATGTTGGCATTGTTACCCTGAAACGATCCTTCCAACCGGGTTGTATCTGTAGGAGACAACCGGGTTGTAGGAGGCAAAGGGGGGCACCCATAAGCTGAAGGACTGACATGTGCCCATGAGTATGCAAGGGGCAGTCTCAAATTGGTGTCAATGTGCTCTTTGCACTCGAGGACAACTTAGACCTGTGGATACCTTCACATATTAATCTCTCACCCAGACTGTCAAGGATGGTAATGGGGAGCACCCGAGATCAGGGTGTTTGTCTCGCGAGACGCTGGATGGATTATCGAGGAGAGTCCCCCCCCTGCCAAGCTTGCTGGGACCCATGGACCGACCAGTACAGGGTTATGTCACAGAGGATTAAAACTCTCCCTAGAATAGGACAATTCTAATTTAGAGCTTGATGAGGAATCTCGCGGGATGTTCAAGGGCATTTAGACACGCCAAATGAAATTCAAATCCGCTTTACCGGAGCCCTAACAGAAGTTGTATGATTACCCTGAAAACCGATCCTTCCCACGGGTTGCATCTGTAAGAGCCACAACGTCTCGGGGTGGGAGAAGGCAAAGGGGCAAAGCCGGCCCACACAAAGGCTGACGTGGCTGGGTAATTGATGGTTTCATGCCGAGAGTTGCGTGGTAATGGGAAGGGAGCCTGCATGGGACTCGCGCGAGTGACCCCGGGAGTGGCATCGTAGGGTGAGCAAGGCGACGCGCCCCCTTGGGTATATTCCCATATGGAATTGATTGATATTTGTGTGGGTTAACTAAGATCGACGCCTCAGTTCAAACGTTCACAGATGTTAGGATACTATATCATATACTGTATATAACTTTTTAGGTAACGGATGTGTAACTTGGAAAGTATATTTTCTTTCTAAACTCGTATATTACCATATTACTGAGAGATAAATATATGAAATGTAGTATTGTAACTTATTTCCATTTTTTAATGTATTGCGAGTACATATTTTGCGGAATATTTGTGTTTCATGTGATTAAAAATGTTCCATGAAAATACTGGTTCATGTTGTTCCCGGGGCAATATATATTTTTTCATCACAAAGGACTGGCCAGCCGCTGGGGGCAAAAAAAAAAAGGTACAAAAAGTCCGGCTTAATTACCATTTATCCATATAAAGAAGACAGAGTAACAGAATAAAGAAAGGGGATAGGCCAATATAGTTCTGGAGGTGTTTTCACTCTCTCTGAAAAACTGATGCCGTAAGGTGCAATAGAAACAGGAAGAGAGTTCCAGAGTTTGCCATCGATCGGATGAAAGAGTAAAGATACCGATTAAACTATTGCATTGGCAGATGAAACAGAATAGGGGATGAGCATGAAATAAATGACTTGTAAAGCGAGGCCGCGGGAGGTGGGAAGGCTTGCTTATAGTGAGTTCAGAAGAGCAGTTGACATGAAAATGCGGTAGATGATTAGCAAGAGAAGTAACATTTGTAAGCAATGATTCAAAGATTGAAGACAGTCAGTAGGAGGAAGGCAGTGATAAGAAGAAAGGCTTGACTCAGGTTGTTTAGGAGAGCTGCATGAGTGGATCCCCCCAAAAAAATGTGAGAAATTTCATAATGGGAGGAATAAGAGCCCCTATATGTTTATTTCACATCCATGTTATCCCTGTAAAGTGTAACCAATGTTAGTTTACTTCCATATTAATCCCATTAAAATTTTAGGAGAAAAAAAACCAATAATCTAAAAGATAATAGATAAGGTTTTTAAATAATAATCAAAGTTAATGTTTTTGCGGCATAGTTTTAGTAAATATTTTCAATGCATTTTGTCTTTAGAAATTGTTACTATACTTGCGTGCACGAAATTCAACAGTTTATCCAGTGCAGTTGTCCAAAACACTACACTCATCATGCTTGGAATACCCACAACCATTGTATCTCACGGTGAATTCTTTCTTTCCTTCAGCGACAAGGTGACGAAACAGGCCAAGAACAGGTATCGGCGTTCAGAAGGAGGTAATGATTAACTTTAAGGATCACTGCACACCTTGCCATCACATATCATCTATGTACTGAAACACACTGTGCCCGTGCCCACACCAACCCTGAGTTCTAGCTAATACAACCTTCGTTAAACGGCTTTGGTCTAGTGTGTCCATAATGGAGCTTGAATTTCGAGTCAGTGTATTGTATAACTTTTATAAAGTACTCGTTTCACCAGTTTTAGGGCATATCCACAATGCACACAATATACATTTTTTGAGAATCATTATCTAATAATTCCCAGGTAAAGTAATATCAAATACTGTCTTATTTTTAAAGGGACTTAGCAAAAAAGTAAGCATTTTTGTTTGCTACAGTGCACCATAACAGAATTGATAGAGTAGATAGCAAACAAGTTTTATTGCATTGTGTGATTTAATCTTTTACTTTAGCAACTTTAAACAATGTGGCGCGGGACGATCACAGACCAGGAGAGAAAACCCGAAGTGTCAGAAGTGAAGGTAAGGAACCAAAGATTCCTCATCTATGTATGGAGAGAGATAACTACATGAGGTACTCTTGGGTTCACAATATTTGAAAAATTCCATAAATTGGAGCTTCGCGCCTTCGCTGTACCATTGATATCATCAGCGGCGGTGTGGGTTGTTTTTCCTTCCTTCCCTATCATCATCCATCTATTAATTCGCTTGGTCCAGAAGGTTGAGAATTGCAGGTTTTGTATCAGAGACCAGAGCTGCACCGCTGGATATATTAAAGCCCCCCCCCAATGCACATAGGGGCTAGATAGCGAGTCGGAAAACACATATCGTAGTAGTTGTGGAGGATTCTCCAGGGCTGCAGTGTTTACCGGGGCTCCGAGTTCTCTGCAACTGTCATAGACTTTTTATTGATTACAGTTAAGCTTCAGTTAAGTCCAGAAAAATCTCATGAGGTAACCAAGAGAACGATGTTTTATTTGAGAAGCGAGGACTTGAATGTTCCCATGCGTGCAGTCTCGCAAATCGGTTCAATATGCTCTTTGCCTCGGGGTGACCCTGTTAGTAAACTGTGGATAACTTAAAATGTGAAACTTTCCAGGCCTGTCAAGAATGGTAATGGGGGAGTACAGAGTGGCAGTACCAGAGGTCATAGGCCTGGTTTTGTTCCGACCCCTTGAGACGCTGGGAGTATATCGATGGAGTTCGCGCTGCCAAAAGGCATGTGGGAACCAAGACCAGTACAGGGTTATGTTACAAAGGACTAGAACACTCTCCTGAGGAACGAGACAAGTAGAGGCATGTCAGAATCTCACGCTGAGGATGTCAAAGGCCATCTTGAACCGCTAATGACCTCCAAGTTTTCCAACCCGTTTTTTACCGACCACCACAAGAAGGTGGCATGTTAACCTGAAACACCAATCTTTTAACCACCGGGTTGTATCGTAAGAGACATTCCGCGTGGAAGAGTAAAGGGGGTGCCAACAAGGTCGTGGCTGGGGCAATTGATGTTTCGTGCAGAGAATTGCTTATGGTAAGGGAGGGAGCCGCATGGGATCGCGCGTGGTGACCCCCTGAGAGTGGGTGGCCTCGTAGGGTGGGCAAGGCACAAACCGCGCCCTGGCGTTATGCCCCCAATGCTTGATGATAATGTGTGGGTTAACTAAGATCAATGGCTCAGTAAAACCACTGTCACGGATGTAGGAATACTATATAATATACTGTATTTAACTAATGTAACGGGAATATGTACACCTGGGAACGTGTTGTTTTCTAAACTCTGATATCTTCCATTTACTGAGATAAATACTATGAGTGTAGTATTAACACTTATTTCCTTTTTATGTAATGTCGATTGCATATTTTGTGGGAATATCCGTGTTTCACGTGATTAAAATGTTCAGGAAAATTGTTTATGTCGTACTCTAGGATCTAACTGATGGTATTTATTTTTTATACCTCACAACAAAGGACTAGGCCAAGTGCCAAAAAAGGTAACAGGAAGTCCCCTTAGTTACCATTCACAATAGAAGATAGTATAAGAAGAATAAAGAAAGGGGGCGGTGGAACCAATTAGTTCTGAAGTGATTGTCCACTACTTATTAAGATTAAGTAGTAGGAAGTGAATAAAATAGTAAACAGGAAGGAGAGATGCCAGAGTGTACCACAGTGATACGGAAGAAAGAGTAAAGATTACGATTATTATGCTGAAACTATTGAATTGGGAAGAAGTCAGAAAAGGGATGATAATAAAAAAAAAGTCTTGTATAGTGAGGCCGCGGGAGGGGGGGAGGCATGTCAGTAGCAGTTCAAAAAGAGCAGTGACCATTGAAAATAACGGTAGAGGTTAGCAAGAGAAGCAACATTGCGGCGGTGTGTGATTAAAGATGAAGACTGGTTAGTAGGAGGAAAGGAGTTGGATAAGACGAAAAGGCTTTTGACTCAGCCCTGTTTAGGAAAAGCAGGATGGAGTGGGAAGGCCATGCAAAAAATGTGAGACATATTTCCATACAGGGCGGATAACGGCCCCCTCTTGTATTTCACATCCATTTTATTCCCTGTAAAGTGATAACCATACTTTAGTTACTTCCATATTATTCCCATCAAAATTTTAGAGGAGTTGAGGAGGAAAAAAGGACAATAATTAATGAATTATAAATAAAGGTTTGAAATCATAAATAAAGCAAACAGTAATGTTTTGCGGCTTTTTCTGTTCGGTTTCACAATGCATTTATTTTTCGTACCGAAAGCGTTCTATACTTGCGGTTGTACAAAAAATGCAACAGTTTATCCAGCTTGTAGTGCTTCCAAAAACACTGACACATCTTCCACATGAGATTTGCACCATTGTTATCCTCACGTGTGAAATGATTCTTTCTTTCAGCGACAAGGTGACGATAAAAAGACCAGACAGGTATCCAGCGGCAGGTAAGGGGACGGTAAGGAGCTAAGCTTTTAAGGATCTACTGCACACCTTTGCCTCACATATCATCTATGTACGTGAACCACACACTGTGCCCGTGCTCACACCATACTGAGTCTTGCTAAATACCACCAATTCGTTATAATTTTTGTACTTTGTCCATTAGTAGCTTGTAATTTTCGAATGTATTGTATCACTTTACGGTAAGTTACCGTTTCACCAGTTTAGGGGCTATATCACGCAATTCACAAAATAAAACATGTTATAAAGAATCATTATCTATAAGTAGGGTAAAGTAATATCAAACACGATATTATTGAAAAGGACTTAGTAAAGAATTAAACATTTCGTTGCTACAGGCACCATCTACTGTAGATGCAGAGTAGATTGCATCGGTTTGTATCACGTGTGAATAATTTTTTTTCCTTTAGCAACTATAAAACAATGTGGCTGCAGGGACGATCACAGACAACAGAGAAACCCGGAGTTCAGGAGTGAGGTAAGGAACCCCAAAGATTTCATCATTATGTATGAGAGAGTTAAACTATCTATTAGGACTCTTATGTACAAAATATTTCATTTTTTTTCATAAATTGAACTTTCGCGCTGTACATTTGATATCATAGCAGCGGGGGGGGGTTTTACTTCCTTTCCTTCCTGCATAATCCATCCCCCAATTTTTCGCTGGGGCCCAGAAGGTTGGAAAAAATTGCATTTTCTTTACAGGGGCCAAGCTGCCCCGTGGACAGGTATCATAATCCGGGGGGTTAGCTAGGAGAAAAACCATACCCTTTTTAGTTTTGTTGGGGTTCCCAGAACTGCAGGTTTACCGGGCCCGATTTTTTGAAACTGATCACTCTGCTCTTGCACACGTTTCATGTCAAGTCAGAAAAATCTAAAAGAAGTAACCATACGGGTTTTTTATCTTGAGAACTGAAGGATTGACATTCCCCATGATATCATGGAAATCTCAAATCGTTTCAATGTGCTCGGTGCCCACGAGGACCCTGTAGAACTGTGGGATCCCTTAAAACGTAAGCTCTCCGGGGCTGTCAAGGATGAAAATGGGGACACCCGGTCTAGACTTTTTTTTGGTCGACGACACGCTGGAAAATATCGGGAAAAAACGTCCCATTGTTGGGGGACTGGGCCTTACAGGGTTATTCAAAAGGGGACTAAAACTCTCCCCCAGGAGAGACAAAAGGGGGCATTCAGGAATCTCGCGGGGATTTCAAGGGCCCATTTAAACCTAAATGACCTCCTCCGTTTTACCGAGCCCTAAAAGAATTTGGCATGTTACCCGAAACCGATCCTTCCCCCGGGGTTTATCTGTAAAGAGACAACCGCGTGGAAGGGGTAAAGGGGGCCCCCCAAAAGGTCTTTGCGGGGGAAATTTGATGTCTGTCCCGAATTGCTTGGTAATTTGGAAAGGGAAACCTGCGGGGGGCTCGCGTTTGGGTTTACCCCCGGAAAAACGTCTGGGGTGGCACCGCGTGCCCCTTGGCGTATCCCCAATGATTAAATTGTTTAATTGTGGGGAAAACCAGATCGACCGTCAGTCAAACGTTCACTTTTAGGAATCTATAAAATATATTTTAAAACTTATGTAACGGTTTATGTGCCGGGAAACGGTTTTTTTTTTCTAAATGGGATATTTCAATATACTGAAGAAAAAATCGGGGAAAATGTGTGTTGTAAACTTTTTCCCCCTTTTTTAAGTAATGAATTTGGATATTTTGCGAATTTTCGGTTTAATTGATAAAAATGTTCCATGAATACTTTTTTCAGTGTTCTAGGGACTTTATAATTTTTTTTTTACATCCAAAGGACTGGCCAAGGGCAAAAAAATTCCCAAAAGGTCCGCTTAGTTACCTTTTTTCCCTATAAAGAAGACGAGGGAATAAAAAAAGGGGGTGGCCAATTTAGTTATGGCATAACCACTGTATCCCGGGATGCACACGCGACAATTTTTCGAATTGCGGGGCTGCATAGGGGCCTGCGGGGCGCCCGACAAAGAGATATAGGGGTCTAGGGACTATCTATGACGGGGTTTTTCAGTAATTTATATCTGAAACTTCGTAATTTTTGTTTATAATTTATCAAAAAAAAAAACGTAAAACACGCTAAAAAGCCTTTACGAGACTCTGAAAAAATATGCATGAACTTAATTTCACTTAAACTCTTCGCCTTTTAAAATTTGCGAGTAAATTTTATCATGAATGGTATCAAGAAGCGCAATTTTTTTTTCTTTTTCCTTGCATATTTTTTTTCGAAAAAAAATTTAAAAACCCTGCATAAATTTGCGTTAAATAAATAAATAATATCTCAATCGGGTAATTTTCCCGATTGGGGATGTTTTTTTTATATATTTTCGTTTTTTTATAAAAGAATTAGCACCATGTATAATTAGCGTTTTACTAAAAAATAACCTCATCCCTCGGGAAAAATTTCCCCATTGATGATTTTTTTTTATTTTTAACGCTAATTTTGCTGGTTTTAATTAATGATCCGATAACAAATATAGCAAGGAAAGCTAGTAAAATTTCGCTTTATTGATACCCCTTTATGATAAAAAATTTACTCGCAAAGTTTTAAAGGCGAAGAGTTTAAGTAATATTAAGTTCATGCATATTTCTTCAGTCTGTAAAGGGATTCTTTAGGTGTTTTACGTTTTTTATTTATAAAATTATAGAACAAACTTTACGAAGATTACAGATTCATATTTTCTGAAACCATCTATAGATAGCCAAGACCCCTATATCTCTTTTTCGGGCGCCCCGCAGGCCCCATGCAATTTTTTTTTTTTGTAGAGATTTTTCCCGTACTAAAAATCACTATATATATGAGTATTTATCTTTTTTTCGCATTTTTTAGAGAAATTGCATATTTTTGGAATGCTCATATTTTCATGTCTGAAAAATGCCACATGAAATATTAGTCCATAGAATACTTTTTTTTTTCGTTAGAAGAACCCTATTTATATTTTTATATATATATATTTTACTTTTTTGTTTCCATTAAAGTGCAAAGGAGAAAAAAGCGTAATAATTCATGAATTTTTATAAAGGTTCTGATATGATAAGCAACAGTTATATTTTGAGGCATAGTCTTTCTAATTTAATTGCATTTTTTCCTACATAAAACCATCTTATATTTGCATGTACGAAATACATCAACTTATACAGCTTGTAAGTGTTTTACAACACTGTATATCTATTATGTATGCACCCTTGTATCTCACGGGTAAATTACTCTATCTTTCAGCGACAAGGAGACGATAACAGGCCAAGAACAGGTATCCAGCGGTTCAGAGGGAGGTAAGGATTTTAAATTTTAAGGATCACTGCACACCTTGCCTCAAATAAAATCCCATGTATGTGAACCAAACCTATACCCGTGCGCATATTACCCACGGGCTGGAAAAGGGTCGCCTACTTTACTCTTGAACACTACAGGGTTGGTTACATTAGGTTACGGTTAGGTTGGTTTAGTTTTCCTCACCAGCTGCATGCTAACATTGTGTGGGAATCACAATGAGGGGTAACCAAAATGCTATGGTTACTTTCGGAGCTGCAGACAACCGGTGACCAACTCGACATTGGAGTAAAATCGACAAAAAATTCGAATTTTAGGTAAACCGGTCAGAGGCTAGCTTAGGCACGCAGCATTGCACACACACGATTAAATACCTCTCGCGCGTATCTAAATGCTTGAAGCTAGTGTTTAAAATATCTGTACTGACAAACATGGGGAGCTAGTGTTGCCATATATTTAAGTGTTATTTTATATGTTACGTTTTTTTTCTCGCATTTTTTTACGGGCTTGGGGCGAGTTTTCAGTACGATATGTTGGGCCCGTGTTTGGCCAACCAGACTCACTAGAACCCCGCCTCTTTCTCTCACAGTCAGTGTTGCCAATTGCCAGATTTTTCTGCATATTTCCAGATTTTTTGGGTTCAGTCAGATTTCCACTTTCATGAAATTTTCCAGATTTTCCTTGAATTTAGCAACAAAATCCCCATAAAATCCAGAATTTAGAGAGAGAGAAGAGAGAGAGAGAGAGAGAAGAAGGAGGAAAAGAGAGAGAAAAGAGAGAA
>JACEEZ010003932.1:70000-138623 GCA_016584305.1 Chionoecetes opilio | reverse complement strand
AACCTTTAAAAATTCTGTCTGCGCCCCCACGGAAAGGGGCCCAACCATCACACCCTCAATTAACCTCCAGGGCCTACCTCCACTCCTGGAGGTCACTGCCTAACGGCGCTGTAGGCACACACACACACACACACAAAAAAAAAAAAAAAAAAACGCGAAACTCGGGGATAAATGCGCGGAAAGTCGGGATGGTAAGAATTTAGGACTCAGCGCGAAACTCGACGATCGCGAAACCGCATAGTGTGAAACTCGGGAGGGTAGTGTAGTCTTTTCTATCCCCTTCCGCTGTTGCATAAAATAGTAACGCCGTGAAATAAGTAGCACCTTACCTTGCACCCCGCCGTCTTTATTTATTTACCAAAAAATACTCTTTTATAAGTGATTAACCAGGACGTGTGTGGTACTGTGGTTGCTGGAGGTACTGGAGGAGACAGGAGAGAAGAGATTGACGTATAATACTGTCACACAACCATCAGCTGACGCCCTCACTCACACAGACCAAAACTAATGAAAATGTTTTAGTATCCCAGGTGAAATAGACAAGGGAAGAGTTGACAAACCTGTTAACGAAAGAGACCAAGTTTGAAGAGGACCTATGAAGCGATACTAATAGCGCATTTTCGTGACGTTCACCGCCCTGGTTCAGTCCAGTCCGGACCGGGTCAGAGTGGACTGATGGTCGCGAAAATACATCGAGACTGGCCCCGTCCCATTCGTCGTTCCTATTGGCTGGGGGATCGAGTGGGCGGTACTGAACTGAACTGTGGAGGCGGCAGGCGTCCATCTTGTCAATATCCTTTTTGTCGTCCGCCTTTTAACCTGTGCTGAAGACTTTACAACTACCACGCCTGTGATACTTTAGTCTTATGGTCGGCCATCATGGTGTTTCATGTCTTATCAGCAGCACGAGAAGCTCCTGGTCGCCTTCCCCGCTGACTGTAGTGCGCATGCGCCAGTTCTCCCCACACTGGTCCAAGGTGGTCCTGGTATGTGGGTCGGACCGGGACTGGACTGGGCTGAACCGTTCTAGACTGCCTCGCAAAAAACAGTGACCGCCCGGGACTAGCCCAGTCCAGACCGGGCCAGAGCGGTCGCGAAAATACGCTATAAGCGTCAAAGGTCACAAGAAGAAGACGAATCGAGAAAATAAGTAAGGAACGGCGGGAGTGTGAGGTTAGGCAGGACTTATTTCACGGCGTACTTATTTTATGCAACACCGGCTAACACCCGCCTCCCGGGGTGAGGGTTTTGGTCAACACTAAGCAAAAAAAATTAAAAATGTAGCTATGGGGGGAGGGGCCCCATCCCAGTGTAGCTCAGGCCCGTAAAAATACAACTACATAAATACACTTTTCTGTTTGTGGGGGCCCAGTGGGAATGGGGTTTTCCCCGGGGTGTCAGCTTGGAGGGGGGGAGGGGGCGGGGTTTTGATCGCCAGCAAGTCCCCGTGGCGGGGAAGACCTCCCCAAGGCGGCGTGGTTTTGGTGGGGCCCCGGGCGGGGAAAGGGGGGCGGACTCCCGGGGGGGTTTGAAGGGAATGGGGGGGGGGTTAGGAGGATTAGAAGGGGGACCTGGGGGGGGGGGGGGGGGGCTGGGGAAAAAGGGGGGGGTTATACCCAAAAAACAGTGTGATTTACGTTTTTCACTTCCTTCTTTTTTCCCGTCCAAAAACCTAGGGTAGCCATGCATAAATGTTGCAGGCGCATTTTTAAATTTTTTGGCCCCTCACAAAACCAGCCTTTTTAGGCGCACAAAGAGGCATGAAACAGGTTTATAGATGTACCTGTCTTTCATGGCACTTTAAAAGGGGCTGTAGTGATGCTAACTTTCCCTTATGGGATGTAGCAGTGGCGTAGTAGGATTTTATTGGGTGGGCACCGGGGGGGGCCACACTGATTTAGGGGTGGGCACGGATGAGCCGGACAAGCCCTACAGCGGGGGAGTTTGGGGGGGACGGGGGGAACTTACTTTCACTTACAGTCCCAAGTTTCCCCCCCTTGCATATTTTGCATTCGGGGCCCAATATCAAGGGGAATATCTGTTTGGGGAAAGGGCAGGGAAAGTTTTTTTTTTTTTATTTTTGGGAGTGTTTTGTTGAGTACTGTGGGGTATCATCCGTTGCGATGGAAAAACGAAAAAAAGCGTCTAAAAAAAAATTTAAAAAACATATAATTATCACTTATAAAAAAAAAGGGAAAAAACTAAATAAATACTGAAAATAAAAAAAAAGCAGAATTTTTAAAAGCAGCAGGCAAATAAAAAAAAAAATTCCCACTGAGAAAGGGGAAATCCCTTTCATTTAAGCAGAATTCTTCTGTTTTTGTCTTTTCTCAGAAAATTTATCAACAAATTCTTCAAAATTTAAAGGTTTTAAACCCTCGCCTTTCTTTCAATTTGGGACAACACAGCAAAAATTCCTAATCTTTTCCATTCCCTTTGTTTTTTCTCAGGTAGTTTTGATTAATTTCAGAGTAAAAAGGGCTTTCTATGCTGAACCTCTTTACCCCAGGAAATACTACAAAAATTTTGGGCCGGGTCTGTAAACTCAAAAAGGGCCTCTTCTATGGCCCAAGAATTCTCACAAATCAAACCCCATTTATTTGGGCTTTTCATTGTAAACTTATGCAGGCATTTGGGCTCCCCGCGGGGGACGGGGACGGGAAAACGTAGAAAAAATTACCGGGCTTGTACTGGAAGGGGCCCCCCAGACCTAAAAAGTCAGGGTTTTGTTACATGGGCCCCTTTGGGGATAAGGCGGGGTCCCCCCCGCGGGTGAAAACCCTACGAAGGGAAAACTACGGCGTGGAAAAATTTTCAGTTATTTTGCGCGAAATTGTTATTCCGGGTTGCTATTTACTGTCCCTCTGTTCTCGCGGGACAAACTATAGAAAGACCTGATGTATGGCTGATTGCAGGGGTTCTAAACCCAAAGAAAAAAGGTCATAAAAAGAGCCTCGTAAAAGGGAAACCCAACGGGATTTACTTAAGTGTCCCTCCCACTTGTTTTCTTTTTTAATGAAACCTTGCTGTGACTTTTTTCCGGGTTGGGGAACCTTTGGGGAACATCAACCATCCCCTAGGTTTTCTTAGTGTTGTCAGCGGCACAAAAATATAGCAGGGGGAAATCAATTTTCCCCAAAACTACTCAAATTTTTTTCTCGCGTAATCTTCTCTGTAGGCTTAATTTTCTTTGGTTTTGATAGTTTTAAAATCCTTATTAATTGATTTCCCTTTTTGGGGGGGTTTTAAATGTAGAAAAGGGGGGGGGCACATCGGGTTTAAGTGTTACTTGAGACCCAAATTTGAATACTCTTGAGCCCTAAAAACCAAAACATCCCCAAACCCTTTTTGCTTTGATTTTTCTTATTACTCCATCCATAAACAATTTGCAAAAACCCCCGGGAACATTCCCCCACCCTTTCCCTTCATGATCCCGAAATGGTCGTGGGCTACCGAAATTTTTTGCCCCCTACACAAATGGGGAAAGCTCCCCGACATAAGGGGTTGGGTTTTGGTATCCGGTCATTTCGCATTAAACCATAGTCATTTCCCCCAAAAACGGGGGTCTTTTTCGCCCCACTTTTGGAGTCTTTTTCGCCCACACTAGGGGAGTCTATAGAGCTGGAGGTTGGGTTTATATTTTTTTAGTTTTCGAAAACCCCCAAACCCCCCGCTAGGAGGTTGGGTTTGGGTTTTCTTTAGGTTAGGTTGGGGTGGGAAATTTTGGGGGTAGTTTATTTTTTTTTTTTTTTTTAAAGATTTTTTTGGGTTTTGGGTTTTAGGTTGTTAGTTTTGGGTTATTTTAGGATGGGTTTAAAATTTGGTTGGGTTTTAAGTTTGGGTTTTAGATTTGGGTTGGGTTTTGGGTTACGGGGGTTTTCAACCCCCCCTGCTGGGGGGGGGTTTAAATTTTTGGTTAGGTTAGGTTTTTTTTTTTAGGCAATTTCGTCATTTCCCCAAAAGACATTTCGTCCCATTAATTTAAATTCGCCCCCCTTATAATAAATTCGCCCACTCTAAATAAATTTTGCCCACACGATCCCGCCCACGGATTCAGTAACTATATCTTCCTCTGGCAGAAATGGAATAAACCCCCCAGCCCTTTGGGCGAAATGACGGAAAAAATTCTAGTGTTTCCCCAAAACTCTCCCACTTTCCCCCCCAAAAAAATTTTGGGGCCCTGGGGGGAATGCGGTTTTTTGGGGTGGGGAACAAATTTTTCGCAAACCGAAATTTAAAAAGAGTTTGGGTAGGGGGGTAAAATCCCTAGTTTCTGGGGAAATTTCCCTTTATATCTAAAAATTTTTCAAACCCCAAAAAAAACCTAACCAAACCCAAAAAATTAAAAACCCTACACTAGCGGGGGCGCCCCACCGAAAACCCAAAACCAAAACCAAATCTAACCTACCCAAACCAACCAAACCAAATTAAAACCCAAACCCTAACCAAACAATAGGTTAAATTTGGGTTTGGGGGTTTGGGTTGCTTAGGTTGATTTGGTTGGGTTTAGGTTATCTTTGGGTTTCAACCCCCCTGCTAGGGTGGGTTTTTTTGGGGAAAGGGTTGGTTTTGGGGTTTAGGAAATTTTTCCTTTAAAATTAAAAAATTTAACCTAAAATCTGGGAAAATTTTTCCCCCCTTTAAACAACTTTTTAAAATTACGGGGGTTTTTCCAAACGCAAAATTTTGTTCCCCCCAAAAAACCCCGCACTCCCACGGGGCCCCCAAACTTGTTTGGGGGAATGGGAAGTAGGGGGGCAAACACTAAAAATTTCCCGGGTCTTTTCCCCCCAAAAGGGGTTCATTCCTTTTTCTCCAAAGGGGAAGATTTTATTTTACATGACCCCCGTGACATGGATCGGGGTGGGCAAATTGACTCTTATTTTGGGGGGCGAATTGACTTACATGTGGCCCAAAAAGTCTTGTGGGCGAAAGGGCCCCAAAAATTGCCCTAACCAAAAAAAACCCAAACCAAACCCAAAAATTAACCTCCCCAAAGGGGGGGCTTGACCCACCGATATGAAACCCCAAAACCAAACCCAAAATTTAACCCTATCCTAACCAAAACCATATGGAACCCTAACCAACAACCAAACCAAAAATTCAAACCCAAAAACTCCCCAAATCAAACCTACCCTAACCTAAAGAAATCTAACCAAAATTTCCTACGGGGGTTGGGGGGTTCTCGTTCACCTAAAAAAAATAAAACCCTAACCTCCTGCCCTTTTGGGGATCCATAGGGGTGGGCGAAATGCCCCGGATAAAAACCAAACCCCATTACGGTGGGCGATTTTTCCCGTTTGTGGGGGGAAACAAAAAAAATGGGGAAAAACAACAGTACCATGCAGGTATCATGAGAAAAAGGGAAATGGGTAATGTCACCGGGGTTTTTTTTGGTTTTGTTTAGGAGGGAGTAATAAGATAAACCCAAACCCAAAGGTTTGGTGAGTTTGGTATAGACCAAGGGAGTTTTTCATTGGCTCGCCAAAACATTTAAAACCCCATTTTGTAGCACTACTACACCCAAGACAAAAAAAGGGGAACCCTGCATTTAATAAGGTAATTTTAAACATCAAAAACCATGAAATAATTTTAAGCCGAAATTAAAACATAAAAAAAATCATAAATTGAGTACTTTATGATTTTTTCTGACTCAAGAAGAAAGGGAAAGTATAAAAAATAAAATTAGGCCATTTACAATGCCAGCGGTTTCGTGGGGAATTTTGGGTTTGGGGTGAGGGCCCGAGTGGCAAAACGGGGGGCACCCAAACCATGACTAAACCAAAACGGCTCCCCCGACAGAAAAGGTATTTTCCCCCCCACCCTTCCCTTCCCCTTTTTAATTCCCCCCTTCTTCCCAACCAAATTTCCTCCCCTTCATAACCACTACAAATATTTACACTACTATACTACTACTTACCACAAACCACTACCACCACTACTATTATGCTGCTACTCCTCCCTTATACCCCTTTTTTTCCTCCTCCCCCTTTCCTTTTACCCTTTATTTTTTCCCTTTTTCCCTTCCCTAATGGGGATTTTAAAAAGCAACCCGCCGAGGGCCCTCTCGCGAATCTAATATCCTCTCCCCCTTTGAGCCAAACTGTCATATTTACCGAAAATTCCCCGTCCCTTTTTGGGGAACCTACAGATTACCCTTAAATAAAAACAACTGAAACAGTTTTTAAAAAAAATGGTTTACATTTTTTTTGCCCTGCATTTGGATGAAAATTTGGCAAAAAAAATTTTGAATTTTTAAAAACTCAATTTTTTAAAAATTTCGTTTTTTTTATGAAAACACGAAAGTTAAAAGCAGAATGGGGGCTTAAGGAAATATCTACTTGTAGGTAAGCATTCACGGGGTACCTTTTTATGTGTAATGTCTCTTTTAAACGGAAAAATAAAACCCAAAAACCCAACAGTGTGGTTTTTCGCATCTCCACAAAAACCACCCGCCGGCGGGAAATTGCTATAGCTCACTTTCCTTTTGTCATCCCCACTTGGCACCCCGATCCTTATCCCCCGGCCCCACACCCCTGATCCCCCCCAAACCCCCTTAAACCCCCAACAGGGCTTTTTCCAAAACTTTTCATCACCCGCGGATTTTTTCCAAAAAATGTCCCCCCCTCACTGGAAAAATTCGGGGGCTTTCCGCCCCCCACATCCCGGGGAGCTCGTTTTCCCTTTTTTGGTTTTTGGGGCTTCGGATGTGCCTCCAAAAACCTTTCTTTTTCCCCCATTCCTGATTGGGAATTTAAACAAATTTTTTTTTCCTATTATTGCCTTTTTTTCCCCTTTCCAAAAACAACCCATAGTTTCTCAAAACGTAAATTCTCACTCTACCGAATTTCATTGTCTTTAAATTAAGACCCCCTTTTTGGCCACTTACTGATTTGTCTTCTGCCTCAAACAGAAAAACCCTTTTTTGACATTTGATAAACCCAAAGGGACTATGGGGAAATTCCCAGAGGGAAAAAGGGGTTTTGATTGATTGATTAGAGAGAAAGGGGTTTTGGGTCAAAGGTACGTAGCGGCGGAGCATTTAGAAAACAAACTTTTCAAACTGCCCTTGGGATACAGGACTGTCTTTAAAAGTTCCCAAGCACTTTCTTACTTCGGGGTTAAAATGTTCGTCGTAAGAGGGGACAAAAACACAAAAAACGGGTTACTATGAAGTTTTACCTAAAAGTAGATTTTTTCCTGAAGCCTCACGTTTAAACCTTGCGTTTTTTTCTGAAAAGACGTTTTTAAAAAGTTTGATTTTTAAAAATATTCAATTCTTTTGCCAATATTTTCATCCCCTGCAGACAAAAAAAAATATAAACTACATTTTTTAAAGAATGTTTAGTTGGGTTTTATTGAAAGGGGAAAATTTTGATATGCCCGGAAAAAATTTCAGGAATTTTCGGGAAATGGGGAAAGGGGCCAAAAGGGAAGGGTATGAGAGCGCGAGAAAAAAGGCCCTTTGGGGTGAGCTTATTAGAAAAATCCCCCTCCTTTATCACCCCTACCCACAACCCCAAACTAATACTACCACACCCCACTATTACTATGCTACTACTACTTAGCCCCTGTAAATTTTTCGTTCCAAAAGATCGTCTTTGGGACGAAGCCCCTTTTTTCCCTTTCAATTGAAAAAAGGTTGGTTTCTGCGAAACAACACCAAAATCTTGGTAGGGGGGGGAAAAAAAATCCGTCTAAAACATTGCAAACAAAATCACAACAGAAAAACCCCCCAAATTTTAGCAAATTTTTTTGGAGTGGGCTTCGTAATCCAACGGGGGCCCGGGAGATAAAAAAAACGGCTTTTCTGTGTATAAATACAAACTTTCTACCCAAAGGGTTTTAAGAAAAGGTTAAAGGGGAAAGAGGGGGAAGGGAAAGGGGGAAGCTAGGGGTGGAGGAGGGAAGGGAAAAAGGGGGGAGCATTTTTGGGGTGGAGATAAATTTGGGTTTTAAAAAAAACAGCTAAGAGCGTGGAAGCCTTGGGGATTGGGGAAAAATTTTTTTAGAAATACTATGGGAAATTTGCTGGCGAGGCTGTTACTCATTGTACCGCTCAGCTAATCAGCTACGAAGCCCCCTAGGACAACCGGGAGCCCCTCCCCAAACCCCGCCAGAAACCCCCCGACTTCCCGGGGTTTTACAAAAGAGGAATTTTTTTAAACTAACACCGTGCCCTTTTAATTTTCTCTGGAAATTTGCCCCGGAAAGATCTGGGGGTGAAGGTTAATGATATACACCTTCTAGCAGAAAAAATGTCTGTGTCTATCCTCTTGACGCTGTTCTTAAAACATGTATTTCTTACTTTCCTGTGTTTAAACATATTTCCAAAGGCCCCCATCGTCACATACATCATCTGCTATAAAATATCTAAAACATAACATTCTATGACACCACATAGCTGAATATCCTAAAATTTACTAATGGTTTGGGGGGTAGCTATAAAAGGGGGTAAAAAAATCCTACACTAAACCCCAATATAAAAGGGCCGGGGAAAAAAGTCATCAATACTAAATTTTTAAAAAAAATTTAAAACTTATAAAATCCCAAACCCTGTGGTGGTGATGGTGGTGGTGGTTTATGGGGTGGGGGTGGGCGCGGGTGGGGTGGTGGTGGTGGTGGGGTGGTGGTGATGGTATTTTTGGTTTGCGGTGGGTGGGGGTTTTGGTGGTGGGGGTGGTCGGTGGTGATGATGGGGGGGGGTGGGTTTTGGTGGGGATGGGGGTGTGGGAGTGGGGGTGATGGTGGTTGGGGGTGGTTTTAAATGGGAGTGAAGGTTTGGTTTTTGGTTGGGTGGTGGTGGTGGTGGGGGTGGGTTTACTGGGAGTGGAGGGGGTGGGGTGGGGTGGTGGTGGTGTGGTGGTGGGGGATTTTGGGGGGGTGTGGTAGTGGTGGTGGAGGTGGAGGTGGTTCTGGTAGGGTGGGGTGATGGTGGTTTTTGTGACAAGGGTGGGGTGAGGGTTATCTATGGCGACACACTTTTGGGGGGATGGTGGTGGTGGTCGTTAACCTAACCCTCATAAATTATAAAAAAATAAGAAAATAAGGAAGCTACAAGAGGCCCGTGAGAAAAAAAATAAAGGAAAAAAGATGATCATTTAATACAGGAGGGAATAAAATTTTGGGCCCTAACAAAAAATAAGGAAAAAAAAGAGGGGAGAGAGAGAAGAGAAAGAGGGGAGAGGAAAAGAGAGAGAGAGAGAGAGAAAGAGAGAGAGAGAGAGAAGAGAGAGAGAAAAGGAAGGAGAGAGCAGTTCGCAAGCCCGGGGAGCTAAGGGGTTTTAAAAGGGAAGCACTGGGGGGGGGGCCTATGGCGGGGGGGGGCTTTAGGGGCCCCTCTGTGCCACAAAAAAGGGATTTGGGGATTTGCGTCCGGCGCCGGGTCCAAACAAAATGACGGCAGCCGGGCCAGTGGGGGGGCACCTGGGGGGCCGGGGGGGCTAGGAAATTTCATTGGGGGGGGGGGGGGAGATACACCCTATTTCCCCCTCCCCGCTGCCCTGCACACACCCTGCCGATCGCTGGCGCCCCCCCCCCCCTCCCAAAATGTCGCTCTCCCGGGGAAAACGCAAGCAGCTAAACTCGTTCAAAATTTCTTCGAAAAAACTAAACATTTCCCTTTTTTTCCTTCCCACGCCCTAAATGGTTTACCCTTTTACCCTATTTTTTTTACCTGTAACGTTATCTAAGTCTTTAAAGTTGTAAAAGTTAGGTTTGTAATATGGGGTATAGTTTTTTTAAAAATTTTTAGTGATAGGGTTCGTTTTGTGCTTCGAACTCGTTACAGCGTCGCGAGGTTGTGGGTTGGATATTTTTTTTTTTTGCTACGTTTTAATTTTCGGGGGGGTTAAAAGGAAAGGGAAATTTGGGTTTGGGTTTTTGGGAAATGGCGTGGTTGGGGTTTTATCCCTGAGGGGGAAACCCGGGGGGGGGACAGGGGAAACGGGGCCCCCTTTTGAATGCCCCATAGAAGGGGATCAGGGGAAAAGTCTAGGATTCCCATTTGTGGGGGGGTATTAACGATTGTACAATACCCCAGCCAGGCCCCGGGGGGGGGGGGGGCACAGGATTATCACGGGGAGGGGGCCGGCGCCACCCCCCGGGCCCCCCAAATACGCCCATTTTCCTGACCATAATGACAAAAGGGGGGGGGCGACATATCAAAAATATAAAATGAAATAAAATAGATAGAATATTTTAAAACAGTAACAGACAGGGCAGAAGATGATAGATAGACAGACATATAGACAGAACAAAAGGACAACCCAAAAAAAAAAATTTTACATATAATGATATAGAAGACAGACAGGGCAGACAGATAGACATAAAATTTGCAAGACAGACAGAAATATAGAAAGAGATTAAAAGAATTGACAGCACACGGGAAATTGACAGAAAACAAGACAGGGGGACTATAGACAGAGATTAGACAGAATTAGAAAAGAAAGAATTTGACACAGACAAATTTGAAAAGACACAAAAATTTGACAGACACACAGACAGACAGACATATAGCAAGATAGACAGAAAAGACCCTAATTAGACAGGGCAGACTATAGACGAGATAGACAGAATTTAAAAGACAACAGAATTTGACAGACACACAGACAGACAGACTAAGACAGAGGGAAAACGAAATTTGACCCAGCAAAAATTAGACAAACAAAATTAGACAGAAACACAGACCCCCAGACATATAAAAGAGAAAAGACGAAATTTGACCAGACAGAATTTGAAAACAACAGACAAGACTTAGACAGGAAAATAGACAGGGAAATTTGACACAGACGGAAATTTGCAACACAAATTAACAGACACAAATTAACAAGGGCCCCACAGACAGAAAAGAATATTAAAATAATTAGACAGGACCGACAGGGAAATTTGACAACAAAAGACAGACAGAGATAGCCAAAAAATTTTTTTTGGAAAAGAGACAGAATTAGACAAAACACAGACAGACGGGCAAAAGAAATACAGACAGATAACATAATTGACACAGACCACAGACAGATGGGCAGACCAAAAAAAAGACAGGGGACGACAGGGAAAAGGGCAAAATAAAAGGAAAAAACATGCCCCAGACAGAAGACAAAAACAAAACAACAGAACACAGGGCAGAATACAGACAGACGACAACCGACACAGAATTTAATTTTGCAGACATATATATATAGATAGGGCAGAATAGACGACAGATAGACCCAGATAATCTATAAAATAGACAGTTTCATTTTAAAAGATACCGAAAATTGATCTATAGATATAGACGATAAAAAAAAAAGAACATATACAAAAGGGGAAAACATATATATAGATAAAACAGAATTAAAAGATGATAGCAGAAGACCCAAAAAAAATACAGTAATATAATTTTTATTTAAATGTAGATAGATAGTAGATTTTAAACAGCAAAAAAGAGAATTATTTAAAAAAGAAATAGCTCCATACTTTCAAAATCCCTCCCCCTCCTTTTTTCCTCCTTTCCCCTTTTTCCTCTTCCTACCCCTTTCCTCTTCCTTCCCCCTCCTTCTTTTCTCCCTTTTCCTCCCCTTCCTTTTCCTCTCTTTCCCGTCCTCCCTTTTTCCTTTCCCCCGCCTCCCTTGCTATTCTGAACCATTTTAAAAGAGGAAATTTCATTTTAGTTTCAAGGAGGGGGATGACCCCACAATCACCACCCTGAAAAATAACAAAAAAAAACAAAAAAATAACAACTTAAATTTAAAAAGGGCCGTCCAAAATGTAAAAAAAAAAAAAATTTTTAAAATTTTTCCCAAATCCAATTTTTCACTATCTTTTTACACTGGGTCATGATAACCTTTATGTATAACACTCAACACCTTGAAAAAAAATTTAAAATTTAAAGGGTCTAAGGGAAAGGGGTAATGGGTAGAAAGGTGGCTTTCCGGGAGCGTAAAGGGGACGCATCCCCCCCCTTGGGGGGACATTTTTGAGAGGCTTAATTCCCGGGCTGCACGACCAGGGGAATTTAAAAAGCTGTTCTGGGCAAATTTTGGCATTTTCAGACGTAATTTTAAAAACGTTAAACTTTAAAAAAAAGCGGGCCCCGGTAAAAAGGGGGTTTGGGGTTTGAGACGCAATAAAACTAAAATACTAAAAATTTAGATATTGATGTTTCTGGGCTCAAGGGAAGGGAACGGGCAAAGGGATACAAAAAATTAGGCCTTAAACCCATCTCCTACCCTCCTGGTGAGGGTTTTTTATGGGGGGGTGAGCCTAGTGGTGAACGGCCCGGTACCTCAAAACCCCGGGCCCTGACCGAGGGCCCCCCTGCCTCACCACCCCGGGGGGTAAACGCCAAACCAAACCCCCACCCTAGAATGAAAGGGATAATGCCCCTTTTCCTTAAAAAAAACCCCAAAACCCTTGTCCATCCAGCCGTGATGGGGATCGGGGGTTAGCCGGGGGTTTTTTTACCCGCCTCCCGGGGGTTGGGTTCCCCCAAAGGCAGGAAGACCCGTTTCGGAAAGAGAGATTTTCAAGCGGAAAAAAATCAAACCCCCGTGACACCTTTTGCGGGGGACTGCCATATCTGTACAGAACCCCGACTTTGGGGGTTTTAAAAAAAGGAAGTTAGTTAAGCTAAACACCGTGCCCTTTAACTCTTTCTGAATGTCTGCCCTGGGGAAACATTCAGAGAGCTTACTTCCGGTCTGCACGACCTAGCAAACTTCAACGCTGTTCTGGGCAACTTTTGGCCTTCTGCAGGCACATTGATGAGTATTTAAAGACGTTGAGCTGTCAAAACCAGCAAACTGCCTCTAGGCAGTTGTAGAGCACGAAATATACATAAAAATACTCATAAATGAGATATATGATGTTTTTGACTCAAGAACGAACAGGGCAAGTTACAAATGAAATTAGGCCTATTACAATGCCATCCGCTCGTGATGAGTTTGTTATGAGGGTGATGAGCCGAGTGGCGAAACGATGGCATCTGACCATGACTCACCACACGGCTCTGCGACGGGACAAGGTATTTTCCTCCCCATCCTTCTTCTCTTACCCTTTATTCTTCCCTTCTTCCTCTACCTAAATTCCTCCCCCTTTCATCACTACTACTACTACTACTATACTACTACTACTACTACTACTACTACTACCTAACAATACTATTACTGCTGCTATACTACTAAGCCGTGCTTTTTTTCGTCCAAGCATGGGCTTGGTACGAAGACCGTTTTTCTCCCCAATTGAAAACGGTTTGGTCTCTGCGACAACAACACAAACAGCTTTGGGAGGGGCCCGAAATAATAATCAGTCTAAAACATTGCAAACAATACACAAAGCAGCATAAACAACCATTTCAGCAAGTGTTATTGGAGTGGTCTTCGTAATCCAGACGGTGCTAGGGACGATAAAAACACGGCTTATTTCTGCTGCTACATAAGAACATAAGAAAATAAGGAAGCTACAAGAGGCCGCCCAGGCCTACACGTGGTAGCTCCTGTTAAGAGCTAGTTATAGTACTCTACTACAACTACTACCAACTGCTATAAGAAAAGGTTAGGAGGAGGGAAAAGGAGGAGGAGAAGGAGAAGGAGAAGCTAGGAGGTAGAGGAGGAGGAGGAAGAAGGGTGGAACATTTTGGGGTGGATGATAAATTTGTTTTTTAAACATAGCTGAGAGCGTGGAAGCCTTGTGATTGGCTGAAACTTTTTGAGAATACTATGTGATTCGCTGGCGAGGCCTGTGACGTAATTGTACTCGCTCAGCCAAATCAGCTATCGAAGCCCCATAGTGACACCGTAGCGCCCTCCCATATCTCGTACCAGAATCCCCGCGACTTTCCCGGGGTTGTACAAATAGAGGAAGTTAGTTAAGCTAAACACCGCGCCCTTTAACTCTCTCTGAATGTCTGCCTGATGTCTTCCGGGTCCCTGAGGTGATTTTTGTTGAACGTCATTTTTCCTTCCTTCCATTCAGTTCCTTCCCTTTTTTTTTTTTTTTTTTCCTCTTTCCTTCCTTCAATTCTTCCTTCCTTCCCTTCTTCCTTTCTTCCTTCCCTCACTTTTTCCCTTCCTTCCTTCCTTCCTTCACTTCTTCCAAATTTCTTTCTATTATTTCTTCCCTTTAAATTCGTCAATGACAGTATAAAGCTAAATTTTTATTTTTTATTGTCAAGGGAAAAAATAAAATTTAAAAAGAACTCATTTGACTAAAATATTTTCTCCCTAAGTAACACTCTCTCTCTACTACCACTCTCTCTCTCTACCTAACTAACACTCTCTCTTCTCTCTAACTAACACTCTCTCTCTTCTAACTAACTAACACTCTCTCTCTCTAACTAACACTCTCCTCTTAACTAACACTCTCTCTCTCTACCTAACTAACACTCTCTCTCTCTCTCCTAACTAACACTCTCTCTCTACCAAACTAACCTTCTCTCTCCGTCCCCTAACTAACACACTCTCTCTCTCTAACAAAACAACACTCTCTCTCTAAACAAACTCTCTCTCTCTCTCTCCCCTCTCTCTCTCTCTCTCCCTCTCTCTCTCGTCTCTCTCTTCTCTCTCTCTCTTTTCTCTCTCTAACAACACTCTTCTCTAACTAACAACTCTCTCTCTCTAACTAAATATAACATCTCTCTCTCTCTCTCTCTCTCTCTCTAACAAAACACTCTCTCTCTCTCTAACTAACTAACACTCTCTCTCTCTCTAACTAACACACTCTCTCTCTAACTAACACACTCTCTCTCTCTAACTAACACTCTCTCTTTTCCTCTAACTAACTAACACTCCTTACCTAACTAACACTCTCTCTCTCTCTCTCCCCTAACTAAATAACACTCTCTCTCTCTCTAACTAACACTCTCTCTCCTTAACAAACTAACACTCTCTCTCTTACCTAACTAACACTCTCTCTCTCTAACAAAACTAAACACTCTCTCTCTCTACTAACTAACACTCTCTCTCTCTAACTAAACACTCTCTCTCTTACCTAACTAACACTCTCTCTCTCTCTCTCTACTAACACTCTCTCTCTCTCTAACTAACTAACACTCTCTCTCTCTCTAACTAACACTCTCTCTCTCTCTCTAACTAACTAACACTCTCTCTCTTTAACTAACAATTTCTCTCTCTAACTAACTAACACTCTCTACCTCTCTAAATAACTAACACTCTCTCTTCTCTAACCCATACACTTTTATTATCTCACCCCAAAACACACACACTATCTCTCTCTCTCTCTTCTCTCTCTCTCTCTCTTTTCTCTCTTTTGTAACTAACTTTTAACACCCTCTCTCTCTTCCTCCCCCCCTTCTCTCTCTCTCTCTCTCTTCTCCTCTCTCTCCTCTCTCTTCTCTCTCTCTCTCCCTCTCTCCTCTCTCTCTCTCTCCCCCTCTAACCCACACTTTTTATTCTTCTTCACTCCAACACACACACTCTCTTTTCTCTCTATATATAACTAAACTCAAAGCCCGGTTCAGACTTCACGAAATTTGTTACGGGGCGTCTTGTTATCGTGACGTCACCGTGACGTCACGATGACGCTAACCTCGTCTCACGGGTCACTCCCGCTCGCTATTATCAGAAAAAATTGCAGTATAAAACCGCTTTGCTTTCCTTATTTCCCTCCCTTTTGTACCCCATGACACACCTATTACTCCCTTCACTATATCCCCCTTCACTCCCTGCTCTACCTATATAGCGCTACAATCCCCTGACAACAGGCTATGCAAAGGTTACAAGTGGAATCGTATAGCGGGGTCCACAGGTGTTGCCACATATCGCAGTCGTGGCGGTATTTTTCAAGTCACTAATAATTACTACCTATTACACGGCCTGTAGAGGGTGTTGGTGGCGTAGCGTGATGCTATTAGGAAGCAGTGGCGTAGCTACGGGTGGGCCTGGGTGGGCACGTGCCCACCCACGAGAAGCCGGTGCCCGCCCAGGTGCCACCCACTGGCCACGCTGCCGTGTGTGTGTGGGAACTGTGTTCCACTAGGTAGGACTGAGGAGCATGCATGGAGTATTATAAATAATTTCTACTGAGGACTTACCCTCGACCTCAAATACAAAAATATTTTTCCTCTGCTTGGAAGAAAGAAACATGCCTCTGAGTGAGTTAAATTCATATACTTTCTATTGATCACTTTTAATAGCAACGAACATAACTAAATTACAACCAGTTACCCTTACAAATTTTCTATAATTCCTTGTGTTGGTACTTAATTGGTACGTTGTACTCTTGACTGCACAGTTCTTCTCATTATTGGAAAAACTGTATGTATTCATCAGTGGATCAGTGTCCATGCAAAATGGTTGGATGTGCAAAAGGAAATGTATTCCAATGAGCAAACTAGAGAGCTACAACGACTTTCAGATACCAGATGGGCTTGCACGGTATGATACTTGCAAAAGTAATGAAAGAGAGACTGAATGCCGTTCTGCGTGTTCTAGAAGGTTTATCAAATGACTGCAATGCTGACAGAGCTATTGATGCAAGAGGACTTTTAGTTCAAATAGATGCTGGGTTTGCTATGAAGCTAGCCATTATGACACATATTCTTGGTAGCATAAATCAGTCATCAAATTTGCTACAATCAGCCAATCTTGACATGGTAAAGCTGTAGAATTAATTGAAACTGTAAGAGCCCACCTTGAAGAAATGCGGTCAGACCAAGCCTCTTTTGATGCTTTGTGGGATGAAGTTGAGAGAAACTCAGCAGCTCATGGTTTTCATACTTCAGAGTGTAGAATGTGTAATCACCAAGGAAACTGAAACTGTCTACAAAATTGCAGGATTTTGTTGTTACTGATTATATTGGAAACCAGTCAGGGAGCACACACTCTGATTTCAGTGTTAAGGATTCAACACGAATTAACTTCTTCTATCCTATTCTAGATCATATGTTAACAGAAATGACAAGGCGCTTCATTAATGAAGCATGTGAACTATGAAAGCATTACAGGCACTGAATCCACAAAGTAAGGAGTTCTTATCTTTTGAGAAAATGTCTGGACTTATTCATGCATTCGTGCTAATGAGGAAGATCTTAACCATGAGCTGCACTCTGCAAAAACGCATGTTAGAAAGACGCTATAAGGATGTAAGTGACAATGAAAAGCCCAAATCACTGTTAGATTTAGTGGAGAATTCTTGGTCCTTATGAAGAGGCATTTCCTGAGTTTCTAACAGACTGGCCAAAATTTATGTAGTATTACCTGTGTCATCAGCTTCAGCAGAGGGAAGCTTTTCTGCTCTGAAATTAATCAAAAACTACACTGAGAAATACAATGGGCAATGAGAGATTAGTAATCTTGCTGTGTTGTCAATTGAAAGCAGGCGAGTTAAAAAGCCTTGATTTAGAAGAATTTGTTGATAAGTTTGCTGAGAACCACAAGAACAGAAGAATTCTGCTTAAGTGAGTTATTTTCACTTTCTCAGTGGAAATTTTTATTTTATTGTGCCTGCTGCTTTAAAACTTCTGCATTTTTTTATATTTTCAGTATCAATTATGTTATTCTATTTTGTATAAATGGTAATATATGTATTTCATTTTTTGTCATGACTGTTTTATTTCGTTCTCCATCAGCAACTGGATGATACCCTTACAGTACTCAACACACACTCCTAGAATAAAATCTAATAACCTTCCATAGTCCATACGACATCAGATAAACTCTTAATATTCGTCAGAATGCAAAATATGCAAGGGGGGGGGGGGGGGTCTTGGCACTGTAAGTGAAAGTAAGTCCCCAGTCCCCACCAAACTCCTCAGCTGTATGGGCTTGTTTCAGCTCATCTAGTGCCCACCCATATAATCAGCTGTGCCCTCCCAGGTGCCCACCCAATCATAAATACCTAGCTACGCCACTGGTAGGAAGGATGGTATATAGTAGCTACTAGAGGGGCACGTGAGAGGGTTTAGAACTAGAGAACACGAGAAATAACGCAGGAAAAATATACCATATAGGTACCGTAGATAACAGTGAAGTCGCCAGTTCTACGTTTCTTTGTTATTTACAGACGTGTGGTGGCGTTTTAATACTTACATTTGTACATCCATGATTTCAGAAAGTTAGAAGGGTCTATCTGAAAGTCTGTGTCATTTTGTGTCTTCATCTGTGTCATATTAGGGCTATAAATGAACAAATGACAAAAAATAAAACCGAGTGGCGACCTCACTATACCTACTACAGTAAAGTCGCCAGCTAGTATTTTAACCCACAACAGTTGAGTCGCCACTCTGGGGAATTTAGGGAAATTAGAGGTAAAGTAAAAAAGTCCTCCATATATTTTAACTGCGGAAGATGCTTGGATTATATAAAAAATTCCTCTGCCAACGTGAAAATAAATTCTATTCAAGTTTGAAAGATCTGGCAAGTCTGTGTCCTGCCGCCCGTAAGGCTACTGTTTACTGTCTGTCATCGCGCGAAGAAAAACGTGAGAAGCAAAATGCGCAACAGTTATTTTGCAGATACAAAGCATAAAACAACGCTGAAACAGGGTAGATTATACAGTCATGATATAAAACTACTGTGTAACATCTTCAGTGGCACATAAAAATCAGTAGTGATGCTATAATTCGTAATATTTGGCGCCTGGCGACTTCACTGCAGGTGGCGACTTCCACTGTTATCTACGATAGTGGTATTGGTGGAGCTTACATTCAAGCAGCGGTGCCGCTGTTCCGATCTTCAAGCAGCGGGGCACAATATTTTCACGTCATGTATGTCTTCCATTACTAATATTGTCTTCCAGAATCACTGATAATAAATATATTTTATATCAGACCTTGGAAACAGCATTATTTTGACATTGCAAAACTTAGTTACGTATAATGTTCTATAAATTGTGGCACCACCGCTCACGCAGCCCGCCAAAAGAATTGGAAGCTCCGAATCTTTGCCTCCAGGGACGCACGTCTTTCAAGGTCACACAAGCAGGAAGTGACGTCACGGTGACGTCACGATGACGTCACGTTGACAAGACGCACGTAGGAAATACGTGTAGTCTGAACCCCGCTTAAACACTCTCTCTCTCCACCCCCCCCCCAGAGAGCCATGAGGGCGCACAGCTCGCAGTACGCATGGTTCCGCAGACTATACATGTATTTCTCGCGTTACGTTCTCATCAACACACTGTCCAGAATAGGCCCCCCCTTAGCCCCCCAGCGTAAGTCACCCTAAGTCACCGCCGTAAGTCACCCTAAGTCACCACACTAGTCAGTACGAGTCAATATGTAGTAATATTAAGTATGTGTTCACCCCTTCACGCCCAGATCTTTCCTTTGCTATATAAAATTGTCTGTTGGAGCCATAAAATAACGAAGTCACTGATATACCACATGAGTTAGTGGACAAGGATACTAAACAGGTCATAACTATAAAACATTGCTTATAGCACTAAAAATCGTCTAATGGTCACAAATTAAAATGGAAAATTACGGACTGGCCCTCAAAGGGTTAAAGTGTTACGGTGTGTTACGTAAGACTGGTAAATGTGTTACGAAGATTTATAAGTGCTACGGATGTGTGAAAGTTATTTTGAAAGCGTAGAAAGAATTGATCTCCAGTGTTACGAACTTACGAGTGTTACGTTACGGAGTTCTGTGTTGCAAGGACTTCTCTACGTAGTGTGAGACAGAGTAACACACACAACACTAAAAGGGCTAGAAATGCGTTACGTCAATACGTTACTTTTAAGATCGCGTTGAATATTTTTTACGGATTTTTATTTTATTTTATTATTCTTTGGGTTTTTCGAAAATAAGTCTTCCCATCCGACCGTTTTTTGCTTCCGACGCGATTTTAAAATTTTTTTAATTTATGGAATATTGGGCTATAACTGTATAGACCATTTAGCTGATACAAATAGGCACTGTTGATAATATTGATTGGGCTATAAGCTGTATAGACCATTTAAGCTGATACAATATAGGCACTGTTGAGTAACATTAGGCTATAAGCTGTATAGACCATTTAAGCTGATACAATTGGGCACTGTTGAGCAGAGGTGGGCATCGCAATTTTTTTTTCCCAAATTCCGCAATCGCAATTCCGCAATTCCGACCTGCACCAGTCCGCAATCGAAATTCCGCAATTTTTTTCAGATAGGCCTTTTCGCAATCGCAATTCCGCAATTCCGCAATTCCGAAAAACTAATTTTGACACCTACAATTAAAACAAAACACCTACATTAAAACAAAAAATGTCTATAGATTCTTAAACACCTACAATTAAAACAAAAATGTCTCAAAACTTTTTATTAGGGGTTTTTTTTTTAATACTTGTGTATTCCTATTTTTTGTCTATACTTGTTACTTGTCATTCACAATTAAGTTTTTGTCTCTTTTAGTGTTTTTTTACTTTTAAAACTTCACAGTCTACTGGCTAGTTATAATCACTAGGTGACTAGGGTATCTATATGAAAGAGGGTAACACCATTCAAGCCCTAGGGTAAACCGCTACTGGGCGCCATCTTAGCGCCGGGGCCCCTCTTCGTTCACCCAAGACCCGGGGAAGTTCTAAAGGCATGACCCTGCAGTATATCATGTTATACATGTATAAAGGATATACTGTTATCTTCGGAAATGTTTGTTCTATAAGATTATCACTAAACCACAGTAAAACACATAAATAAAGGCCATTATGAGACTGAGAAATATGCATGAACTTAAATTCACTTAAACGCATCATCATGTAAAACTTTGTGGGACAACATTTCATGGAAGATATCAATAGAAGCCAAATTGATTAGTTTCTCCATTGATTATTTCGTTTTCTGATAAATGCAGTAGTTAACCTTGAAAAAATGTGCGTTAACTAAATAATCGCCGCGCAGGCCGCTCTCTGTGATGACTGTGTTCACAAATAATCAAATATATATTGGATATATATCGCCTTTTATTGAGCCTTTATTTCATTTTTCTATGTTTTAACTTTTAACTAGTAATTAAAGGATAATTTTATATTTCATCCAACCAACGGTTTTCTGATGCGCCTTATGTATATATATAATAAGGCGCATCAGAAAATCGTTGGTTGGGTGAAACTATAAATTGACTAAATTAAAAAGTACAAATACCCCAGTAGATAAGGAATAACTTTCTTGTCCAAGTGACTCAAGTTAGCTGGAAGCTTCTCTCCACCTGTTTCCTGGCCCTGCCTGCTCTCACGCTCAGTGCTTCTGGCTGAGGGGCTGAGTGCTGGGGAGATTATCCTGAGGCCTCCAAGTCACTTCTGACACAATCCCCACTTCTAACACTATCAGTATCCATGTATCCACACTCATACTCCTACCCCTAGACGACGGAGATGGCAACAAAAACTTGTCCATTCTGGTTTAAAATTTTCTCATTTTCAGAACAAAAATAGCTTAATAAACGGCGTTTAGTAAATAAACGGCTATTTTTTACTTCTGTCTAATTTTTTAATTTCAGTCATTTCAAATTTGTCTTATATTTTGCAGATTGTACTCATATAATTAGCGTTTAGTAAACGCTAATTATATGAGTACAATCTGCAAAATATAAGACAATTTGAATGACTGAAATTACAAATTAGACCCGAAGCAAAAATAGCCGTTTATTTACTAAACGCCGTTTTTTTTAAGTCTATTGTTATCCTATATATAAGTTAATAAACCCGTTTTATTAGCCACAATAGACACTGGTTAGTGGTTACTAACCACTAACCACTGCCAGTAAACCAGTGTCTATTGTCTAATTTGTGCAATCTTAGTACTTCACTAACACCAACAAAACTATATTGTAGGATAAATCAGTAATCCCCACACACGGCAAGCGTAGTGAGCGTACACGCTCTCAATCCCAAAGTCCCAGAACGCACTGACTGAGTGAGTGACCCGTGCTACACTAGCTACAACACTAGCTAGCGATGCTTGGACGATGCTTGCTTGGTCTTGGGACGAACCCCTTTTTTCTCGCAATTGAAAACTGTTGGTTTTTTCTGCGACAAAAACACAAAAAGCTTGGTTTGGGCCGTGTGGTGCCAGGGTTTTTTTAAACCAGTGTTTTTAATTACGAGTTTGAATTAGATTATAATTGTTAATCTCCACTGAAAGGGTATATCTTCGCGTTACAAATAAAACGATGAGTGATTTTTTTTAGAAAAAGTGCTGCCACCAGTTTCAAGCCGTTAGACCCATGGTCTAACTCTTGAACAGAAAGTTAAAGTCTAAAAATTTAAGGTAGTTACGTGGATAATATTAATATACCGAGTTAATGCTGAATCTCTTCGGAAACCCGTGGACCCAAATATTTCCACAACACCGTAAAATTTTCACCTGGGGGTTGACCAAAAACCTTGCTATTCTAGTCTCATTTGGTATATTTCCACATGAAAGGTTACATCGATATTTTCTGGGTAATTGGGAAAATCACTGGTGGACACAACCTTTTTTCTGATTGTACTCTTAGGTCTATAGTCTAAACACACTCAGGATATCCCCTCTAACTAATTATGGAAAACTAAAGGAGGGAGTGTGGGAGTAATGAAATGTTTGCGAGAGAAAAACCCTGTGGCTATGTTCTCCACATCGCTGAGTCCACACGCCGAATCCTTGACGAGATACGAGAAGAGAATCCATAGGTTAACACTTGTGACGATTGTTTGATAAGCTACCCATTCGATTAATGAACACTCACAATGACACATATATGGATATATATATATATATATCCTATCACAAGGGAAGGGTGGAGGTGAATTACTGTACATCTTACCTTAACGAGAGACGAGAAGAGAATGCTTCCTCGTGGTGTTTTATAAACGGAAGAAAGGAAAATTAGCGGGAAAAAAAAGGACGTTTGGATACTCATGACAGGCGTCCACGAAAGGGGTATGAACCGTTTTAAAAGACTCAAAATTAGATGGGGAGGGAGGGATACTTACTGAGGTGGTTAGTATAACAAAATCTCTTAATTTATAGGGAAATTTTTTAATTGATAAGAACAGGTTAAAAGCTTATATAACTACTAACACTCTCTCTCTCTACCTAACTAACCACTCTCTCTCTCTAACTAACTAACCACTCTCTCTCTCTACCTAACTAACACTCATTCTCCTCTCTACAAACACTCTCTCTCTACCTAACTAACCATCTCTCTCTCTCTCTCATCTACTAACATCTCTCTCTCTCTAACAAACTAACACTCCCTTCTCTCTCTAACTAACACTCTCTCTCTCTCTCTAACTAACTAACACTCTCTCCCTTCTCTAACACACTTTCTCTCTCTTAACTAACTAACACTCTCTACCTCTCTAAATAACTAACACTCTCCTCTCTCTCTAACCATCACTTTTATTATCTCACTCCAAACACACACACTAATCTCTCTCTCTCTCTCTCTCTCTCATCTCTCTCTCTCTCTCTGTAACTAACTCTAACACCCTCTCTCTCTTCCTCCTCCTCTCTCTCTCTCTCTCTCTCTCTCTCCTCTCTCTCCCTCTCTCTTCTCTCTCTCATCGTCCTCATCTCTCCTCTCTCTCTCTCTCCATCCT
Source organism: Chionoecetes opilio (assembly GCA_016584305.1). Lineage (NCBI taxonomy): Eukaryota > Metazoa > Arthropoda > Malacostraca > Decapoda > Majidae > Chionoecetes > Chionoecetes opilio. Next base: position 115,128 of record JACEEZ010003932.1, on the reverse strand, counting down.
CTAACCCACAACTTTTTATTCTTCTCTCACTCCAACACACACACGTCTCTCTTCTCTCTATATATAACTAACCTACTAAAGCCCGGTTTCAGAACTTCACCGATGTTACGTGCGTCCCTTGTTATCGTGACCGTCACCGTGACGTCACGATGACGCCTAACCTCGTCCTCACTGTCCCTCCCGCCTCGCCTATTATCAGAAAAATTGCAGTATACAACCGCTTTGCTTTGCCTTACTTCCTCCCTTTTGTACCCCATGACAAAACCTATTACTCCCCTTCACTATATCCCCCTTCACTGTCCCTGCTCTACCTATATAGCGCTACAATCCCCTGACAACAGGCTATTGCAAAGGTTACAAGTGGAAATCTGTATAGCGGGGTCCACAGGTGTTGCACATATCGCAGTCGTGCGGTATTTTTTCACGTCACTAATATTACTTACTATTACAACGGCCCTGTAGAGGGTGTTTGGTGGCGTAGCGTGATTGCTATAGAAGCAGTGGGCGTAGCTACTGGTGGCCGGGGTGGGCAACGTGCCCACCACAGAAGCCGGTGCCCTTCCCCAGTGCCACCTCACTGGCCACGTGCCGTGTGGTTGGGAACTGTGTTTCCACTAGGTATGACGTGAGTGAGCATGCATGGAGTATTATAAATATTTCTACTGAGGACTTACCCTCGACCCCCTCAAATACAATAAAATATTTTTCCTCTGCTTGGAATAAAGAAACATGCTCTGAGTGGTTAAATTCCATATACTTTCTCTATTGATCACTTTTAATTAGCAACGAACATAAACTAATTACACCAGTTTACCCTTACACAAATTTTCTATAATTCCTTGTGTTGGTACTTACGTTGGTACGTTGTACTCTTGACTGCACAGTTCCTGTCTCATTATTGGAAAAACTGTGATGTATTCATCAGTGGATCAGTTGTCCATGCAAATGGTTGGATTTGAAACGTAAATGTATTCCAATGAGGCAAACTAGAGAGCTACACGACTTTCAGATACCCAGATGGGCTTGCAGGTATGATACTTGCCAAAGTAATGAAAGAGAGACTGAATGAGTTTCCTGCGTTGTTCTAGAAGGTTTATCAAATGACTGCAATGCTGACAGAGCTATTGATGCAAGAGGCTTTTAGTTCAAATAGCTGCGGGTTTTGCTATGAAGCTAGCCATTATGACACATATTCTTGGTAAGCATAAAATCAGTCATCAATTTCTAAATCGCCAATCTTGACATGGTAAAGCTGTAGAATTTAAATTGAAAATGTAAGAGCCCACCTTGAAGAAATGCGGTCCGACCAAGCCGTCCTTTTGATGCTTTGTGGGATGAATTGAGAAAACTCAGGCAGCTCATGGTTTTTCATACTTCGAGTGTAGAATGTGTTATCACCAAGGAAACTGAAACTGTCTACAAAAATTGCAGGATTTCGTTTGTTACTGATTATATTGGAAACCAGTCCGGGGAGCACACACTCTGATTTCAGTGTTAAGGATTCACACGAATTAACTTTCTTCTATCCTATTCTAGATCATATTTAACAGAAATGACAAGGCGCTTCATTAATGAAGCATGTGGAACTATGAGCATTACAGGCACGGAATCCACAAAGTAAGGAGTTCTTATCTTTTGAGAAAATGTCTGGACTTATTCATGCATTTCGTGCTAATGAGAAGATCTTAACCATGAGCTTGCCACTCTGGCAAAACGCATGTTAGAAAGACGCTATAAGGATGTAAGTGACAATGAAAAGCCCAAATCACTGTTAGATTTAAGTGGAGATTCTTTGTCCCTTATGAAGAGGCCATTTCCTGAGTTTCCTAACAGCTGGCCAAAATTTATGTAGTATTACCCTGTGTCATCAGCTGCAGCAGAGGAATCTTTTCCTGCTCTGAATTAATCAAAAAACTACACTGAGAAAATACAATGGGCAATGAGAGATTATGTAATCTTGCTGTGTTGTCAATTGAAAGCAGGCGAGTTAAAGCCTTGATTTAGAAGAATTTTGTTTGATAAGTTTGCTGAGAAACCACAAGAACAGAAGAAATTCTGCCTTAAGTGAGGTATTTTTCACTTTCTCAGTGGAAATTTTTATTTTATTTGCCTGCTGCTTTAAAACTTCTTCTGCAATTTTTTTTATATTTTCAGTATCAATTATGTTTTTCTATTTTGTATAAATGGTAATATATGTATTTCATTTTTTGTTCATGACTGTTTTATTTCGTTCTCCATCAGCAACTGGATGATACCCTACAGTACTCAACACACACTCCTAGAATAAAATCTAATAACCTTCCATAGTCCCATACGAATCAGATAACTCTTAATCTTCGTCAGAAGGCAAAATATGCAAGGGGGGGGGGGGGGGGGGGGGGTGGTCTTGGCACTGTTAAGTGAAAGTAAGTCCCCAGTCCCCACCAAAACTCCTCAGCTGTATGGGCTTTGTTTCAGCTCATCTAGTGCCCACCCCTATAATCACTAGCTGTGCCCTCCCAGTGCCCACCCAATCATAAATACCTAGCTACGCCACTGGTAGGAAGGATGGTAATTAGTAGCTACTAGAGGGGCCGTGAGAGGGTTAGAACTAGAGAACACAGGAGAAATAACGCGGAAAATATACCATATCGGTACCGGTAGATACCAGTGAAGTCGCCGTCTACGTTTCTTTTGTTATTTACAGACGTGTGGTGGCGTTAATTACTTACATTTTGTACTCCATGATTTCATGAAAGTTAGACGGGGTCCTATCTGGGAAAGTCCTGTGCATTTTGTGTCTTCATCTGTGTCATATAGGGCTATAAATGAACAAATGAAAAAATAAAACCGGAGTGGCGACCTCAACTATACCTACTACAGTAAAGTCGCCAGCTAGTATTTTGAACCCACCAACAGTTGAGTCGCCACTCTGGGGAATTTAGGGAAATTAGAGGTAAAGTAAAAAAGTCTCCCAATATTTTAACTGCGGAAGATGCTTGGGATATATAAAAAATTCCTCTGCCAACGTGAAATAAATCTATTCAAGTTTTGAAAGATCTGGCAAGTCTGGTGTCCTGCCGCCCGTAAGGCTAACTGTTTACTGTCTTCATCGGGGGGGGGGGGGGGACGGGGCGAAGAAAAACGTGAGAAGCAAATGCTCAACAGTTATTTTGCAGATAACAAAGCATAACAACGCTGAAACAGGGTAGATTATACAGTCATGATATAAACTAACTGTGTAAACATCTTAGTGGCACATAAAAATCAGTAGTGGATGCTATAAATTTCCGTAATATTTTGGCGCCTGGCGACTTGTCACTGGCAGGTGGCGACTTCCACTGTTATCTAAGATAGTGGTATGGTGGAGCTTACATTAAAGCAGCGGTGCGCGGTTCCATCTTCAAGCGCGGGGCACAATATTTTCACGTCAATGTATGTCTTCCCATTACTTATTATTGTCTTCCAAATCAACTGATAATAAATATAGTTTATATCAGACTTGGGAAACAGCATTATTTTTGACATTGCAAAACTTAGTTACGTATAATGTTCTATAAATTTGTGGCACCACCGCTCACGCAGCCCCCAAAAGGGAATTGGAAGCTCCGAATCTTTGCCCTCCAGGGGACGCACGTCTTTCAAGGTCACACAAGCAGGAAGTGACGTCACGGTTGACGTCACGATGACGTTCAGTTTGACAAAGACTCACGTAGGGAAATACTGTAGTCTGAAACCCCGCTTAAAACACTCATCTCTCTCTCCACGCCCCCCCCCAGAGAGCCCATGAGGGCGCACAGCTCGCAGTACGCATGGTTCCGCAGACTATACGTGTATTTCTCGCGTTATACGTTTCATCAACACACTGTCCTCATATATACAAGAATAGCCCCCCTTTAGCCCCCGCGGTGAAGTCCACGCCCTAAGTTCACAAAAAAAAAAAAAAAAAAAAGCCACAAGAATAATGTTCACCCATACAGCGGGGAGGGGTGGGGGCACCGAACATACTTAGTTCTGTATACGAGTCTGCGTGTTAAGTAATAATTAAGTATGTGTTTCACCCCTTTTCAACGTCCCAGATACTTTTCCTTTGCTATAAAAATTGTCTGTTGTGTAGCCATTATAAAATAAACGAATGCTTGTGTTCATCTACTCGATATACCACATTAGTTAGTGGAGGGGCGGGAGGATAACAGGTCTAAAAAACACGTCATAACTATAAAACATTGCTATGAATAATAGTCGCGCGTAACAAACAAAATAATCGTCTAAAACAATGGTGTCATAATTACACATCATGGATGTAGTAAAAATTACGGACTGGGCTCGCGTGTGTGAAAGGGTTAAATGTATACATCTATGGTTGTGTTTTTCTACGTAAGACTGGTAATGTGTTTACGAAGATTTATAAGTGCTACGGATGTGGGTGAAAGTTATTTTGAAAGCGTAGAAAGGATTGATCTCCAGTGTTACGAACTTACGAGTGTTACGTTACGGAGTTCTGTGTTGCAAGGACTTCTCTACGGTATGTGAGACAGAGGGGTTGGGGGGCAGACGTACACACACAACACTCAAGCTGAGAAATGCCGTTAGTCAATACGTTACTTTTAAGATCGCGTTGAATATTGTTTACGGATTTTTATTTTATTTTATTATTCTTTTGGGTTTTTCGAGATAAGTTCTTGCCATCACGACCGTTTTTTGCTTCCTGACGGGCGATTTTAGAATTTTTTTTTTAATTTATGGATTTGGGCTATAAAGCTGGTAAATAGACCATTTATTAAGCTGATACAAATAGGCACTGTTATTTAATATTGATTGGGCTATAAGCTGTATAGACCATTTTAAGCTGATACAATATAGGCACTGTTATTAACTTAGGCTATAAGCTGTATAGACCATTTTAAGCTGATACAATATGGGCACTGTTGAGCAGGAGGTGGGCATCGCACTTTTTTTTTCCATTCACCCCCGCAATCGCAATTCCGCATTCCGACCTGCACCAGTCCGCAATCGCATTCCGCAATTTTTTTCAGATAGGCCTTTTTCGCAATCGCACTTCCGCAATTCGCAATTCCGCAAAACTAATTTTGACACCTACCAATTAAACAAAACACCTACAATTAAAACACAAAATGTCTATAGATTCTTAAACACCTAACAATTTTAAAACAAAAAATGGTCTCAAAACTTTTTTATTAGTGTTTATTTTTTAATACTTGTTATTCCTATTTTTCTGTCTATACTTGTTACTTGGTCATTCACAATTAAGTTTTTGTCTCTTTTTTTAGTGTTTTTTCTTAACTTTTAAACTTCACAGTCTACTGGCTATTAGTAATCACTAGGGGACTATGGGTATCTATATGAAAGAAGGGTAACAACCATTCCAAGCCCTATGCAACGCTAACTTCTGGGCGCCATCTTAGCGCCAGGGCCCTCTTCGTTCACCCAAGACCCGGGGACGTTCTCAATGCATACCCTGCAGTATACATGTTATACATGTATAAAGGATATACTGTTATCTTCGAAATGTTTGTTTCCTATAAGATTAATCACATCAAACCACAGTAAAACACATAAATAAAGGCCATTTATGAGACTGAGAAATATGCATGAACTTAACATTCACTTAAAACGCATCATCATGTAAAACTTTGTGGGACAAAACAATCATTCATGGAAGATATCATAAAGCCAGAATTGATTAGCTCGCCATTGATATATTTCGTTTTCTGAGAAATGCAGTAGTTACCTTGCAAAATGGGCGTTAACTAAATAATCGCCGCGCAGGCCGCTCTCTGTGATGACTGTGTTTCACAAATAATGCAAATATATATTGGATATATATCGCCTTTTTATTGAGCCTTTATTACTTTTTTTCTATGTTTTTCACTTTTATTAACTAGTAATTAAAGGATATTTAATTTCATCCAACCAAAACGGTTTTTCCTGATGCTCCTTATGTATATATATAATAAGGCGCATCAGAAAACGTTTGGTTGGGTGAACTATAATTGACTAAATTAAAATGTAGCGAAATCCTCAGTAGATACGGAATAACTACTTGCCAAGTGACTCAAGTTGCTGGAAGCCTTCTCTCCCTCCCACCTGTTTTCCTGGCCTCCTGCTCTCACGCTCAGTGCTCACTCTGGCTGAGGGCCTTTGAGTGCTGGGGAGATTATCCTGAGCCTCCAAGGTCACTTCTGACACAATCCCCACTTCTAACACTATCAGTATCCATGTAATCCCACACTCAATACTCCCTACCCCTAAACGACCCGGAGATGGCAACAAAAACTTTGTCCATTCTGGTTAAATTTGCTCATTTTCAGACACAAAAATAGCTTAATAAACGGTCGGTTTAGTAAATAAACGGCTATTTTTTACTTCTGTCTAATTTTGTTAATTTCAGTCATTTCAATTTGTCCTTATATTTTGCAGATTGTACTCATATAATTACGTTTAGTAAACGCTAATTTATGAGTACAATCTGGCCAAATATAAGACAATTTGAATGACTGAAATTACAAATTAGACCAGAAGCAAAAATAGCCGTTTATTTACTAAACGCCGTTTATTAAGTCTATTGTTATCCTATATATAAGTTAATAAACCCGTTTTTAGCCAGCAATAGACACTGGTTAGTGGTTACTAACCACTAACCACTGCCAGTAAACCAGTGTCTATTGTCTAATTTGTGCAATCTTAGTACTTCACTAACACACACACTATATATTAGGATAAATCAGTAATCACACACACGGCCAAGCGTAAGTGAGCGTACACGCTCTCATCCCAATGTCCCAGAACGCACTGACTGAAGTGAAGTGACTTGCTACACTAGCTACAACACTAGCTAGCGATGCTTGGACGATGCTTGCTTGGTCTTGGTACGAAGACCGTTTTTTTCTCGCAATTGAAAACTTGATTGGTTTCTCTTCTGCGACAAAAACACACAAGACTCCATGGTAGGGGCCGTGTGGTGCCCAGGGTTTTTTAACCAGTGTTATAATTCACGAGTTTTGAATTAGATTAATATAATTGTTAATCTCCACTGAAGGATATATCTTCGCGTGTAACAAATAATACGATGAGTGATTTTATGTTAGAAAAAGTGCTGCCTACCAGTTTCAACCGTTATAACTATGGTCTAACTCTTGAAACAGAAAGTTAAAGTCTAAATTAAGGTAGTTTACCGTGGATATATTAATATACCGCGTTAATGCTGAATCTCTTCGAAACCGCGTGGACAAGTATTTCCACAACACCGTATATGTCCCCACCTTGGGGTTGACCAAAAACCTTGCTATTCTAGTCCTCATTTGGTATATTTCACTGAAAGGTTCATCGATATATTTCTGGTTAATCTGGAAAGTCATGGTGGACACGAAAGACCTTTTTTTTCTGATTGTACTCTTAGGTCTATAGTCTAAACACACTCAGGATATCCATCTAACTAATTATGGAAAACTAAAGGAAGGGAGTGGTTGGGAGTAATGAATGTTGCGAGAGAAACCATGTGGCTATGTTCTTCTTCCACATCGCTGAGTCCCACACGCCGAAATCCTTGACGAGATACGAGAAGAGAACCATAGGTTTAACACTTGTGACGATTGTTTGATAAGCTACCTATTCGATTAATGAACACTCACAATGACACATCCTATGGATATAATATTTATATTATCCTATCACAAGGAAGGGTGGAGGTGAATTACTGTACATCTTACCTTAACGAGGACTAGAAGCGAATGCTTCCTCGTTTCGGTGGTGTTCATAGCGTGAAGATGGGAAATTAGCGGGAAAAAAAAGGACGTTTGGATACTCATGACAGGCGTCGCACTAAAGTGTATGAACCGTTTAAATGACTCATATTAGATGGGGAGGGGAGGGATACTTTAATGAGGCTGGTTTAGTATAACAAAATCCTCTTAATTTGATGAGGAATTTTAATTGATAATAACAGGTTAACGCTGTATATTAATCTAGAACCACAACCACTGTTCGAACGAGTTTTCCCACGATAGTTGGGTCTTTGTGACTGAGAGCAAAATGTTGGAAGGTTATTAATTTTAACGATCCTACTTTATGATCTACCCTGTCTATGGTTTAGACAGGTCTCTATTCTTATTTTTTTCAAGTATCCTAAGAAGCCAAGTGTATTGATCGATCTATCAAGAGAGGGTTATGGAGAATACATGGGAGGTGTAATTGAGAAGATTCTTGCTCCGCGAACTTAATATCCCACTTACTGTACCTCGGGTGTTTCCTGTGCTTGGCGGGAGGGGAGGAGGGGGGGGAGGGGGAATAGGATGGGAATGAAGGAGGAGGAAGAGAAATAAGAAAGCGAACGAGGGGAGAGAGAAAAGAAGAATTTGAAGGAAGCGGTCTTTAGAAAATAACCTTTTCACTTACTAACTGTGCTTAGTTCTACATTTAATCTAGACTAAAAAACTAAATGGTTCTTGAGGCATGCCAATCCCTCCTGTAAGACATATAACTCGGAAGGCGTCCGTATGTAATTCTGGCATTACATACGTTTTATCCTCCGGGAATTACATTTTTAATCTCTATGCAGCTCTTTTTTACATCTCATTACTGACCGGATAGGTCACTGACCGACTGAACTCGGTAGGTTTCGGAATACTGATAGGATGGGAATTCTGAAGTGAGGTGAGGATATAAATGAATAAGAAAAGGAACGAAGGGGAGAGAAGAAACGAAAGAATTTTGAAGGAATGCTTGTCTTTAGAAATAACCTTTTTCTACTTACACACTGTGCTTAGGCTACTTTAATCTAGACTAAAAAACTAAATGTTATTAAGCATTCCAATCCCTTCTGTAGACAATATAACTCGGAAGGCGTCCGTATGTATTCTCGCATTACAATAACGTGTTTATCCTCCGGGAATTACATTTTTTACCCTCGTGTGTGTTTACATAATGACGCGGATCGTCAACTTGACCTACTGACCGGATAGGTCGGATAACTGAATAGGATGGGAATGAAGGAGGAGGAAGAGAGAATAAGAAAGCGAACGAAGGGGAGAGAGAAAAGAAAGACTTTGAAGGAAGCTGTCTTTAGAAATAACCTTTTCACTTCCACTGTGCTTAGGCACATTGTAATCTAGACTAAAAAACTAAATGGTTATTAAGGCATTCCAATCCCTCCTGTAGACAATATAACTCGGAAGGCGTCCGTATGTATTTCTGGCATTACATACGTTTTCCTCCGGGGAATTCCATTTTTACCATCAAATTAAGAACATACCTGACGCCTCATCCTCCTTTCAAAATCTTTGTCAAGAGAAATGGGTGCAAATGGGACATTATTGTGAATTTACTGGATTATTCTCATTTATGAAACGGGCATCTGTCGGTATATACCTCATGGTTATACCGAAAAGACGGGTGCAAAAATTACACTCACATTCAATAGAGGAAAGGTATCCCAATCAACCTCCTACCTGGGTAATAACGTGGTCGTCACCCTGACCTCAATACTGTATTCTCGTTGCCTAAGGATCGTCCCCAGAGGCGCACGCCCGGCGTAACACTCATGGTAAAGATGACGAGAGCCTATCAAGTCATGAAATATCCGCTACAAAACCGCAACCGGTTGACTGTAGAGTTGAGAAGCCGTACAACTAGCTCCCCGATTAAAATACCTAGAAGTCTCTCACCGAGTCATAAGGCCTGGAAAAGTATATAACAACCGAGGCATCTAGAAATGAGGAAATCCACTAAGTCCCAAACTGTTGTCAGCTAGTCCGATTCCACCGTCACCTCCTTGCCCATCACTTATTCTAACATATCTTAACCTAAATTTCATTCAATCCTCCTCGATGGCTTCTAGAGGTCTCCTTATGCGAGGGGTCTAATTGTTCATCCCCGGATTGGGTTGCCAGGCCTTTCTATTGGTTCTACCAACCACCTTCACTGCGTGCTCTAAGGTTTCACTTGTTCGGCTTGCTCTTTGCACTTTCTCTTTTCCAGTGAATACGTTCTCTAGGACATACACACTCCCACCCACAGTACTTCTATCACCCTATAATCCCATCGCTGTTTCTTAGTTTACGACATGTCCTGTTATTGTGGTCTCTTTTCTGACCCATACCAGTGCTCCCACCTCCACAACTTGCTTTTTTTTCCGCTTTCTGTTGGGCGACGTCTCTGTAACGACGAAACATTTTCTGATGCCGTCCCTCCCATTAGGGCGTGTGCCATGTCCATGTCTCCTCCTCTCCCATCAACGCCGGGCAAGGATGTCCCGACCATTCTGGGGGCATGGGGGGGGCGATAGAAGAAAGCGAAATATGGTTGTTGTCCTGTTGAGGTGTGCACGCGCTTGATGAGGTGATCTGGCACGGCGTGCCGCAACGTGGCCAGCGAAGAGGGTGACTTGGCAACAGGTCGAGAGTCCGATTTAGAGTCCTGTGCATCCTCTCATCACTGAATTGCCTTGAGGGTGGTAGGGTGTCGTGTCGCATAGAGTGATCTCTGTGTCGTGTGCCAGAACTGCTTGGAAATTCCTTGCTGTAAATTCCCTCCATTGTCCAGTGGACGATGTTGCGTGGTGTCCCATATCGGCCCCAGGTACTAGCCACATGGTCCTTTATTATGTGGTGTAGTGTGTTTGGCCTTAAGGGGGAAACACCTCACGAACCTACTGTAAGGATCGACTACCGTTCATACATAGCGGTAACCTTGTGCCCGGCTATCAATATCAGTAAGATCTGATCCCTATCTTCTCTAATGGTTTAATCCACTGGGGGTAATCCTTCCAGGGTTTGTTGTAACCCGCTATTTCCTTTGAATCTTTGACAAGTTTACACAATTTTTGTGCGGACATACTCACATACATCACACTTAGATTGTGTCCAATAGTATAGTTCCTCGGCCTTCTTAATGGTTTTCTTTTTTCCTAGAATGACCTGATAATTCATGGCGCATGTGTAGAGCTTTGGACAGTCATACTACGAGGAACTATGACGACTATAGTGTAGGCCTTCCATCTTTTTCTCCCGGGACATATACAGTATTTCATTTATTACGGCAAATTGATCTAGGGTGGCTTTTGGTAAGCGTTTCGTAGGAACTCGACCTCCTTCCAAATATTCCACTAATTCTTCCCACACGGGTTCTTCCGTTGTCGTAAGTTTGAATTGTTGTTTGATTTAAAAAACCCTAGGCCAAGTAGCCTCGGGGTGACTGATTACACTCTAACGGGACGTGACCAGATGATCGGCAACAAAGTGACCCTTACTTTCAGGTATTTACCCCATAGGTAGTCGTATTCGCGTATTTTCTAGGATCCTCTGGTCATTCCGGGAGATTTTAGTTTCTCTCTCGTTGAAAATCGGGGTCACTGTGCTTGTTGGTGAGGGGATTAGAGTTGTTTGTTGGTAACCCGGAAAAAACAAAACAATACGTGGCTTGAGCCTCCAGAGATAGTGGTGTGTGCATAATCCTGGAACGGTGAGACTACAGCGGCGCTGTGTGTGTGTCCCCTTATCAGTGGCTGATAACGGGTCGTCTTGGGTTATTGCCACACACAGATACACTTTCTTGAAAAAGTCCCATTGGGCCAGTTTGGTGTGTGAATTACGATTGAGATATACTGCCATTAGGACTCCTCCGACATGGGTGTTTACTACTCGCGTCCCGTCGTAGTATTGATATAGGTGATTTTTCGCATCGGACAGGTGTGTTGGCTTGTAAGTCAGCTATACGGGATACATTATTTGAGATGTTTCGACGCTTGTTTGGCAATCACTCGTCCAGGCGAAGTGAGCGATGGTTGCTAGTTACGTTTGGTTTGGGTGGTATATGGAGCACGAACTTTTGTGGTCGCAAATGAGAGTGGTGGTACTGTGTTTCTCCTTAGAACCACACATTCCCTAAGAAACGTTCTGGGGACTTGCCTTGACGAGTTGTGGGAACTTCATTTGATACTGCTTCCACATTTTTCAGATCCGGCTTACTTCATTCTGCTGAAGATTCGTGGCCTAGGAAGATGACTTCTTTTAGGGTCCGAAAGTAGATTTGCTGAGGTTTAAGTTTCACACCATTCGTGGTGAAGGAGTTCGAAAAATTGGTAAGGCGCTCCAAAAGCAGGGGAAAGTTGGAGCTCATAGATTAAGGCGTCCAGGTATTTTTTGACCCATCCCTTCTGAAGAGAGGGTAATACACTGGCGGCCATTCGCCTGGAAAATTAGCGGGGGGCGAGCATTTGAGTCCGAACGGTAGACGCCGAACCGATATAGGTGACACCTCGCTGAGGTGGTGAGATCACGGCTTTCGTCCATCGAGTAATATCTGGAAGTATGCCTCGGCGCATGTTCTAGGGTAACATAATATTTTTTGACCCGCGGCTTGTTCTACCCAATTCCTCTAATCTTGGAAGTGGGGTAATGTCGTGGCGAGGGTGTTTATTTATGTGTCCGTAGTTCCTAAACACTTCTTTAACTACCATCCAGTTTTTTACCAAGACAATTGGTGACAACCCTGCAGGCCGTGGATTGTTCTATGAATATTTCGGTCTTCCAGTCTTGAAGCATATGTAAAATTAGCTCCTTTTGCTTTCTCGTGATAGCGGTATGTAGGTCCTCGACTGGTGAGGGGTCAGCCACTTTAATGTGGAACGGAGGACCGCTGATGAGTCCTATTCATTCTGGTCTAAGTGAAAAGAGGTCATTTCTCTAGAATGACCTCTTGTAACTCTTTTTGTTCCGAAACCTGGCAGGTGCTGCCCATTTTTGTTCCCCTTATTTAATTCTTTCAGCCTTTGGGTTCGAGTTCCTTTTGGTTGTACTCTATTGTTTTTTCCGGTTAGTATGGTCGATTGTGTATTTCATGAGTGGAAGTTGATTTTTCAGATGGAAGGAATTTCCTACCATTGTCGTATGACCGAGGATAGGTGCCTTTGCGAAAAACCTTTTCCTTCTTGGTATTATTGTGAAAGGGAAGTAAATAGCACTTTTCTCTGATGTCACTTGTACTAAGTAGGGGTGACTATTTTTACTACTCTTTCCTGAGGATAGATAAGTAGGTCAGAACCTGGGATCTCTTTTACGTTGACAGCATAAATTGTGGATTGGTAAGGGTTTATTTTTACCTGTTAGAAGGCTTTTATTTGTGGAGGAGGCCTGTGAACGGACTGGTGGAGTCCTACCGTATGTCTGTGTATTTCTTTCGATTTTTGGTTATCTCTTTCGGCGAATATGATTAACTGCATGAGGGCTACCACCCCAGAGCATCGCTCTACTTTTCTAAAAAAATCCATGTGAGGGTGGCCTTGTGAGTATGTCACAACCCAAGAAGCACATCACCGAGAGATTAAGAGTCCTGGGACAACCCGGGAACCATTTTTTTACATTTTGTTCATCACTGATTTCAATTTCCGCCATATCATCCCGATAATTTCAACGGTGTATCTGTGATTCCCACATGTGAGGAGATTTCGTCTGTTAAATTATTTTCCCCTCCATTCGTTTTTGCGGTACATTCTTTGATATATGTATAACCACTCCCCGTGTTTACTATGGCTTTCTACTATTTTCCCGTTTTGTATTTACATGGATAGTGGGTGAATATCGTCCCGTCTAGGTCAGGGATTGTGTGCTTTTGGGCTGTGGCGTGCTCGGGGTTTGGTTGTTACTTTCCCGTACGTTTCGCGGGCGCGTCCATGACAACACGATTTCTTCCTTTCCGGCATCCCGGATCTACGACAATCGAAACATGACCTAATGGAGGTTTTCTCCAACTTCCTGAAGGTAAATGTGTTTTCGTCTTACATAGGCGCGTACTTGCGGGAGAGTGGTGGTGTTTCAAAAGTGGGGGTCTTTCGTTTTTCTCTTGGGCCAAACGGTCTTTAAGTTCTCGGACTTGTTTGTCTAGTTTCCTCCACTTCGTCTTTTGGTCTCGGGGTTTGGGGAGTGTATAGGCTTATCGTTTTTCTTTCTCGTCCAGCACTTTTGCCCTTCAGTTCTTATGTGCCGGGAATCTTGTTAACACCTTGGAGTGTGTCTCCTCTTCGGGCAGCTTGGCGTTCGTGCTCGAGCGGTCTATGAATTTTTTAAGGGGATATCCTTCATCCAGGTTAATCCTTCTAGTTTCTTTCGCGACGCGGCTGTTAGGCGTACGCAGTTTTCTCTTTTATGGTCCTTATCACGGTTGGGGAATTTTTCATTGGGAATTTAGTCGCAATCACCGCATGTTGTGGCAAATAAAAACGATGGTGACAGTCTTGAGGAGATTCCCCCCAGTCGTAATCCCATTGCCTCCAATTTCTGCCAGGCGCTATCAACACTCACTTCGGTGGCGAACTCGGTTTCGAAAAGAGTTCTAAGTGCTTGCCAAGTTTCTATTTTATGGTTTGCTTGTAGTTGTGAATTAGATTGAGAGTTCTGAGCTCCTCTCCCTTTTTGGCAATTTGGATGCGTTCGCGTCGCTCAGGGGAGCTACATTGCTCTAATTAATTTAAAGAACATTTGGAGGCGGGCCGTTGCGTCGAGGCCTTGTATTTGAATGTAACTCCAATAATGAAATATCTTCGAGGTTTGGTGAGTCCCTCTTTCACGCTATTCATGGATAATTGAGGGTATGGAAGGGTTTTGTTTGATTTAGCTGTGGTTCTTAATTCATCCACTAAATCTCTAAACGTCTCACTTTGTCTGCACCTTCTTCCTCCTCCCTCCCTCGTTTTCACCTCGGCAAATATGGTATCTTCCCAACTCAGTGATGACGCTGGACAAACACCTCTTATTCGACGCTGGTAGGGGACTCGATTCCCGTGTTCCGTCGTCACCAGAACACTCGGGTTTCCCGTGACTAATAGGTGGTGTTTCTCCGCCGTTTCTGGTTCATTCATCTCTAGATGACCCCTGTTACTGTTAACAGCTTGTCATTACTTTTTATTTCTTCCCTCATTTACCAATGAACCCGTCGGATGCCAAGGTGTTTACGTAGCTATTGGGTATTGAAATGTATGACTTGGTTTGTTCCTTTTGAGTTTTCTTTATTCTTTTATTTATTGAATTTTGTACCTTTTTATAGTCATCCGTGCTAATGGGCCTCTTCGGACAGGCCCACCCGAAACAGGACAGTGCGGAGGCCCAGGAAGGGAGGAACGGGAAACCAAGCAACCCAGGTGGCGGGCCCAGGAAGACATATGCCCGGAGTGAAAAGCCCGGGACTAGCACTCGAACCAGGAAGACCCGCATCGGTTATGCCACCCAAGCTCCAGTAGGCCCACACTGCCGGCTGGCGCGTGCGGGGACTGCCCTTCCAGACAAAAGGAGTCCTTGCGTTCCCTGCGGGCCCCTACCCGCAACCCGCCCCGACCGAAGAGGGTCTGGGGGCCTGAGGAGAACACCACACCGACGATGGGGGAGGGGGTGGGGGACTAGGCGAGACACCGTAGCAGGAAAGGCTCCGACAAGACCCCCGAAGCTAAGGGGCCAATCCGGAGACACCGGGTGTTCGATACATCACAGGCAGGCCCGAAAGGCCTCATGCCGAAGGGCCAAGCGGCCACGACGGCCCCGTCCTCGAGGAGGGGGTCACCGAACGCGGCACACGCGGTCGCCAGCCCCCGCCAGACAGCCAGATACGAGACCAGGGCTGGGACTGGCCACCAAGGAAACCACCTGACCCCCCGTTCACCCTCCTGGCGAAAGTCATGCAGGCAACGACGCCAGCCCGGCACTCAAGCAAAACAAGTCGAGGAAACCCCCCGGAGGACGAGGGAAGACGCATGGAAGGCTTCCGCAGCAAAAAGGAAGGGGAAGCCCCCCGGCAGACAGGAAGCAGGGAGGGTGGAAGACCACAACGCCCACCTTTCAACGGAAGGCCACAACCCCATCCTCCCTTTCGAGCATCTCCCAGCATGACATCGCCGAACCCCAGTCGCAGAAGCAAGCACCTGGCGAGAGGGACGCGGAAGAGGGTGACCTGTGACTCAGTCCGAGGCGAAGAACAGGTCCCGGTTGGTAAATGGACCTCCATTCACACCAGTAGGGTGATCACAGAGACTCCACCCCAACCACCTCCAAGGAACTGGGGGTGAGGATGGTGGAAGGCCCCACCCCGGGGACGCCCGCCGAACCGGAGCAAAGCGACGTCCTTACCCTGGACGGCCACGACCCTCTGAACCGCGGTGAAGGGGAGGGGCAGAATACACACCATATACCTCATCCATTATCAGCATGACCGACGGCGACCGAAATGAAGCAGAGGCAGCGGCTGAATCGTGAGACGGGTAGCGGTGAGGCCGAGAAGGAGGTGAGACGATGTGAGACGAGGAGGACGACAGCCGAGGCCAGACGGGAACCCAGAGCCCGTCTGGCAGGACAGACGGAGTGGTGCGGGTGCAGACTCCAAGGGCCCGCGACCAGCAAATCCATAAGGTTACTAGCAAGGCCGGAGTCCCGTGGCCGGGAAGTGCTAGGTGCACATCCTTCGTCGTGACGCCCTCCAATAAAAAAAATGACCGTGCAGCCAGCACGCCGACCCGGGCACCTTTCAGGACGGTAGAGGGCTGAAACCGGAGGCAAACGGGGCATGCGAGGAGCGAGCTTGATTCACCCGGGACCGTGGGCTGGCTGAGCAGGGGGCGGCAGCCCTGGGCTTTGTGTCAGAGAAACCGTCCGAAAAGGGAGGGCAAAACAGGGAGAGGGAAGGGACGAACCGCGAACAAACGCGACTCACACTGTGCCACAGCAGAGAAGGACCCTCGCGTGTTGCTTCTTCTTCGACGGTGCCGACCACAAACCACCAAACACCCGTGCCCACCGCCCCCACCGCGAATCGGAGAGGGGGAAGGGGGGGGAGGAGAGGGGCGCGGAGCCCCCGGCGCCCAAAGCGACCAATGCAAGGGGCAGGAAATGGAGTCAGGTAGCAAAGCCACTAACGACAAAGCACCGGCGCCCTCCACCAACACCGACCAAGCTCTACCCTCGCCTGATGGGGAAGTAGAGGGGCGGGAGATAGTGGTGGTTTGTCGTACCAATGATCCATGAAACTTGCGGCACTCGTTTAGGCTCCGCCGGCTCAGCCCGGTGTGCACGTGCCGGCAAAGTCACGAACGGCCACCGTCTAAGGTCGGTCGCCTGCCCGTCCCCTCCTGTGACTGACGGCCTGTCACGTGGTTTCCTGGTTGTGGCGGGCATATAGTCCCCAGGTGTCGCAAGAAATCAGCCCCGTTCCCTACCTCCCCGGCTCCTTGAACATAGGAACGCAAAATGACAGTGGCAGATAGAATGGAGACAGTTGACATAGTTACGCAAACGCCATGAAAGACAAAGCTCCAGCGACGCCTCAAAACCACCGTGTGACCCACATATATTGGTGCTCTCCCTTTTTGCCCGAGGGTGGTGGGTAGAGTTGTGGGAGGATCCAGGTGCCAGCCACTGCATCGATATATGTGCTACACACCGCCCTGCCCCCGACGTTATGGAAGTCACAACGGCCCCTGATCACCCGCTGCACGCCCCTTTCCTTCCTGTATCACGCTCTATGCCGGTATATAGATGAGATGGGGCGGGAGCGGTGCGAATTCACCCTTAGGCACGCAGAGAAACACCATACGCCGCCCCTCTTCCCCTACCTGGCAATGAAGTGCAAAGAGTGGCAGGAACGGAGGAGTCGAGCGGCCAAAGCCACGACGCGACAGCACTCGGTCGTCGCCCCTCTCCCAACACTGATACCATACCCCCACCGAAGGGGGGGGCAGAGGGGCGTGAGGGGTGACAGGGGTCTTTTTGCAGGACGGCTGAATCGTCGCACACCGTCCCCATGTGATCGAGGCAGGAAATCAAACAGCAAACGCGGGGCAGCGTCCCCCTACCACACTACCCCCCCCCCCCCCCCCGAAGGGAGGATGGGCAGAGTGGCGAGAGGGGGGGACTGCAGCGTGGCAGGAATCCTCAGCCCATGACATCCACGCTCCCTCTCCCCTTCCTGCAAGGAAGGCAAAGGGGCAGGGAAGGGAGGCAGTCGAGGCAGCCAAAGCCACGACGCGCAGCAGCTCCGGGGGGGGGGGCCCCGTCGCCCTCCCACCAGACACTGCCCATATATCCCCACCCGAAGAGGGGGGCAGAGGTGCGTGTGTTATAGGGGGGTGGTGCTCCAGTGGCAGACTGTGTCTTGTTGGACATTGCTCTGCCGTTGCACTTCTCGTGGTCTCCCACTGTTGTTATGTTAGGTGCATGGATATTCGCAATGACAGCAGACTACCGACAGGCACAATGCGTGCCCTCCCGTGAGATGGGGAGGGGGTGGGTGGGTGGGGTTGAGGAGGGCTGAAAAAGAGGACCACAAAACCCTCCGCCCCCCAAAAATGGCTGGGCGCAGAATGATGAAGCGCCGCTCCCGGACGCCGCCCCTGGAAAATTAGGTATACCCGGGGGCCAAAACATATTTAGCACATATACGTCAATATGTCACATATAACAAATAGCTATAAACCTATATACACTATATGCTACAAGGACGGGGCCCTGCCCCGTCCCCCACAGAACGAGATGGGCGGGGCGGGGCCAGAGTACACGTGGCAACCAGAAGGCCCCGAAAGCCCTGCCTCCGAGACTAGGGCGTAGCGAGGTGGTACCCCCGGCCGCCAGTATCCCCACGGACTCCCATTCGCCACCCCAAGGCCAAACCCAAAAGGGCAGTAGACCAGACACCGGCTTGGAAAAAGGGGGCACCCTTACGTCCCCCAAAATGGGGAAGAAGAGGAAGTACGTCGCCCTTGCCTCCCCGAATAAACCAATGGATTACCGGGCAATATGAACGGGATAAAACAACTAAACCCCCACTCCTCCATCTAAAACACAGAAGCAAACAGTGCTCAATAGTACAAGACCAGAGAATGTCAACAACACGTGTAACAAGGAAGGCAGGTAGGTGTTGACTAAGCGATGGGCAAAACATTATGAAAAGTAATCCGCACAACCCTAGACGAAACTTCGAAAGTGGTTCCAAATATTTTTCCAATCACGTCATCTTTCAACCCTTTTCCTTCCCTCATTTCCTTTCTATCTGTTTAAAAAAAAACCCACTGAATAGATAAAAAAAAAAAACTGGAACGTACATTAAATTCATCATTTCTAAACCCTATTCTAATACACTGATATAGCAATAACGTGACAGAGCAGTTAATAGTTTTATCTTTAAGAGTCTTTTGATTGCTCACAGAATTCTAACCTCGCCTAACTACCTCAATAACACTAAACTTACTTAACTACCGGTGTGGGAATTTATGTCACACACATATATTTAATATGAGGTCTTACCTAATCAAAACCCATATTCTATCTCATCCCGACACAATACCCCAGCTAATCAACTAACTAGGATACTTATCGGTGGATAGTAGGGTTGAATTACGTAGGCTTGATTAATACTGCCTGTTCCGTGATACGAAGTGGTTCGCCGTGATCGACAGAGGCGGAGGGCTGGAGCAAAGCCGTCTCTATGTAGAAAGCCTGCGTATACAGACGGCTTTGGCTGGAGGCGGTGTGTATTGTTATGGGCGTCAGTAGGTTTTCATAACCCAGTTATCCATGACGCGCGGCTATAATCACTTGTGTTGAATTTTAACACGTCCTATTGTTTAATCACTTATATGTACAACATTAACGTATGTACAAATCTCTTCATTATAATCAGAGAAGAGATATTAATCCTGTGGGAACTGGTAGTGTACTATACTTGTACTTTGTACTTATAGACAAGCACGTATATTTAATAAGATGTTAACTCGATAGAGGTGTGGAGTGTACTGATAGTATATTAGATGTTACTCCGCGAGGGTCTGGAAAAGTACTGAATTTCCAAGCGCGACGAGGCCCGGCTACTAATCCTTAGCCACGTGTATACTTCCAGATGACCTAGACTCTAATGACGATAGCAATGACCGCGCTTCAAACCAAGGTGCTAATTATATAAGGTGTCAAATGGTTTAATAGCACTGAGAATGTTTCATTAATATTATCCCAGTACTTATCATTTACTTAAATTACCTTAAATAATACCATTACCATTTAGATATATATATATACATCCCTATACGCACCCCTATGATGAGCGGACAATAACTTCCTCACTAGGGGGGGGGGGGGGGAAAAACAAACCACCACTCTACCAATTATGAGAGGGTGGTTGGTGGATAATTTCCACAAACCGGTACTTAAGTAGACTACTCATATGGATTGTTTCTCGCTCAATGGAAGATGACACAAGGCAGGATAAAGTCACACCCAATAGGTAGAAAAGGATGAATAATAGACCTTAAAATAAACCATGAGGAGGTAGGATAGAAGGACGAGCTGAAAAATGTAAACAATGACCACCACCATCACCACCTCGGCCAGCCAATCACAGCCCTCCAAGCCTCAGCGCCGACCAATCAGCATCGAGATACCTTACTGTGTTACCAACTCAATGGCAAAACATATAATTCTACCTAACTTAGTATTATACATAGACAATATTTAGTATAAGGACCGTAAACTAATGAAAATGTTTTAGTATAGTATCCCAGTAGGTGAAATAGCCAAGGGAAGAGTTGACTAGTGTGTTAACTAAGGAGACGTAGTTGAAGAGGAGATATGATGCGATACTAAGCGTCAAAAGTCACAAGAAGAAGATACTCCTCCTCCTCCTCCTCTTCTCCTATTTCTTCTTCCTCCTCCTTTTCTTCTATTTCCTTTCCCTCCTCCTCCTCCTCCTCTTCTGACTCTCATCACAGCTACTCTCTTGTGACAGGTGGACCTCAGCCGCCATTTAAAGATGGTTATAATACGGTGAGTTATAATAGGGTAAAGATAAGATAGGAATTACTATAAGATAAAATAAGAAGATAATAATTACGTTAAGAGACAAAATAGATGTATTAATAATAAGCTAATAATTATGATAAAGAGAAAGTTGTATTAGGGAAATTTTTGAACACGTAGGTTAAAAGAAGATATTAAGTTATGAGGAGAAAGATAAGTAGATTTATAATACGCTAAAGATAATAAGATAATAATTAAGATTAGAGAGAACTTGCAGTAACAAAGGAAAATTTCGAAACAGGTAGGTGAAAAGAAGATATTAAATTATTAGGAGAAAGATAAGTAGAGTTATAATCAGGGCTTGGAAATGGTTTAAGGGAACGAAAACGAAAACCGAAACGAACGAAATTATGCTCGGAACAAAAACGGAAACGAAAACGTTATCGTATTTACTGTTCCGGAGCAAAAACGCTATTTTGAAATCCCTGTAACCGGTTAATAACGTTATTTTTTCGTTCCATGCCATATTTGGTCACTAATCCATTTTCACTTCCATTAGCCAAATATTTAAGTAAATGCATCTGTATTACATACATACATTAATTAAGTCTACTGTATTTGTTCACTTGGCAATTGACGATGTGGTTTTGTTTCAAATAGTATCATATGCACCACTTTTCATTTTATTTGTGAAGAATAACTATTTTTTACCTTTTATAATTATGAACTTATGTCTTCGTGATATGCATCACGTTCCCTTATTTTATTACACCTTCCAATCGTGCAATCGTTAAACTATTATACTGCAGTTTGGTTTAAGAATATGCTTAGATTAATATCCAGTATTCGAAAAGGGATTATATATCGTGAGTATGTGCTTAAATGTTTAACTGTGCTCATAGTCTAATGCTTGGTGCGCCGAATTTCGGTGTGAGTGTCCTAAGTTCGAGTCCTTGGAGTACCACATGTAGTAATTGACCTCATTGATTAGGTATATTTAATTAGTGGGCTGGTGATATTACGAATTAATATAGTTTTACCATATATAATATTAATAAATAACTAGTTATTCATGTCTTTACGACGACTGAGATTGCATACTCCTACACTACGCTTCCTGTATTGTATATGTAAATGTGTTGCCTTATTTAAGTCGTATAATAATATAGTTCTTACGACATCTAAGGGTTTGATTTTGTTGGATACTATGCACCATGAAATGTATGGCTTTATTACCATCTTTAAAAATGTAGTCATGTATAGGCATTATTATTTATTACGGCTAATAGCATAATAGTATATTTTGGGGAGGCGATAGCGGAGTGGTTAGCGTCTCCGACTGACGTTCTCGGTGACCCGAGTTCGATCCCCGAGAAGAATACCCCCCAAAAACCTTTCTGCACCGTCGAGTGGCCTAAGAACACCCACATGCTCTGCTCATCAACTCTAACTTCGATTGCGAGTGCATCGGAGGACAAAGGGGGGCGGCATGAGCCTCTAATCACAGGCGTCACTATAAAATCCTCCGCCCACACGGGCGAGGACCAACATCAGCCCTCAAGTAAACCCTCCAGGTCTCCCATCGACCCCCTGGTCCCATCCCTACAGGCGCATAGACATAGATGTGAAAAAAAAAAAAAAAAAATTATTACAGGTTTGAGAAAACGTTTAACCTTTTTTTCATTTCGTTCAAACCCGGTTCGGGAATTTTATTTTGGAGGAGGAACGCAAAACGAAACGTTAATAATACTGTTTTTTGACGGAACGAACCGTTTGAAAAATTTTTTCGTTTTCAAGACGGTTATAATGGGTTTTTAAAGATAATAAGAAAATTTAAGGTAGAGAAATTTGTCCCAAAGGGGGAATTTTAGAAAACGTAGGTTCCCCCCCTTGAGACCCAAAAAACGAAATTTTTCTTGTAATATAACCACCTTTAAACGATTTTTACTAAATATAAAATATTTTTTAGATATGATTTTATACCCTTTCCACAATAATTTGTATATTAATTACTTATTGTAATTTTATGGCTAAACAAATAAAATTTTTATGAGAAAAAGAAAGATCTGGGCTGAAGAGGTAAAGTAGATTTTAAATTTAAAGTTTATGGGTAAAGAAATGTTGATTCATTAAAGGGTTTGTGAATGGTTACGTTGTTTGAAAAAGTCATGTGAAGATAATTACTAACTTAAGAGAAAATAGATTTTTAATAATTTGAAGGGGAAAAAAAAAAAAAAATTGATAGGAGAAAAAAAAAAAATGATTAAAAAATTGTAAAAGATAATTAAAAACACTTATAAATTTCCTTCTTTAACGGCTTGCAATGAAGACAAGATACTATGTTTGCTTGGTGTGCGGCGTTGAAAACCCAACTGCCTTTGCCACGACCAGAAGTGTTAGGTAGAGTAGTAGAGTTGTTGTAGTAGTGTAGTAGTAGTATTTGTAAATAGTAGTATAGTAGAAGAGTGGGGAGCAGTAGTAGTAGAAGTGTGGGAGTAGTATAGTTTTAGTTTGTAGTTAGTAGTATAGTAGTAGTAGTAGTAGTAGTAGAGTATAGTAGTATAGGTAGTAGAAGAGTAGTAGTGGTATTGGGAGTAGAGTAAAGTAGTGTATAGTAGTAGTAGTAGTAAAAGTAGTAGTAGTAGTATATGTAAGTAGTATATAGTAGTAGTAGTATAGTAGTAGTAAAAGTAGAGTAGCAGTATTAGTAGTAGTGATTAATAGAGTATTAGTAGTATATAGTAGTGTAGTGTAGTAAGTGTAAGTAGTTGTGTAGTAGTATAGTAGTAGTAATAGTAGTAGTTTGGTAGTAAAGTACTATATAATAAAAGGAAGAATACGTAAAATACTCTCTCTTCTCTCTTCCTCTCTCTCCCCTTTTTTTCTCTTCCTTCTCTCTCCCCTCTCTCTCTCTCCCCTCTCTCCCTCTCTCCTTTCCTCTCTCTCTCTCTCCCCCCACACACAAAAACAACACAAAACCCCACCACACAACCATTCATTGTTTACATCTCGATCATTAAGATTTTAAGACCCTTCTGACAAATGACCCGAGGCAAACACACCACACACACACACACCACACAAACACACACACACACACACACCCCACACACATACACCAAACACCCAAAACACACACACACACACACACCATTATACCCATTTTTTGTCCACTAGTCTCTTACATATCGATACATACGAAAAAAAAATAGACCAGTAATGACACACAACAACACAACACACACACCACACCACACCCCCACACACACACACACACCACCCACACACAAAAACCACACACACACACGTAATGTTTATTTAAAAAAATCTTGGTTTGAGTGTCTGCGGTTGCGACTTCTAATTTTCCTTCTACTAGAATGTGTGTGTGTGTGTGTGTGTGTGTGTGTGTGTGTGTGTGTGTGTGTGTGTGTGTCAGAGGTGGGCGCGAAACTTTTTTTGGTAGTGCGATAACGATACTGCGATACTTTTTTTCCGCTAGTTCGATACGCGATACTCCGCTCCTTTTTGGGATTTTTTTTTAAACAATACGCGATACTGCGATACTCCGCTACCGATACTTTTTTCTTAAAGCGATAGTATCGCAGCGATACTGCGATACCAAAAAATTTAGCTTTGCGATAGATACTTTGCTACCAAAGAAAACACTGTATTAGCCAAAAAAGATCTATAAGATATAGATAAGATAAAAATTTGACGTTGTGCGATTAGTGCGATCGTGAATCGATAAATGACGAAATGTTCTGTGTGCTAGAAAGCTGTTATGACAGTAAGAGGCCGCCAAACCTATCCGCATTGCCGCTGAAAAACTTTGTTTAAGGTCGTCTTTTAAAGTATCGCGGGGAAATTGAAGCGATACTTGAGTTGCGATACTTATACTCCGCTACTTTGAATGCTTTGCGATACTGCATACTGCGATACTTTTTTGGTGGTGCGATAGTACGCAGTATCGCACTAAGTATCGCCCTCGCCCACCTCTGGTGTGTGTGTGTGTGTGTGTGTGTGTGTGGTGTGTGTGTGTGTGTGTGTGTGTGTGTGTGTGTGTGTGTGTGTGTGTGTGTGTGTTCAGAATGAGGCCAGGTAAAAGAGTTGTGTGAGAAAGTGACAATTCTCTCTCTATCTTTCATACTAGTGACAAGAAAAAACTTCATTCCTCTCTCTCTCTCTCTCTCTCTCTCTCTCTCTCTTCTACTCTCTCTACTCTCTCTCTCTCTCCTTCTCTCTCCTCTCTTCTCTCTCTCTCTCCTCTCTCTCTCTTCTCTCTTCTCTCTCTCCTCTCCATATCACTTGAATCCTAATATAAACTAAACTCTTATTTATTTCAAGCAATTTCATTCTTTTTTCCAATCACTAACTTTTTTTCTCTAATTTCTTAAAACAACAGCAAAAAATATTCTCTTTTTTTCTTTCACCTTGCATTCGTTAGACAATTTCTTCATTATACATTTTCTTTCTTTCTCTTTTTTAACCCATTTTATATCATCGCCCTTTTCTTTTAAAGTAATCGTCCAGACCCAATTTTTTTTTTTGCCTAATTATGTTGAATGTACATTCAAAACACCTAATCCACCAAAAAATAATTGATTTCCAGGCCTGATTTTCGTAAAAACACGACTTTTGTAAAAAGCGAGAAAAATAAATGTTCTTCCCTCCAACAGGGCTACGCATGTTATTGATGACGTCACGAGAGGAAAGCTCCAATGTAAACAACACTCGTCTGCCTCTGTGAGACCTGTCGGCAAATGTTTGATGAGCGATTGTACTTCGGTGTCAGACAGTGAATCTGTCGCTGTAATAGATCTAGAGTACGATGCTCAATCTGAGACCGAACTAAATGACGCTGCTCACGTATATGAGGAAAACGAACATCAGATTGTGATGGGAGCCCAACCCTATATGTTTGAGCCAGAGTACGAGGTGGATGAACAGGTGTTAGCGGGTGCCTGCTGAGGTTCAACACTACTACACACACAAACTCTTCTACACACACACACAAACACTACTACACACCACAAACATTACTACACACACAAAAACATTACTACACACACACACACACCACACACACTACTAACACACACACACAAACACTACTAACACACACACAAACACTTATACACACACACACAAACACTACTACACACACACACACAAACACTACTACACACACACGACACACACACACACACCACACAAACACTATTACACACACACACAAACACTACTACTACACACACACAAACACTACTACACATACATACACACACAAAACACTACTACACACCACACAACAACTATCTACACACACACACAAACACTACTACACACATACAAACACTTTCTACACACACGCACAAATACGACTACACACACACACACAAAACACTACTACACACACACAAACACTACTACACACAACAAACCTACTACACACACACAACACTACTACACACACACAAAACACTACTACACACACACACACACACACACACACAACCACTACTACACACACACACAAACACTACTACACACACACAAACACTACTACACACACACAAACACTACTACACACAACACACACCACACACTACTACACACACACACACTCATACACTAGTACACACACACACAAACACTACTACACACACACACACACCACCACACACTACTACACACACACACACATACAAACACTACTACACAACACACACACACACACCACACCACACACACACACACACACCACACACACACACAACACACACACACAAACACTACTACACACACACCACACACACAAACACTACTACACATACACACAAACACTACACACACACACACAAACACTACTACACACACACACAAACACTACGACCACACACACAAACACTACTACACACACACACACACACTACTACACACACACACACACACACAAACACTACTACACACACACACAAACACTACTACACACACACACACAAACACTACTACACACACACAAACACTACTACACACACACAAACACTACTACACACACAAACACTACTACACACACACACAAACACTACTACGCACACACACACACAAACACTACTACGCACACACACACACACACACACAAACACTACTACACACACACACAAACACTACTACACACACACACAAACACTACTACACACACACAAACACTACTACGCACACACACACACACACAAACACTACCTACGCACACACACACACAAACACTACTACGCACACACCAAACACTACTACACACACACACAAACACTACTACACACACAAACACTACTACACACACACACAAACACTACTACACATACACACACAAACACTACTACACACACACAAACACTACTACACACACACAAACACTACTACACACACACAAACACTACTACACACACACAAACACTGCTACGCACACACACATACACAAACACTACTACGCACACACACAACACACACAAACACTACTACGCACACACACAAACACTACTACTACACACACACACACACACACACACCACACACACACACACACACACACACACACACACACACACACACACACACACAAACACTACTACACACACACACACAAACACTACTACACACACACACACACAAAACACTACTACACACACACAAACAGCAGCGCGGGAAGAGGAGCCTTCCTCCCGTGACGTCACCGGAGCCGTGGCGCATCGTCTGCCAGTTGCCAGCAGCGTTTTCGAAGCTCGGGGAATTTACAGATTTTGATTGCGGATTATTAAAAAACGGCTGACTGGATGCAAAAAGTGACAACATATTGTTGATACACTCGATAATGGCTATACTCTAAACTACATCAAATCAGGAATGATGAAATGGTCTGGACGATTACTTTAAACTAATTTCTACCATCTTCCTTCTTTTAAACTCTCTCCCTCTTCTTTTCCACCCTTCTTTAAATTAATACTATCATCTTCCTTCCTTAAAACTATCTCCCTTTTCTTCCCTATCATCGTCCTCTTCTTTTACATTCCTCACATCACCACCACACTGACTACCTTGTAATTATCTACCTATCATCTATCTTCTTCTCGCCTAATTTACCTCAAATAACAAAAAAAAACCTCAATAACATAAGAACATAAGAAAATAAGAAAGTAAAAGAGGCCGCGAGGCCTACACTGGTAGTTCCTGTCCCCTAACACTACCTACACCCAAACCTTTCATCCCACCCCATGAACCTATCCAGTCCTTTTTAAAGCCCCCTAATGACTCCGCACTAACACCTGTCTACTGAGACCTTTTCCATTTTTTTTCCACCAACCCTATTTGTGAACCATTTTTTTTCCCTTTTTCCTTTTCTAAATCTACGTTTTTTCCAGCTTGAATCCGTTACCCTTCCCTTTTTGGTTTTTAACCCCTGGTTAAAAGCCGGGAAAAACTTTTTTCCCACCCCTCCTTTATTAAATCCCTTTTTCCCCTTAAAAACTTCTATTTAGATTTGCCCCTTACCCCTGCGTCTCCGAGTTTAGTGTTAATTTTTAAAAAACTTTAAACCCCCTCCCCATAACTAATTACCGCCTCCTTTTTATAATTTGGTATCCTTTCCCGCACCTTTTTTTTAAAAAAAACAGTTTCTTTTAAACCCACCTTTTAATAAAAGGAGACCCCCAAAACTGAACCCCGGGATACTAGGGGTTAGAGGGAGCCTGAATAGAGCCAATAAAGCTTTAGAATAAATTCCGCAAATTTTAACTTTTAACACTTCTTGGGGTTTAAAGAATCCTTTAAAACTCTATTCCCCTATTTATGTTCCCCAATACATTTTTTTCCCTAGGTCCCCGGGAAAATCCCGGGCCTCAAACCCCCAAATCCAAGTCTGTTTCACCTTCTGGGTCCCTTTTTAGCAATACATTGCTTATTGGGGGTATCTATTACCAGGGTTTTTTTTTACCAAAATTCTTAAACCCGCATTTAATCAAAATATTAAATTCCAAAACGGGAAACTGATGCCCCCCTCGTTTAAATTTATCTAAGTCTCCCGGGGAATATGTTTTTAAAAATCTGTGGGTCCAAAAAATCCCAAACCCAACTTAGTACCTCAGCAAAAATTTCCCGATAAACACTGCTAATCCCCTATCCAAATCGTTGATGTAATCCAAAAAAAAGCCCAAAGGACCCAAAAAAAGACCCTTGTGGAACCCCACTTGCCACCAGGGCCCCAATTTAGATTTAGAAAAACCCTTAAATTTTAACCCCCTTTTTTTTCCTATTTCTTACCAAGCTTGATCCAATGAAGAACCCCTTCCCCCTCAAAAAATACCATGAGCCCCCAACCCTTTTTTAAAAGGGCGTCGTGTGGTACTAGGGCAAATGCCTTTCTAAAGCCAGATATAAAAATTTTTCTAATCCTTTATAATTATCTGCCTTTTCATAAAATTTTCCCATAAAAAATCAATAAATTGGGGGAACATGACCTACCCTTGGTGAATCCGTTGTGAATCACTGATCAAAAAATGTTTTTTTCCCAAGTGCTTCTAATGTTTTTTTCAAAAAATAAAATTTTCCCCAAAAATTTACCCACCCCTGATGTTTTGACCTTTCGGGTCGAAAATTTGCCCTTTTGTTTCCCCTTTTCCCCCCTTCTTTAATTAGGAACAACATTTCCTTTTCCTCCACCCAAAAAT
This sequence comes from Chionoecetes opilio, assembly GCA_016584305.1. Taxonomy (NCBI): domain Eukaryota; kingdom Metazoa; phylum Arthropoda; class Malacostraca; order Decapoda; family Majidae; genus Chionoecetes; species Chionoecetes opilio. Next base: position 85,649 of record JACEEZ010003932.1, on the reverse strand, counting down.
GGCACCTCGGCCTATTAAAAAACCGAATTTTCCCAAAAATGTGCCCCTAACGACTCACTAAAAAACCTCCCTTGCATTCCTTTTAAAAACCCTGGGGAAACACTTTTAATGGTCCTGGGATTTTAAAAATTTTTTCCTTTTTTTTAACCCCTTCCACCATTCCCTGTTAACAATAAACTTTGAGTTTCTCCTCATTTGCTTTCCCTTTTAAAATTGTTTTACTATCAGGGTTTGTCTGTGTTTTCCTGCTCCTAAAAACACTTAAGAAATAAAACATTTTTGGGCTTTTTTTACCCTATCCCATCCCATTTAAGCCCCACCCTTTTCCCCGACCTTAAAAAGGGCCCCCCCCAATTCCCCTTTTCTTTGTTTTATATACCTTAAAGGAAAACCCTTTTTGGGGCCCTTTTCCCCCTGTTCTGCCCAACAGGGAATTTTAACCCCAAATTGCTTAAATAAAAAAAAGTAACCTAAAATAAACCCAAAACAAAAAAAAAAATAAAACCTAAAAAAAACCTAACACTATATGAATAAAACCCAAAATAAAACCCAAAATAACCCCAAAAATTAAAAAAAAATAAACCTAAAATAACCTAAAATAACCAAAAAAAAATAAAAATTAAAAAAAACCTAAATAAAACCCCCACATACCTTTTAAAAATAAATAAAATAAACCTAAAATTAAAATTAAAATAACCTCATATAAAAAACCCAAAAATAACCCAAAAATAAATAGAAAAACCTAAAATAAAACCCCAAAAAAAACAAAAACAAAAAAACCCAAAAAAAAAACCTCAAATAACCCAAACCCCCCTAAAATAAACCTTCCCCTCCCCTTTTTCAAAACCCCCCTTCCCTTAAAATTTTATCATATTTCCCTTTTTTTTTTACATACCCCACCCCCTTTACCCGACTACCTTTTAAAACCCTCCCACCCATTATATTTTCTATCCCTTTATCTATCTATTTAATAATCTATCCCTTTTATCTATCTATTTTATCTATCTTTCCCATTACCTATCTCCTATCCAATGAATTTCTAAATTTTTCCCTTTTTTTTACATTCCCTACCTTCCATTTCTAAAATACTTTTTACAAATTTTTCTAGGATCATATATCTTCTAACTATTACTATTATCTATTTATCTATACCTTGCCTTCCCCGCCCCCTTTCCCCCCCTAAATTTGACGGGTTTAAAAAAATCTTTTATCCCAAATTTTATTTTTATTCCAATTTGATCACTTTTGGTTTCCCCCCCCTCCATTTCTTCCCAAAAAACAAAAAAAAATATCCTCTTCTTTCTTTCATAAATTTTATTTGTTAAAAAATTCCTCTTTTTATAAATTTTTCCCTTTTTTTTCTTCATTTCAAGTAATTTCTATAGCTTTTCCCCTTTTTTTTAATTTAATTTTTATCACCCACCTTTTAAAAAATGTACTTGTAACATTTATACATGCATTTACCCATCTTCTACCTGTATTTCTTCCCCACATTCCGACCACTGACTACCCTAAATTACAGAGCATTTTTTAAACAAATCTTACTGGGCGACATTCTTTGGATATCCAAAAGCTAAAGGCCTACCTGTTAAAATAGTTTTTTGATACATCAACTTCACCCTTTTGTATGCTGTGTATAAATAAAGATCATATGCAGTAATATGAGTGCACTTCTGGATCTAACACACACAGATAAGATGAACCATTGTATCCAGGAAGGATTTTATGACAAATATCTTGTCGCCCAGTAGCTTAAAATTGTTCTTACTGGGCGACAGTTTTCCATCACTGGAGACATTTTGGTCGCCCAGTTGTGATGTTAAAAATTGCACTGCTAAATTATCTACCTATCATCTATCTTCTCACCTCTCACCTGCCTTTCCCCCTAATCAATGTGACATGGTGGGGCCACAGGTGTTACAATGTTACCTGTGCTACATATTATCCTGTTACCGTCACCTAGTATTGATTAGGGCTGAATACAGATTAATTGAAGTGTGTAACATATATTTTTATCCCACTTTTGCTGTTGCCCTTGACATATCAAAAGCTTTTGATAGAGTCTGGCACAAATCTTTAATTTCCAAACTACCCTCATTCGGTTTCTATCCTTCTCTCTGTACCTTCATTTTAAGTTTCCTTTCAAACCGTTCTATTGCAGCTACTGTAGACGGACATTGTTCTTCTCCTAAATCTATCAATAGTGGTGTTCCCCAGGGTTCTGTCCTATCACCCCACTCTCTTTCTATATTTTTAATGATCTTCTAAGTCTAACTCAAAGCTCTATCCACTCCTACGCTGAGATTCTACCCTGCATTTTTCAACGTCGTTTATTAGACGTCCAACTCAACAGGAACTAAGTGATTCACGGGAGATGCCACCGAGCGCCTAACTTCTGATTTTTCTATAATTTCTGATTGGGGCAAAGCAAACCTTGTTTGTTCAATGCCTAAAAAAACCCAATTTCTTCACCTATCTACTCGACAAAACCTCCAATAGTATCCCCTCTTTTCAATGCCCTAAAACTGTCTCCCTTTTTCTACAATAAACATCAGGACTACCCTTTTACTAAAAATTGAACTGGAAATCTCAATTCATTTTGCAAAAAACACTTCAAAAGAAGTTAGGTGTGCTGGGGCGTCTGCGTCCTTTTTTTTCCCCCCCCAAATTGTTCCTCTCTCAGGGGCCTTATCCCCCATGTATGGATAGTCTCACATGTTTGGGAGGACCACTCATACAGCTCTCCTAACAGGGTTAGTAAAAATTTTTCGTCTCATAAAACTCCTTCCTCGACTGCTGTCTTCAATCTTTAAATCACCCCGCAATTTTTTGCTTCTTTTGCTTCTTCTACCTTATTTTCATGCCCTGCTCTTCTGAACTGCAACTGCTGCCTCCCCCACTCCGCGGCCTCGCTGCAAAAGACTTTTACTCATTCTCATCCCTTTCTGTCCATTTTCCCAAATGCAAGATTTAAAATCAGTATCTTTACTCTTCATCCCTTTACTGGTAAACTCGGGAAAACTCCTTCCCTTTTTATTTTTCCCCACTTTCCTTGACTTAAATTTTTTCAAAAAAAGAGTAAAAAGACACCTCCCAAACTAAATTGGCCTCCCCCTCTGTTTGTATTTTATTCTCTTACTGCCCCTTCTTTATGGGGACTGAAATTAAAGCGAGCTTTGTGCTACCCCATTTTTGTTGCCCTTGGCCAGTTCCTTGTGATGTTTTTTTTTTTTTTTTTTAAAAAAATACCCTTTGGTATACTATCTTCAAATGTTTTTTTTTGTATCTTTTTCTGCCCAATTTTTTTTTTTTGGGGTGTGTGTGTGGGTGTGTGGTTTTGGGTGTGTGGTGTGTGTTGTGTGGGTGGTGTTGTGTGTTGTGTGTTGGTGTTGTTGGGGTGTGTGTGTGTGTGTTGTTGTGTGTGTGTGTTTTTGTGTGTTCGAGTGTATTCATCTATTTGTTTTTTTACGGGGGCCAGAGAAATTCGTGGGCCCGTCTCATATAAACCCTTTTTATCTTTCACCTTATGGGGTCCCCGGTATAAAAACAAATTTTTTTCTAAAACTTTGGATCCAATTTCCTATGAAAATGGAATTCAAAGAATTTTAAATCTATTTCCATTTTTGCTTTTGGCAATTCTTACTATCAAAACGCACTTTTATATTGCCCCCTTATCGAAAATGCTTAATGAGTACACAGTGTCCGGTTGGCCCGTGTATTGCATCAGCACCAATATGAGTTCCAAGACACGGGGTAAGCTCTTTTGATCATTGGTTCATCGGGCATTACATCACAGGAAAGCCTCTACTTTGGGCCAAAACGTTCCATCTGTCCTTCTTAAAAACCTGAAGCAGGGCATGGTCCCGGTGGGGGCCCGAGCCCGGATGAACCGTCTCTAGCCTGCTGCCCACCACTCTGCCGCAGCCTCTGTCACCGCTTCCGACTTTTGGGTGCTCTGATGTGGATAAGAACCCCGGGAACTGTAGGCTTGACCAGGTTTCCCCTAGATCGTCCCCGGACAGTGAACAGGGGAATGTCGGCTGGGACCTGGCCAGGCTCCCAGTGATAGGTCCAATTTGGTGGCTGACATTTCAGTTGGGTGTGATGCGAGGTCTTACACTGGTGTCCCCATCTCCTCGCCACCCTCATTTAAAAATCGGGTCACGGCGAACCTGCGGTCGTCCTCACTCTGACTCCCCATCAGCGAGAGGGGGAACTTTTGAGTGTGCAAAAACCATGCCCCTGTCCGCACGTAGAAGGCACAGCTGTTTGGACCTTTTTGGGCTGCGCCTCATCACTCTGAGCGCGTGAGGTTTGGGCGGGCCGCCTCTATCTGTGGTAAACCTTGATGTCGTAGTAGATTTGGGAAGTACACCTGAGCAGTCTTGACTAGGATTTCCGGGTGTTCATTTTTTGCCGTCAGTCCATGCTTTCTGGTCCCATGTACACGGCACGGGCTGTGGTGGCCATCTGGATGGGACACCTTGCCCCAAATTGATCTCCTGCGCTCGAACGGGAGAAAAGCCCCCCTTTACAGCCTGCCCCCCTGGTAGGAGACCCGCGGTTATGGACAGTTGACCAGGTATACCCGGTATCTCCGGAGATCTTCACCGCCCGGGCACTCCTTTAACTCTCGTTGTACGCATTCCCTTCACGCTGGACCAACGCACACTGGACCCCCTGAAAACCAGTTTTAGATAAGGTGGCCAGTCGATGCGGTATAAGGTGGCGCAGGGGCAATCGTTTTGTGTGCAACACGCAAACTCCAGAAGAGCTTGTGTCCCACATCTTCTCCAAATGGGCTGATACCACCCTTCCCCCCGTGTTGGCCCTAGTTGGTCACCTTGATACGATCAGTGAGTCGGTGGAGTCGTATTTCCCAGCGATGATAGAGAGCCTGAGCCCCCTGAACGCAGGTTTCGGTGGCACCCGGGGGCCCCTGGTAAAAGTCCAAAGGTACCTTCCAGATGGTCCTCTGTCACTGACACATGCTCCCCCTGATCAACCTTGGGTGCAGTTTCCCCCTAGCTGCGGGCACCCTCGCCCTGTCTTTTCCTTCCTCCCATCGTAACCCAATCCAACTATTTTGGACCCGGTTAGGGTCCCCGTAAAAAAAATTCTTTTTTTTCAAATTTGGGATGCCAATTTTCCATGTAAAATGGAATTTAAAAATTTTATCCATTTCCCTTTTTTTTGAGCAATTTTTTATCAAAATCGCACTTTGCTTGTTTTTCATTTAAAAAATAAAAGTCCATTTTTTCATGAAGAAGGGTCAAACCAAAAAAATTGAAGCGGACAAACCCCTTAAAATTCAATTTTTAAAAAGAAAAACCCTGCCAAAATTTGAAAAAATCTATATTTTACTTTTCATTGGACCTACGCCTCCCAATTTCCTAGTGCTTTGGTTTTCCGAAAACCACCCCCGGAGAGCAGGTCCAAAAACCCCTAACACCCGGTACCCATTCACTGCGGGTGGAAGGGGGGTCGGGTTTTAAGGAAAAAAAACCCACTTTTCCGCCCGCCCCCGGGGTCGAACCCGGGGCTTTTCGGTTGGAAACCCAGCGTGCTAACCACTACACTCGGGAAAATTTTCCCCACCCGGGGGGTTTTGGGTGTGTGTGGTGTGTGTGTGTGTGTGTGTGTGTGTGTGTGTTCTGTCTGTCTGTGTGTCTCTGTTTTTTTTCCGTGCTTCTGTCATTGTATGTCTGTGTTTTTTGTCTGTGTGTTGTCTTTTTTGTTGTGTGTCTGCTGTCTGTCTGTTTGTCTGTCTGTCTGTCTATTTTTTGTCTTTCTGTCTGTCTGTCTGGTTGTCCTCTGCGTCTGTGTGGTTTTTGTCTGCTGTCTGTTGGTGTTTTTGTCGTTGTTGTTGTGTTGTGTCTGCTGTCGGTGGTTTTGTCTTCTGTCTGTTGTTTTTGGGCTGTTGTCTTCGTGTTGTTTGTGTCTGTCTGTCTGTTGTGTTTGTGTCTGTCTGTCGTCCGTCTGGTTGTCTCTTTTCTGATGTCTTCTGTCTGGGTTTTCTGTCTGTCTGTCGTCTGTCTGTCTGTCTGTCTGTCTGTCTGTCTGTCTGTCCGTCTGCCTGTCAGTCTGTCTGTCTGTCTGCATGTCTGTCTGTCTGTCTGTTTGTCTGTCTGTCTGTCTGTCTGTCTGTCTGCAGGAGTGACGGAGGTGATACGAGGGACGGAGAAGGTGTTGAGGGAAGTAATTAATGATGAAGGAGGAAGATATTTCACTACCGTCTTCTTCCTGACTTCCTCCTCCTCCTCCTCCTCTTCCATCCAACAGGTAAGATAGTAATCAATAGTAAAACATTGAATCTTCCAAAAAAAACAGAAGTAGTAGTAGTGGTTAGTTTTTATAAGTAGTAAATGGTTTGATAGTAGTAGTAGTAGTAGTAGTAGTAGTTAGTAGTAGTAGTAGTAGTGTAGTAGTAGTAGTAGTAGTAGTAGTAGTAGTAGTATGTGTAGTAGTAGTAGTAGCAACAACACACCTGTAAGTTATCTAATTAATATGTTAGTTACCTGTAAACCTAAACCTGTTATTCAATTCATTATCATATTGACCAAAGCCTCTCTCTCTCTTCTCTCTCTCTCTCTCTCTCTCTCTCTTCTCTCTCTCTCTCTCTGCTCTCTCTCTCTCTCTTCTCTCTCTCTCTCCTCATCCTTCCTTCCTTCCTTCCTTTCTGTTCTCCATTCATCAAGTAACCTTCCCCTAAATACTTCATACCCCCTTCTAAATGTGTCCTCACCTTTCATCCCTTTAATAATACCTTTTTTCCCCCCTTCACAAACCAATATAGTCTTTCTATTTTATCAGTCACTTGGGGAAATTATCAACCAACCACCCTCTCAACTAGTAGAGTGTGTAGTTTAGTTTCTCCCCCCCCTTGTGAGAGAGGTAATGATATTGTTCGCTAACCATAAGGGGAGAGTAGGAATGTTATATTATATAATATATATAAATTAAAAATGTAAGGGGTAGAAATTAAAAGCGACTAAAGTGACTTGATACATTGGAAAGACTATAGTATTTCACCTCTTCCATTACCTCCCTCACCCTTTCTCTCTCCCAGGCAACGCAGGGGGGGGCGGCGGCGTGGGTGTATTCCAGACACGCCCACACAACTGACAACCTCACCTCCCTCCTAGCTAATATACGACAGGTAAAGTTTTTTGGTTTGTTTTTTGTGAGATGTATGTATATATATGTATAACTTACTCACTTATGTATAATGTTCCCAGTATACACGTAGTTTAAGAAGACAGTTGTGGGCGGGTGGCGGTGGTGTGTATATGAATGAAACCGTAGAGAATGTATGAATTTATGAATGAAACCGAAAGAGAATATATGTATATATATATATATTGTAAACTTACTCACCTATGTATAATGCTCCCATGTATACACGTAGTTAAGAAGACAGCTGTGGCGGGTGGGGGTGGTGGTGGTGAGTGAGGATTTTTTTCTCTCCTCCACGCCATCTGTGAGGCGGTTCTGGTATCGCGGGTGCTAATTTGGTCAACGCGGTTTGTGGTCCTCACGCGCCTCCCCCGCCCACCACGCCCACGCCCTCCTCCACGCCCATTGGTCCTTGAAAATGATGAATGCAGTCCTAATAAACCTTTGGGAAAAAGGAAAAAATCAAAGGTAAAAAAAAAAAAAAAAAATCTAAGGTATTAAAAAAAAAAATTGGTATATATGTAAATAGAAAATCCTTACAAACCTGGAAAATTGAAAAAAATCATAGTTATTTAAGTTTTGTGTATCTATTGTGTGTGTTTTTGTGTGTGTTTTGGAATTATATGTACAATTGTTTTCCTTATTAATCTTGAAAATGGAAAAAAATCAGAGGCTATACAATTTTCTCTTTTGTATATATGTGTGTGTGTATTCATCTAGTTGTATTTTACAGGGGCCAGAGCAATGCTCGTGTGGCCCCGTCCCCATACAAAATTTTTATCATTCATCCTTAGTGCTAATTAGGTGGACTCGGTAGACAGGTAGTTAGTGAGGAGTCATTAGAGAGCTTTAAAGGGAGGCTGGATAAATTCATGGATAGGGATGAAAGGTGGATGTAGGTAGTGTTAAATAAGAGGAACTACCACGTGTAGGTCTCACGGCCTCTTGGGAGCTTCCTTATTTTCTTATGTTCTTATGTTCTTAAGTGATACCCTGACAAAGTTGAGGGGCGTGGCATGCTAAGCAAAACTGCACACTTAGACTCTACCCATGGAAACCTGTGGTGCATTATTTTCCCTCATGAAGTGATGCAGTGTTGCATCCTGAATTAACTGATTTAACCCCTTGAGGCCCAGAACGTAATTTTCATAGTAAATAGCCACCATTCGACGATTTTAATGAACATAAGCAATATTATAGATATGACCTGTTTAATATCCTTGTCCATTAGCTAATTTGGTTTATTTAGTTTACTTTTCATAGTTTTTATGGCTAACAACAGACAATTTCATATAGCAAAGGAAAGATCTGGGCGTGGGGACATAAAGGGTTTAAAAGTTAATGGTCCAAAAAAACGAAAAAAANCTAAAATAACCTAAAAATAAATAATAAACCTAAAATAACCTAAAATAACCAAAAACTAAATAAAATAACCTAAAATAAACCTAAAATAAACCTCACATACCTAAAACTAATTAAAATAAACCTAAAATAACTTAAAATAAACCTCATATAACCTAAAATAACCTAAAACTAAATAGAATAAACCTAAAATAACCCAAAAAAAACAAAAACTAAAATAACCAAAAAATAAACCTCAAATAACCTAAAACCCAATAAAATAAACCTTCCCCTCCCCTTTCACCTCCCTTCTTAAATTTATATCATATCCATTTTCTTTTACATACCCCACATTCACCCTGACTACCTTTAAATCATCTACCTATTATATTATCTATCTTCTATCTATCTATTAACTATCTATCTATCTATCTATCTATCTATCTATCTACCTATTACCTATCTCCTATCACATGAATTTCTAATATCTCTTTTTTTACATTCCCTACATTCCATACTAACTACTTCTATACTAAATTATCTACGTATCATATATCTTCTAACTATCTATCTATTATCTATTTATCTATACCTTGCCTTCTCGCCTCCCTTTCTCCCCTAATCGACGGTTTAAAGTCTTTCTATCAATTCTATTCTTATTCCAATCGATCACTTTTGGTTCTCTCATTTCTTCAAACAACAACAAAAAATATCCTCTTCTTTCTTTCATATTTCATTTGTTAAACAATTCCTCTTTTTATAAATTTTCTTTTCTTTCTTCATTTCAAGTAATTTCTATCAGCTCCCTTCTTTTTAATCAATTTATATCACCTACCTTTTACATGTACTTGTATACATTTATACATGCATTTACACATCTTCTACCTGTATACATTCCCCACATTCCGACACTGACTACCCTAAATTACAGAGCATTTTTTAAACAAATCTTACTGGGCGACATTCTTTGGATATCCAGAAAGCTAAAGGCCTACCTGTTAAAATAGTTTTTTGGATACATCAACTTCACCCTTTTGTATGCTGTGTATAAATAAAGATCATATGCAGTAATATGAGTGCACTTCTGGATCTAACACACACAGATAAGATGAACCATTGTATCCAGGAAGGATTTTATGAACAAATATCTTGTCGCCCAGTAGCTTAAAATTGTTCTTACTGGGCGACAGTTTTCCATCACTGGGAGACATTTTGGTCGCCCAGTTGTGATGTTAAAAATTGCACTGCTAAATTATCTACCTATCATCTATCTTCTCACCTCTCACCTGCCTTTCCCCCTAATCAATGTGACATGGTGGGCCACAGGTGTTACAATGTTACCTGTGCTACATAATTATCCTGTTACCGTCACCTAGTATTGATTAGGGCTGAATAACAGATTAATTGAAGTGTGTAACATATATTTTATCCCACTTTTGCTGTTGCCCTTGACATATCAAAAGCTTTTGATAGAGTCTGGCACAAATCTTTAATTTCCAAACTACCCTCATTCGGTTTCTATCCTTCTCTCTGTACCTTCATTTTAAGTTTCCTTTCAAACCGTTCTATTGCAGCTACTGTAGACGGACATTGTTCTTCTCCTAAATCTATCAATAGTGGTGTTCCCCAGGGTTCTGTCCTATCACCCACTCTCTTTCTATTATTTATTAATGATCTTCTAAGTCTAACTCATAGCTCTATCCACTCCTACGCTGATGATTCTACCCTGCCATTTTCAACGCTTTTATTAGACGTCCAACTCAACAGGAACTAAGTGTTCCACGGAGAGTTTCCCCCGGGAGCGCCTAATTTCTGATCTTTCTATAATTTCTGATTGGGGCAAAGCAAACCTTTTTTTTGTTCAATGCTAAAAAACCCCAAATTTTCTTCACCTATCTACTCGACAAAACATACCAGATAGCTATCCCCTCTTCTTCAATGACTACTCAACTGTATCCTCTTCTACAATGAACAGCTAGGACTATCCTTACTAAAAATCTGAACTGGAAATTCACACTATCTCTTGCTAAAACCAGCTTCTAAGAGTTAGTGTGCTGTGGGTCTGGCGTCCTTTTTTTCTTCCCTCCCAATTGACTTGCTTCTCTACAGGGGCCTTTCCGCCCATGTCTGGGATTAGTCTCACATGTTTTGGGGAGGATCACTCAGACAGCTATCATAAGCAGGATTGAGTCAAAAGCTTTTCGTTCATCAAACTCCTCTCCTCTGACTGACGTCGTCAATCTTTAAATCACCGCCGCAAATGTTTGACCTGCTCTTGCCTCCCTTCTTACCGTTATTTCATGCTCACTGTCTTTGAACTTGCTAACTGCATGCCTCCCCCACTCCCGCGGCTCGCTGCACAAGACGTTCGCTTCATTTCATACCTATTCTGTCCATCTTCATAATGAAAGAGTAATCAGTATCTTTACTCTATATCCCTTTCACGGTAAACTCTGGAACTCTCTTCCGTTTCTATTTTTCACTTTCTATGACTTAAATTTTTTCAAAAGAAAGAGTAACAAGACACCTCCGAACTAAACTTGGCATACCCCTCTGTTGTATTTTATTCTCTTACTGTCTTCTTTATAGGGATGGCAATTAAGCGAAGCTTTGTGCTAACCATTTGTCATGTGCCCTTGGCCAGTTCATTGTGATGGAAATTTTTTTTTTTTTAAATATGGCCATTGGTATACTACTCTATCAAATGTTTTTCTGTATCATTATGACCTAATTTTTTTTTTTTGGTGTGTGTGTGTGTGTGGGTGGTGTGGGTTGTGTGTGTGTGTGTGGATGTGGTGTGTGTGTTGTGTGTGTGTGTGTTGTGTGGTGCTGTGTGTGTGTGTGTGTGTGTGGTGTGGTGGTGTGTGTGTGTGTGTGTGTGTGTGGTGTGGGTGTGTGTGTTCGAGGTTATTCCTCTAGTTGATTTTACAGGGCCCGAGCAATGCTCGTGTGGCCCCGTCTCCATATCAACTTTTTATCATTCATCCTTAGTAGGGTAGCCGTATAACAAAACAATCTTTTTCTCAACTTTGGGCATGCCAAGTTCCTATGTACAATGGAATTCCTAAGGACGATTTTATCTATTTCCATTTTTTGCCATTTGAGCAATTCTTACTATGCAAATCGCACTTTTTTATTGCCACCCTTATCGGAATAATGCTTTAAGAGTACACAGTGTCCGGTTGGGTCTGTGTATTGCATTCATGCACCCAATATGAGTTCCAATGATCGGTGGTAGCGCTTCTGATCAGTTGGTCATCAGGCACTACATCACAGTGTTCACAGCCTCTACGTTGGCTAGAAAGTATCAATCATGTCCTTCTTAGACCTGAAGCAGGGCATGGTCCCCGGTGGGGGGCCCGGCCCGGATAAAACCCGTCCTACCCTGCTCCCCCCACCACTGCTGCCGCAGCCTCTGTCCCCTGCTTCACGCTTTTTCGGTGCTCTGAGTGTGGATAGGAACTCCGGAACCTCGTACGGCTTGCCCAGGATCTCCTGATTGATCCCCGGCAGTGAACAGGTGAATGTCGGCTCGTGCATGGCCAGGCTGCCAGTGATCAGTGTCGCAAGCGGGTGGCGACAAGTTCAGCTTGGGTGTGATGCGAGGTCTTAAGGTTTTGTCCCCATACCCCTCGCCAGCCCTCGCTTCAAAATCTGGTCACGGCGAACTGGGGTCGTCCTCACTCTGACTCCCCATCAGCGAGAGGAGGACACTTTGAGTGTGCGAACCACTCCGTCCGCATAGAAGGTCACAGCTGTTTGGACCTTTTGGGGCTGCGCCCCATCACTCGAGCTGCGTGGGGATGTGTTTGGGGGCCTTCCTCTAGTTGTGGGAATTTGAGTCGTATAGAGTTTGAATCCCCCGCAGGGCAGTATTTGATGGGATTTCCAGGGTTTTCATTCTTGCCAGTCATCCCTGCTTTTTGGTCCACTGTACACGGCGACGGGCTGTGGTGGCCATTGGAGTGGGCACCTTCCAACTTTATCTCCTGCGCTCGAACGGGAGAAAGCCCGCTTTCCCGCCGGACCCGCTGGTGGAGACCCGCTGGTTAGGGACATGTTGACCCGGATACTCCGGTATCTCCGTGAGATCTTTACCGCCCGGCACCCTTGAACTCGCGTTGTACTGATTCATCAGTGACAGCAGACTGCACACGGACCCGTGAAGCGTTTAGATAAGGTAGGCCGCGATGGGTGATAAGTGGCGCAGGGGCACTCTTTGTGGTGCAACAGCAAAACTCCCGAAGGCTTTTGCCCGCATCTTCCCAAATGGGCGTGAGTACCACCCCCCACCCCCCCTGTTGGGCCCCATTTTATCACCGGGAGTACATCATGGCGGTGGGGTCGATGTCACCAGCAGATGATAGAGAGCCTGAGCCCCCTTTAACGCGGCTTTTCAGGGGGCAGGGTCCTCTGGTAAAAAGGGAAAAGGGGCCCCCTTCCAAGGGCTCCTTGTCACTGACCCCTGCCCCATCCCTGAAAACCCTTTGGGGTGCATTTCCCCCAGCTTGTGGCCCCCAACGCCGGTCTTGCCTTCCTCCCATCGAAACCCCAATTTCCAACTATTTTGGTCCCCCGGGTTAGGGTCCGCCTTAAACAAAAATTCTTTTTCTAAAACTTTGCATGCCAATTTCCTATTTTAAAAGGGAATTTCTAAAACGTTTTTAATCTCTTTCCTTTTTTACATTTGAGAAATTCTTACTTTTGAAAAAATCGCATTTTAAAGCTATGTTTTGCTTAAATTTTTTTAAAAGTCCTTTTGCATAGAAAAGAAGGCTAAACCCAAAAATTTGAAGGGGACAAACCCCCCTTAAAATTCAATTTTACATAAAAAAAACACCCGGGCCAAATTCGAAATAATTTTATTTTTCCCTTTTTCCTTGACCTACGGCCAAACCCAAATTTTCCCTTAGTTTTGGGGGGTGTTGGCCGAAGCCACCCCCGGAGAGAGGTCAAAAACCCCCCGGCTAACCCCCGGGTACCCATTCATGGGGGTGGCCCGGGGCTGGGGTTTTTAAGGAAAAAAACCCTTTCTTTTTCCCCGGCTCCGCCCGGGATCGAACCCGGACTTCTGGGTTTGTGAACCGGCGTGCTAACCACTACACACGGAGTACCCTATCCGGTGTGTGTGGGGTGTGGGGTTGTGTGGTGGTTGTGGTGCTCCGTCGTTGTCTCGTCCGTGTCCTTTTTGTGTGTGTCGTCCGGGTTCCTTTTCGGTGTTTTTCGTTGTTGTTGTCCCGTTGTTTTCATTCTGTCTTCTGTTGTCTCGTTGTCTCTCTGTTGCTGTGTGTGGGCGGGGTCTGTTTGTTCTTTTGTTGTCTGTTGTTGTGTATGTCGTGTCTGTCTGTCTCTGTCTGTCTGTTTTCTGTCTTCTGTCTGTTGTCTGTCTGTTGTCTTCTGCTTTTCTGTCTTTTGTGTTTTGTGTCTTCTGTCTGTATGCTGTCTGTCTGTCTGTCTGTTTGTTTTGTCTTGTCTGTTTGTTTCTGTTTTTCTGTCTGTCTGTTGTGGTCTGTCTGTTGTCGTCGTTGTTGTCGTCCCTTCTGTTCTGTGTGTGTTTGTGTCTGTTCTGTCTGTTCTGTTGTCTGTCGGGTTTGATGTCTGTGTCTGTCTGTCTTTTGTTTTTTGTCTGTTCTGTCCGTGTCTGTCGTGTTGTTTGTGTCGTTGTCTGTCTGTGTTGTGTGTCTGTCTGTCTGTTCCTCGTCTGCATGTCTATCTGTCTGGTTGTCTGTTTTGTCGTCTGTCTGTCTGTCTGGTCTGTCTGTCTGTCTGTCGCTGTCCGTCTGCCTGTCAGTCTGTCTGTCTGTCTGCTGTCTGTCTGTCTGTCTGTTTGTCTGTCTGTCTGTCTGTCTGTCTGTCTGCAGGAGTGACGGAGGTGATACGAGGGACGGAGAAGGTGTTGAGGGAAGTAATTAATGATGAAGAGGAAGATATTTCACTACCGTCTTCTTCCTGACTTCCTCCTCCTCCTCCTCCTCTTCCATCCAACAGGTAAGAATATAATCAATATAAAACATTGAATCTTCCAAAAAAACAGAAGTAGTAGTAGTGGTAGTAGTTATAGTAGTAATGGTAGTAGTAGTAGTAGTAGTGTAGTAGTAGTAGTAGTAGTAGTAGTAGTAGTAGTAGTAGTAGTAGTAGTAGTAGTAGTAGTAGGTGTAGTAGTAGTAGTAGCAACAACACACCTGTAAGTTATCTAATTAATATGTTAGTTACCTGTAAACCTAAACCTGTTATTCAATTCATTATCATATTGACCAAAGCCTCTCTCTCTCTCTCTCTCTCTCTTCCTCTCTCTCTCTCTCCTCTCTCTCTCTCTCTCCTCTCTCTCTCTTCTCCTCTCTCTCTCTCTCTCTCTCTCTCTCATCCTTCCTTCCTTCCTTCCTTTCTGTTCTCCATTCATCAAGTAACCTTTCCCCTAAATACTTCAATACCCCCTTCTAAATGTGTCCTCACCTTTCATCCCTTTAATAAATACCTTTTTTCCCCCCTTCACAAACCAATATAGTCTTTCTATTTTATCAAGTCACTTGGGGAAATTATCAACCAACCACCCTCTCAACTAGTAGAGTGGTAGTTTAGTTCTCCCCCCCTTGTGAGAGAGGTAATGATATTGTTCGCTAACCATAAGGGGAGAGTAGGAATGTATAATATATATATATATATATTATAAATGTAATGGGTAGAAATTAAAGCGACTAAAGTGACTTGATACATTGGAAAGACTATAGTATTTCACCTCTCCATTACCTCCCTCACCCTTTCTCTCTCCCAGGCAACGCAGGGGTGGGCGGGCGGCGTGGGTGTATTCCAGACACGCCCACACACTGACAACCTCACCTCCCTCCTAGCTAATATACGACAGGTAAAGTTTTTTGTGTTTGTTTTTTGTGAGAATGTATGTATATATATGTATAACTTACTCACTTATGTATAATGTTCCCATGTATACACGTAGTTAAGAAGACAGTTGTGGCGGGTGGCGGTGGTGATGTATATGAATGAAACCGTAAGAGAATGTATGAATTTATGAATGAAACCGCAAGAGAATATATGTATATATATATATATGTATAACTTACTCACCTATGTATAATGCTCCCATGTATACACGTAGTTAAGAAGACAGCTGTGG
>JACEEZ010003932.1:52500-65000 GCA_016584305.1 Chionoecetes opilio | reverse complement strand
CCCCCCCAAAACCCCCCTTTTTCCCCCAACAAAACAGTCCATCACGGTCACCCCAGGACTTCCCATGCTAGTACCAAACCCTTACATCCTCCTACAAACCGTCTACGCTCTACGCTTCACTTACCCCTTTGACTACAGAGGATCGCCTTTGCCTGGCCACGCCCCTGTCTCCCCAACGGGCTGAGTCTGTATCTACCTCTCTCTGGCGCTGTGTGGCTGGCGACCCTGTTACTATGTGTCTTCTACCTGTAGTTCTAAAGCGGTAAGTGTGTTGTGTGTGTGTGTGGTTGTGTGGTGGGGGGGGGGGGGGGTTGTGTGTGTGGTGTGTTTGTGGTTTGTGTTTGTGTGGTGTGTGTGGTTGTTGTGTTGTGTGTGGTTGGTGGAGGGGGGGGGGGTTGTGGTGTGTGGTTTGTGTGTTTCATTTCTAGTTTATTCACTATTGTTTTTTACGGGCCTGAGCTCACTCGATGCCCCGTCTCCTACTCCCTTTTTTTTTATCATTCACCCTTTAGTGTTGGGGGAACCACCCCCCCGGGGGGTGGTCACAACCCCGGCTAACCCCCCGTCCCCTTCCCTGCTGGGTGGACAGGGGCTCTTTTTAAGGAGACCGCCCATCTGTCTCCGCCCCCCCGGGATCGAACCCGGGACTTCTCGGTTGTACTTTTCAAAAATTCGAATTGCAATCGATAATAACAACACATTAAAACCACAACCCCAATTACCTAAGCAGCCTGTCATTATTTGTTTTTTTTTACATCACTCCTCCCTTTCCCATAATTAAAAACTGGAATTATAATAATTCTTTTTTTTTTAGTTACTTATTTTTTATTTATTTGTTTTTACTTTTAAAAATGTTAAGAAAATTTTGATTATTTTTAAATTTAATTTTCGATGGGAAGGGTGATTTTAGCTTTTTCTTTTTTATTTTGTCGAAAGTGATGTGGTTAAGTAAAATGCAAATGATGATGTGAAAAATAATAATAAATTTAAATAATTAATAATAAAAAAGTAACGAATATGAGGGAAATAGAAAGAATAATAATAACTTTTTTTAAAAATAAATAATTATCGTGTTCATTAATTTTTTTGATGAAAATTGATAAAAACAAAAAAGGAAAAAAACTTGAAAAAGAAAAAACAAATATTCATACAAAAAAATTAATTAAAAAAAAATTTTAAAAACCCTCCTTCCTACAAATAAACAAAACATGGATCTTACAAAATAAAAACAAAATAAAAAATACTTTTAATCACAAAAAAAAAATTCCCTCAAATCAAAAAAATTATGGAATAGAATAAACAAAAAAAAAAAAATAGATATAACAAAATAATCACCCACTACCCCCCCAAAAAAAAAACCCCCCTCCCCCTTTAGGCACTTCCCGGGGGGAGGGGGGCGCCGTGGGCAGAAAACTACCACCTCCTGCGCAAGACCTCCCCCCCCCCTCCTGCCGCGCCGCCCTACAGGCTCCTGCTGGCGGCCTGGTGCTCTTCGCCCCGGGTTCGGGGCGGCGTATCGCGGTAACCTGACGCGACCTTAAAGATCCCAAGTACCCGAACGGATTAGTCTTTGCGAGAACTGGTGGCCTATGTGGACAGGTATTTTTTTTTTCTTTTTTTATTTTTACAATTTCGCCCCTATTATACAATTAAATCATGTATAAATATTTTTTTTTTGATTTTTTCTTTACTATTACTTTTTTTTCGCCATTTTATGCATTGAAATCATATAACAGATATTTTTGTGTGCTTTTTATATTTTTATTACTTTTGCGCCACCATTATCGTTGAATCTTACTTTCATCATTTTTACTGTCTTTCTCTATCTCCTCCCCTTTCGCTTTCTGGGGGATGGTTAGAAGAGGATTAAATCTTTGCGAAACTGGTGGCCTATGTGGACAGGTAATTTTTTTGTCTTCTTTTTACATTACTACTTCCATTTCAGACCCCATGAGCATCGCTTTTCGCAAATATCTTCTAACAAAAAGTGGGGTCAAAAAGCGTTTGGCACAGCTTGTCTGGGCCCCCCCCAATTTTTGGGAGTAGAGTGCATTGCAAGTTGTTTAATGAAAGGGGTTTACTCTTGGTTTTGACGGCGAAGCTGGCAAGAGCCGTGACTTCGGGCAGGGAAGGTTTTAGGTCGTACTTGTGACGTTAGCAAACCACGCCCTCCTCTCCCCCCCCGGCTTCCCCTCCCTCCCTCCATGCTTTCCTCCCCCCATACTCCCACCTTCCCCCTCACCTCCCTTTACCTAACCTCTCTCCTCTCTCTCTTCCTCTTTCCTCTTCTCTCTCTCTTTTCCCCTTCTCTCCTCCCTCTCTCTCTCTCTCCTCTCTCTCGCCCCCTCTCTCTCTCTCCTCCCCTCGTCCACTTTCGTTGTACTGGAAAAAATACCCAGCACGTTATTGTTTATAATGGCAGTAAACCCCAAATATAGCTATTTTTGGTGGGGGCTTTTCACAACATGATACCTGTTTTCCAGCGTAATTAAATTGGGTTTTTTTTTAAATGCTGTTGATTTTTTTTTGGTAAATTATACAACATTGAAAATTTTTATATGACCCTCTTTCCAGAAGGGCACGTTGTGCTATGTGGGGTGGTTCTGTGGCTTGATCATTTATAGGACTCGGGGTTTGGGTCGGAAAAGGGAAAAAGGGGGGAAATGGAGCGAGATTCAAAAGCAGAGTAAGAAAAGAAAAAAAATGTCAATTGAAAAAACATAAATACATTAAATTTACGTTTGGAACGTCGACAGCGATGACGGGGTGAGTTGTTTGAACTTGTTTTTTCGATAGTGATATGATTAGAATACAATATTTTGGGCAGTTTATATGCATTATTAAACCACCCAACAATCCAACATATCCCGTGTCTATCTTTGTCTGCAAAGAATTTTTAAAATTTTAAAACCTATTCTACAAGAAAAAGCTTTTTNGAAAAAAAAAACGACCTTAAAAACATTATAACACTAAAAATACTTTTCCTAAAGGGTAGAATTTTAAAAGAAGGAAAAACAACCTTAAACCTTAATATCACAACAAACTACTTGCCTAAGAGCATACTGTATGTCAATTATACCGAAGGAAAAACAACCTTAAACCATTAAAACACTAAAAAAAATTACTTGGCTGGCTATCAATCATTATCACAGAACACCCACATTGCTTTGACGGATGTGTTTTGCATTACGTACACACTTTGCAGTCCACCATCGCCTTTACTGAGCTGAGTCCTCGCCACACGCCCTCACCAGGCAACATCCAGGTCATTCAGGTGCCTTCTGTAACACCTGGCCGGGACTGCATTACAGGTCCCGCATAACATAAGCATTGGTAAGGACGGCCGGCTGACTATGCGTTCACTTTACTTTAACTATTCGTCTATCTGGACGTTGTAGTGTCACCTCATTTTCGCCTTTATTTCTATACGTCAGGTTGCCTGCGTATTATCCCGTTGTTTTTTGGTGTTTTTTTTGGGTAGGTGTAAGTTGTTACCCTCTTTTTTTTTTTTTTTTTCTTCTCTCTTTCTCTCTTCTTCCCTCTTCTCTCTCCCTTTTTCTCTCTCTCTCTCTCTCTCTCTCTCTCTCTCAGTATCAAGCTCCCTCACTCGATTTTCTTCTCTTTATCGTTTCATATACTTTTCTTTGTTCATCTTCTAGTTCTTTGCATATTGCCTTTACTTTTACTTTATGTCTATCTGTATGTTATAGTGCCACCTCATTTTCGCCTGTATTTTTTTTTTTCTATATGTTAGGGCTTATATTTGTTGGCTTTATGTTTTTTTAAAGTGGGGTTGGGGAAGGTTCTCTCTCTCTCTCTCCTCTCTGTCCCTCTCTCTCTCTCCCTCCTCTCTCTCTCTCTCTTTTCTCCTCTCTCTCTCTCTCTTCCTTTGTAATGTGCAGGGTGGAAGGTTGGTAGAGGGGCGTTTAGCCGCAATGTGCAGCGTCCCTGGCCCCGGTTTGCGGTTTGAGTCCGCTAGTTTTGCTGACGGGCGGCGCTTTGTAAGTCAAAACCTTGTGTTTGGGACTTTCAAAGTGTCTAGATAGGGTGAAAAATTTTTCTTTTCTTTGTAGCAGGGAGGCAGGAAACACGTCCATGTACTTTATTATTTTGATTTCTATGTTTCCATATTCTCTCCTCCCATATTCTCTATTACCTTTTCTCCCCTCATTTTCTCTCTCCCCTTCTCTCTCTCTCTCTCTCTCTCTCTCTCCCCTCTCTTCTCTCTCTCTCTCTCTCTCTCTCTGGGCTGTCTCTCTCTCACTTTCAATCTTTAGCCCCTCGTTGAAAAGCCTTGCCTTGCCCCTTCCCTCCCTCTCTCTCTCTTTCTCTCTCTCTCTCCTTCTCTCTCTCTCTCTCTCCTCTCTCTCTCTCTCTCTCTCTCTCTTCTCTCTATCTTAGCCTCCCTCGTTGAATTTCCTTCCTTCCTTCTTCTCTCTCTCTCTCTCTCCTCTCGCTCTCTCTCTCCTCTCTCTCTTCCCCTCTCTCTCCCCCTCTCTCCCCTCTCTCTCATTCTCTCTCTCTCTCTCTCTCCTCTCTCTCTCTCTCTCTCTCTCTCTCTCTCTCTTCTCTTATTATTATATAAATATATATATATCTCACTCTCAATCTTTAGCCTCCCCTCCCGAAGGTTTGAATTCCTTGCCTTGCCTTGCCCCCCTTCTCTCTCTTTTTCTCTCTCTCCTCTTCTCTCTCTTCTCTCTCTCTCTCTCTCTCTCTCTCTCTCTCGTCCTCTCTCTCTCTCTCTCTCTCTCTCTCTTTATCTATCTCTCAACGGGGCACTGTATACCTCCTCCCACCCTACCTCGAATAGCCCTCACTGCAACCCTCACAACCTCACCAACAGGGAAACTTACTCCTCGACTTTCTTCTCTGTTTACTCCAGAGATGAACCTGCCTTCCTTCCCTCCCACATCGCCACAAATCTCCCTTAAAAGTGGTCTCCCAATGATCAGCAAAGTCAACCATCTCAAAATGTGAGGAATTTTATGAACGCATTTTCTTTCTTTCTCCGTCGCGTTCCCTCTCTCTATCTCTCTTCAAGTTTTCTATTCTTTATGATGCGTTTCGTCGGTAGTTGTTTAAGTTTGTGTATTTTTGTGATGGTTTTTGTTTGATTTAATAGACGTACATCGATGTGAAGGATTATTGTAGCCGCGTTTTGGTTTAGGTTTATGAGGTGAGTTTTTTTTGGCGGGTGTGTGTAGTTAGAGAGAGAGAGAGAGAGAGAGAGAGAGAGAGAGAGAGAGAGAGAGAGAAGGAGAGAGAGAGAGAGAGAGATGAGAGAGAGCTGAAGAGAGAGAGAGAAGAGAGAGAGAGAGAGAGAGAGAGAGAGAGAGAGAGAGAGAGAGAAAAAAAAAAATCCGAAACGGACTATATAGCTATCATCCCTTACTTTATATTATCACGCAATACCGTTTTTATTATCATCATTATCATTATCATTATTAACATTATTATCATCATCAGAACCATCATTATCATTACTATCACTATCATAACGATTACTTTTTTTTTACTATCCTCATAACCATCATCATCATCATCATCTCTACCACCACCACCATCAATAAACTCCATCATTAAACAAGAACATTACAAAGCTGCCTTAATTGTCTTTATATTTACTATACATTATCTTACACACTTACACATTACATTACACTACATTACATTATTGGGGTGGTAGGGTGGTAAATGATTGGAATGGACTCAGTCGACAGGTGGTTAGTGCGGAGTCAATAGGGATCTTTAAAAAGAGTCTGGATAAATTAATGGATGGGGAGAGTGAGGTGAATGTAGGCAATGTTAAGCAACAGGAACTACCTCGTGTATGTCTCGCGGCCTCTTGTAGCTTCCTTATTTTCTTATGTTCTTATTTTGACTATACACGCACCTAATACGATAACACCAGTAATAGGTTCTGACAGAGCGAGACACGTACAGGAGCTTAAGACAGAGATGAGTGACAGTAAAAAAAGTCTTCTATAAGAGCTATTAAGGCTATATAGGAGAAGAGAAGGCTATTTTAGGCTATATAAGAGAAGCCCAAGAGAGACAGAAACCGTAAACGAGCTGGACAGACAGGATAGTTAAGAGGCTTTAGGAGACAACAAGAAAACGTGCGCCAGGGTTATGCTGTCCGCAATGTTGTCTTGTCTCGACCTCTCGTAATGATTTATTGAATGAGCCTTCACCGGGGAATTTCCATTACATTCTTTAGTTCAGAATTATTGCCTCACTAATGGACGTTTATACTGGCCAATAGCGTCTGTGTGCGTGTGCGTGTGCGTGTGTGCGTGTGCGTGTGCGTGTGCGTGTGCGTGTGCGTGTGCGTGTGTGTGTGTGTGTGTGTGTGTTTTGTCTTTCTTTTTCTGTCTTCCTTTCTCCTTCCTTCCTTTCTTTCTTGAATCCTTTCTTCTAACTCTCGCTTCATCCCTTATATACTTTTATCACCTATTTTTGACCCTTCATTAAGATTCTCTTTTTTTTTTCTTCTTTTTTTTTTCTCTCTCTCTCTCTCTCTCTCTCTCTCTCTCTCTCTCTCTCTCTCTCTCTCTCTCTCTCTCTCTCTCTCTCTCTCTCTCTCTCTCTCTCTCTCTCTCTCTCTCTCTCTCTCTCTCTCTCTCTCTCACTCGATTTCTTCTCTATCGTTTCATATACTTTTCTTTGTTCATCTTCCGAGAGTTTTATATATTTCCTAACTTTTTCTCTATATTCTCCTCAGCTTTTTTCTTTATACCCTATCATCATTCCACTCATCCTCGTAAAATACTTCGTCTCTCTCTCTCTCTCTCTCTCTTCTCTCTCTCTCTCTCTCTCTCTCTCTCTCTCTCTCTCTCTCTCTCTCTCTCTCTCTCTCTCCTCCTCTCTTCTCTCTCTCTCTCTCTCTCTCTCTCTCTCTCTCTCTCTCATATAATTCATAAACCAAATAGCATTGCGTTCTCAAGTTCTAATGGCCAACTTTAATACCCCGGAGACGCACCCACAAACAACGAACGGAAAATTGTGAGCCTCGACTTCGACAAGCTCACCCTCATCGCCTTCCTCGACCAATTGTCAAATGGAGACGCAGCTTAGACAAACAATACCCTTCTCTCCCTCCCCCTCGACTGTGGCAATTGGAAAGGCTGTGGGTAGGCTTTAAAAATGGCCGAACTTGACAATTTAGTTCTAGCAATTTTACCCCTTGAGACACACAACGTAATTTCCATTGTTTTTTGCGTACCATTAGACGATTTTTAGTGAACATAAGCAATATTTAATAGCTAAGACCTGTTAAGTATCCTTGTCGTCTAACTAATTTGGTATATTAAGTTATTTTTCGTAATTTTATGGCTAACAACCTAATATTTTTTATAGCAAAGGAAAGATCTGGGCGTGAAGGGGCTATTTATTCCCTTTGTCTCTTAGGTATAGTTGAGATAAATGCTGCTTGTTATATATGCAATTTTTTCTTCCCATTAAGTGAGTGATAGTTCTCATCAGCTCGTGTGGACCTGTAATTTCTTTGCCTGAGGAGTTGCTATATAGAGTAGATTATCCACGGGTTAACGTGTGTTCAGCTATGGTATATTTATTATAAGTATAAGGAAGATCTTGCATAAGTATCCTCTTATTATCACTATTGGTGTTTTCATATTCTGATTTTCACAGGTGGATTTTGCGATCTCTCTCCTCGTTCTTGGTATAAATGGCGCCTCTCTGTTTTCTGTATTTTGGTTGCGTTGTGTACTGAAAATCCCTGTGGCACTGGGCTCGCGCGTAACAAATCCTGGCTGAGTCTATTTGCTTCTTAGTATTTAATACGCTCTTCAAAACATGTTCGCCTTTAGGATATTTTCTCATCCACGATGCTCCTTGAATCCGACGACGGAGAGACACATCGCCAGTGTTTGTGTTTGCTTGGTGTATTCTTGACACTGTGGTTTAATGTTAATGTGAACACTTGAGTTATGGAAAACGAGTTGTCGGTGAAAGGCACGACTTACTTCTACGGGCTGAAGAGTGTAAGGTCAATAATCAGTTCTCCCCTCTATGTGGCAAAACATCCCACTAGTCTGCGTCTCTCCAATGGCTTCTCATAATAAATGTTCTTTTACGAAAATTTACGAAAATAGTTGCCTTGAGTTTTCATGGACAATTTGGACATACATACTGACCTCATTCACGAATCAGTCTCGGCACTTATAGTTTATATAAGTTATGGAGGCAACGGGGCAGTATGCTATCCACTAACTCGTAGGGAAGGTAGGCAGTTATAAAAGTTACCTATGATTTGCATTGACCCAGAGTTAAAACACCGATCACGAGCCACTTTTCTGGGGTAGGCGGCTGCCCTGAAAAGTTGCACCACTTTTCTGTGACAGGGACATGCAGGTCATCAGGATGTCAAGCAGATGACGTGTGTTATTATTGTAATCCTAAAGAGATGGAAAAAAGAGCGCCGTCCTCCAGACTTGGACACACTCTAGTTACATAAATCACACACGTCATACTGTACTTATGGAGACCTGAGGAAACGACCAGAAAAAAAAACTATATCCATAATTTTTGTTTGAATACATATACCAAATGCTGACCACAGATTCAGGAAAGTGGTATATTCATGTCACTTTGATTTGTAAGTATATCAATTACCTGTATAACTTTATATTAATTACTGAAAACTCTCATACACTTCAATTTTTATAAGTTTCTTGATTTATTTTCGTTCTTTTTTTCTGGAGCTGGTTTAATCTTTTTGAAACAATATTTATAGGTGGCATGTGTTCTTCATGTGGTGATTATCTTAATAAAGTCAGTTGTTTCGGTGACTCGGCCGATCTCAATTTTTTCTCTACCTGCTATGTGGCACCTTTTCACAACCATAGTTTGGGTTATTTTCGCTGTTTCTATTACAGTTCTGGTCAAGTTATAGATCATTTCATAGTTTCTTTCCATTTTAACCTTTATTGTATGGAAGGGAAGGTGAAATCTTTTGAACATTTAACAGCCTGAAGGTGTAAGGTCGTTGGTGCCTCATATTCGTTGGTAGCATCATACAGAAGCATCAAGCAGGCGCAGATAAGCAGTGACGGCCCAGGGAAACCTTTGTACACTCCACTTGCACATGATTTTGGGTGTTGTTTCCCTTGCCGGGGACCCACAATGGCGCCACCTCAGGGCTGTGTACCTTGCAGTTGCGTCGCCTACATTGCCATTCCCTCTGAGCGTAAAGCGAATAGGTGGCGGAAGCTGCCTTAACAGGGGGAGGTGGTGGAGAGAAAATATCGGCTTTAGTTTAGGTTGAGACCTGTTGAATGGGTCCTCGAGCATCCGCCGATAACTGGTCAGTGGTACTTGTGTGGTCTATTGCGCTCCTAAAGCCCTCTCCCGCTCGCTCTCAGGCCTGCCTCTCTTATACCAGCCTTTAATGCCCCCAGGATTACCTCGTAAAAAAAGTTTATATGGAACTGTAAGGCTTAGTTTTTTTTTCTTCTCTTGCGGGACGGTGCTTTGGAGCGCCTCTTACCGCCAAGCGAGCACGAAGGTTACAGTTCGAGGGCTTGTGGTGAGCGTGGCAATGGTGTCGGTGCGGCTCTTTGTTTTTACACGATAATTGAACCACAGTAACGATCACCTACCAGTGTTTCCTTTCCCTCGCACTTGTACTGGCACAAAGCAAACGATAAGGGCAGCGGCGACAACAATAGCAACAACAATTACATCTCTCTCTCTCTCTCTCTCTCTCTCTCTCTCTCTCTCTCTCTCTCTCTCTCTCTCTCTCTCTCTCTCTCTCTCTGTGTGAGTGTAAGTATGTGTAATATGTGTATGTATATGTGAGAGAGTATGTGTAATTGTGTATGTGTGTGTATTTGCTCATATGTGTATGTGTGTGTGTGTGTGTATTTACTCATGTGTATGTGTGTGTATTTGTTCCTATGTGTTTGTGTATGTATACGTATTTAGTCGTATGTGTATTTGTATGTGTTTAATTAATTATATATCTTCAAGTGTGTATATATAGGAGCCTTTTAAGAGAGTTTACTCTCAACAGGCTCAGCCAATTTTATATAATTATGTATTTTTTATTACATGTATAACTGTTTGGCTAAATAAATGTATAAATCTAAAAAAAAAAAATCTCTCTCTCTCTCTCTCTCTCTCTCTCTTCTCTCTCTCTCTCTCTCTCTCTCTCTCTCTCCTCTCTCTCTCTCTCTCTCTCTCTCTTCTCTCTCTCTCTCTCTCTCTCTCTCTCTCTCTCTCTCTCTCTCTCTCTCTCTCTCTCTCTCTCTCTCTCTCTCTCTCTCTCTCTCTCTCTCTCTCTCTCTCTCTCTCTCATATACTTCTAAGAAAATACTCTAGAAAAAAACCCTGCTTATTCATTGGTCTCTAAAGAATAGGGAGTTGAAGTGTTCCTAAGGGATTACTGAAGTTCGGGGCTAAAGTGTCTTGCTACTCGATCCTCTCTCAGGGTTCAGGTCAGAGGAAGATGGAAAAGAAAATGAAAGCTATCTATAATCTGCTCGTAAAGAGACGAGTCTCTTAGGATCTGAACATCATCACAGTCTGTCTTGCCAAATTCCGATATTACGGAAATGTTACGAATCAGCCACTGTGAGGTCAAAATTTGTGATCTAGAAAATACAATTGAAAGTTAAGTGAAAAGGTAATGCACTTCTCACTGATGAGCGCTCATGTGATTGTGTGAAATTCCTTTTAGACTATGTTTCCTCGACAGACAATACAATTAGCCAAGGGAAAAATTTACCGAAGTACTGCACATTGTCAAGGAAATATCGATACACCGCCACAAAAAAATGTAGTGTTTCTATTTATACTTTTCCCAGCATTGCCTCCGCATTATTAATTCTTATTGAAATGAAGCGAATCAATACACTTTACTATTCATGCAGAGCTAAGCAATCTTAAATGTTTGCACGATGTTTAAAACCGCCAATAAAATACGTATGTAATATTGTACCTCATTTTCATGTTATAATCCTACAAGAGAGGAGAAAAATTACTCGCATATATAAAGCCACAAGATTTGCTTAACAAATACAAATTTCATCTAATAAATCAATTTGCCAAATGATGTTAGCTTTTCTTCTGTATTTATCTTAATTCTCTCTCTCTCTCTCTCTCTCTCTCTCTCTCTCTCTCTCTCTCTCTCTCTCTCTCTCTCTCTCTCTCTCTCTCTCTCTCTCTCTCTCTCTCTCTCTCTCTCTCTCTCTCTCAACCCCTGTCGCTTCCATACGCGGACACACACTGTCGCCTCATTCACTTTGTAAGGCTCATTCATTACTCATCACCTGCATTTCAGGTGACGGACCCACCTGAACTTTACCCAAACCCTAAATACAAGTCCTAAACTATAGCTGGATCCGTGTCTCTTCGTCTCTGTGTCTGCCTGTTTGTTTAGCGTTTATCATATAATCGTGCCATGAACAGTGTTGGAAACCGATAACTATTATTTTTACTGCGATAACGATAATCCGATAATTTTAACTAGTTATCGAAAGTAAACAATAATCCGATATCAATCATTTTTAATCCCAATGAAAAAAGCTTTACAGCCCATCAACAAAATGTTTATCATGCACGATCCATGAGTAAGCAGGCATTTCCGACAAGCCTTGCAACTTTATTTAAACAGAAAAATAGAAGAACATTACTTTGAAACCATTGCAGCTGAGCCGATGTTTTGAACTTAATTATGATATACCAGATGATTACTACGACGGGACTGAAAAGTAAGCTTAAAATTGTATTACATTAATCAAATTTATAAGTATACTGTACGGCACACTATTTACATACAGGCTCAGAATTAACAATTAGTTAAATCAAAATGTACATATATGTGCGAACTAATTACTGACGTCCTTAGATGATATGATATTACAACACGTGACATTAGAGGATAAGATAAGATAAGATTTTCATCCTATCTAGACACTTTGCGAGTACCAACTACAAGGTTATTGACTATACAAAGCGCCGCCACGTCAGCACGAACTAGGCGGACTCGAACCGCTGACCGGATTAGAGGAGAAATAAACCATGCAGAAGAATAAAATAACCGTAAGCGGCCTCTTGTAGCTTCCTTATTTCCTTATGTTCTTATGTAATATTGAAAGTAGAAATAAAGAAGCGCAAGATAGAATAAAAAGACAAGAATGAATACATGTAAATGACAACAAATAGAATAAACAACAAAGAATGAAATATATATAATCGAATATAGTTTCAACTTTTCTACTACAAGACATATTCTAACAACAGGGAACAACAATTATACAAATGAGCCTAAAGAAAAAAAAACGTGAAAGGACAGAAAAAAAATCATAAAACTAAACGTATCGTACATTATCGGAGTAGTTATGGAAAGTTATCTGGTCAGAGAACGATTATGGAAGTTAACCTCCAATAATAGTCCACCAGCAAATATGTATTAACTGCGCTAATCATCTGTTATCGAATTATGACTTGGGTGCCTAACTTTGGCCATGAAC
>JACEEZ010003932.1:30000-47500 GCA_016584305.1 Chionoecetes opilio | reverse complement strand
ATTTTTTTCAGTTCGCTTCAAAGAAAATGACAACCCCAATAAACACATCTTTCATTCCCCTTCTCTTCTTTCTTTATCACTTCATTCTATTCCCTCCCTCCCTCCTTCCCTCTTTGATTATAATTTTTCCCGTCTTCCCCGTAAATGTAAATAATAAAAGGTATCGTAAAACGTGCTTAGAAAATTTCCAAAACAACATTTGCTAGCTTTCAATTTTGCGCTTCATTGGGAACAGTCTGAGCGCGTGGCAGAGTGAAGAATGGCTCGATCACGCTGGCTAAATACTGGACTGATGTTGTGATGGTGTTGATAGTGGTGATGGTGGTGGTCGTGATGGTGGTGGTGAGTGTGTTAGTGATATTGCTGTTGAGGTTATTCTTATTAGTGGGATTTTTGTGGTGGTGATGGTGATGATGGTGGTGGTGATGGTAATGGTGGTGGTGGTGATGGTGGTAGTGGTGATGAGTATGTTAGTGATATTGATATTGAGGTTATTCTTATTAGTGGGGTTTTTGTGGTGGTGATGGTAGTGATGGTAATGGTGGTGATGGTAGTGGTGGTGATGGTGATGGTGGTAGTGGTGATGAGTGTGTTAGTGATATTGATATTGAGGTTATTCTTATTAGTGGGGTTTTTGTGGTGGTGATGGTAGTGATGGTAATGGTGGTGATGGTAATGGTGGTGATGGTGATGGTGATGGTGGTAGTGGTGATGAGTGTGTTAGTGATATTGATATTGAGGTTATTCTTATTAGTGGGGATTTTGTGGTGGTGATGGTGATGATGACAGTGAGTTAGTGGTGATGAGTGATGATTGTGATGGTGGTGATGAGTGTGTTAGTGATATTGCTATTGAGGTTATTCTTATTAGTGGGGGTTTTGTGGTGGTGATGGTGATGATGACAGTGAGTTAGTGGTGATGAGTGATGATTGGTAATTGTAAGTGGTAGTAATGGTGGTGATAAGTGTTGGTGGTGGTGGTGGTGGTGGTGGTGGCGGTGGTGATGATGCATACGACGTCAATGCGAGCTACTCTGTCATTGCACATGGCTATATAAAAGAGAAAGAGAGAGCAAACCAAAAGAGATATAAAATTGAAAGAAAAGAAAATAGAAATATATATATAAAAGAACAGAAAACTAACATAATTATCATAACTTACAACATTATCATAACATCATCCTTAGCCAATATTTTTTTCTCCAACTCGAGTGAGAAGAATCAATAACTATATTTCGAGATACAGCTAAATTCAAAGTTCAAAGCCAAAAAAAAATATATCAGGCAGTGCGTCATTAAAGAAACAATAATCAATACAAAACATACCGAGTCCCATTCCCACGAGTAGTGACATATGTGTTGTATGTGTGCAAGGCATAAAAATATAATCAGTCATTGTCAGATCAAGAAAAAAACATTAAGAGAAAAGTAAACAAAAAGAGGAAGGAATAGCAATCGATACGTGCGATAAAAACATAAAAAACAAGCGAGGAAAGGTGAAATGTGTGGCAGCTATAAAGAATTGCTGCAGAGATTGATGCGAGAGAGAGAGAGAGAGAGAGAGAGAGAGAGAGAGAGAGAGAGAGAGAGAGAGAGAGGAGAGAGAGAGAGAGAGGAGGAGAGAGGAGGAGAGAGAGAGAGAGAGAGAGAGCAATAGAAAAATGTACATCACAAAAATATAGACTGATTGACTGACGCACACACACAAAAAAAAAAAAATGGCCAACTGACACAGACACACACACAAATGTCAAGCAATTAAACAAGACAGAGGACATAAAAAAACAAATAAAATATAGATAAACAGACAAACAAACAGCCCAGAGACCGAGACAAACAGACAGACAGACAGAAAAATAACTTAATAAAAATATAAAATAAGTTATAACTCACCATATTTTTTATTCATTGCATCAAATCCACAATCACCTTCTTAGCTTCTTCCTGGCAGGTTTTGTGCGCCTCGGTTACGGTCACTAAAAAGGAAGGAAAAACGATTACGTAAAGATAGGCTAGCTAGATAGATAGATAAAGATACAATTAAAGATAGGCAGGATACTATAAGGAAAGATAGGATAGGAAGGGAGAGGGCAAGGTAGGAGTTTAGGGGAGGAAACCGATAGATTTAGCAAGTAATGGAAAGAAATTTATGACGCATTTCTTTCCTAAGTATTTTCTCTTTAAACAATCCGGACACACCTGTGACCTGTGTGTGGTGTGTGTGTGTGAGAGAGAGAGAGAGAGAGAGAGAGAGAGAGAGAGAGAGAGAGAGAGAGAGAGAGAGAGAGAGAGAGAGAGAGAGAGAGAGAGAGAGAGAGAGAGATGCAAAGAGAGAGGTTCCGGGGTAAAAGGTGACTTCCTGTATACCCGTTACTCTCTCTCTCTCTCTCTCTCTCTCTCTCTCTCTCTCTCTCTCTCTCTCTCTCTCGCTCGCTCTCTGCCTATTATTATATCTATACTTGTTCAGTTATAAATATGGATGTTCATAAATATACATGGCTGCTTGTGTGTGTGTGTATGTGTGTATGTATGCATGCATGTACGTACATATGTCTTTAGGTAGGTAAGTAAACCTATCTCATCTAACTATCTAGTCTACCTTACCTAAACACTGCTTCCAAAGGTGCTGCTAAGTCACTGAACACTAATTCACTGCTAAGTCACTAAGTCACTGAACACTAAGTCACTGCTAAGTCACTGAGTCACTTCAACGCACACGCTGTCACCACTGCTTGCTCTCGCTCACTGTGCTTGTTACACTATTGTACATCTCTCTCTCTCTCTCTCTCTCTCTCTCTCTCCTCCTCCTCTTCTCCCTCCTCCATCTCCCCCTACCCATCCTTGTTAGACAAAACGCTGCAACGTATTCTCCTACCAATGCTAGTTATATAGTAAACACTGCACTGCTACAAACAAATGAAAATATACAATGAAATAAAAACATCAAAATCGTCTTTACATTTGACCGTAACAGACAAAACAGGCAATACACAAAAAGATGTATCTGGCAATTACAAGGAAGTAACAGGCATCTCGTTCAGTGGTTGGAAGTGCCTCGCTCATTCACTGCCTCGAGTAAGTGAAGCTGTTCGAAGCACTGTTACTGTCCGCTTCTGTCGTGATAAAGCTCAACGTCTTGTTAGTTTATTTTAGTAATACACAGACTACTTATGCGTTTATTTATGTGTTTTTTTTCTTTTCTTTTACATTTATATACATGAGTTTTGTTTCTTTTTTGAGAGAGAGAGAGAGAGAGAGAGAGAGAGAGAGAGAGAGAGAGAGAGAGAGAGAGAGAGAGAGAGAGAGAGAGAGAGAGAGAGAGAGAGAGAGAGAGAGAGAGAGAGAGAGAGAGTGTTTGTGCGTGTGTGTGTGTGTGTGTGTGTGTGTGTGCGTGTGTGTGTATTTACCTATATATATATTACCTTACACCATCTATCTAATCATCTCCAAATAGTGTTGAATACTAATGCAAGAGTGTTATGTAATGTTAAGGTGTTTCATTCTGTTTTCGAGGCATGCTTTACGTCTTTGCATGCGTTTATATTTTTTATGTCTCTCTTTGCCTTGATAGTTGGCAGAAATCAAGGCGAGGAAATTAGGGTTTTTACCAGGTCGTTTTTTCTTTTTTGTCAAGTAAGTGAGAGCGTGCAAAAGTAAGTGAGAAAATTTTACTTATGTTGTAACCTTAACCCCTTGAGGCCCAGAACGTAATTTTCATTGTAATATAACCACCATTCGACGATTTTAATGAACGTAAGCAATATTTAATAGATATGACCTGTTTAGTATCCTTGTCCACTAACTAATTTGGTACATTCAGTTACTTTTCGTAATTTTATGGCTAACAACAGACGATTTTTTTTATAGCAAAGGAAAGATCTGGGCGTGAAGGGGTTAACGTGGTATCTTCATTACAGCACACACACACACATACATACACACACACACACACACACACACACACACACACACACACACACACACACACACACACACACACACACACACACACACACACACACACACACACACACACACACACACAAATAACCCTTCACTTCCTTCCTCCCTCCCCCCTTCATTATCCACAACCTCACACCTAGGAAGGAAAACAAAGAACCAACTTCTAAGAACATGTAAGAAAAAGAAAAAATCGTCGGGGGCCACACACAGAAAATAAAAAATCACGACGAAATTTCAAAACTCGCCATTGAGAATCCGCGATAATATGTGCATAATGATACATTGGAAATCCTGAATGTTGATCGAAGTAAGAGATAAAAGAGTGAGCCCAGTGAGATTGACAGTGATAACTCGATAAAGAAAAAAAGAAGAACGGCCGAAAGAAAAAATAGATATAGCAATAGAATACAAAAAGAAGAAGAAATGATCGCATGTTATCTGATTGTCTGACCTGCACCAGTTTATTTCAGGAGGGTTCTGAGAGGAGGAGAAGGAAGAGTGGAGGGGAGAGGAGGGGTAGGAGGAGGAGGAGGAGGAGGAGGAGGAGGAGGAGGAGGAGGAGGAGGAGGAGGAGGAGGAGGAGGAGGAGGGAGGAGGGGGAGGAGGAGGAGGAGGAGGAGGAGGAGGAGGAGGAGGAGGAGGAGGAGGAGGAGGAGGAGAGAGGGGTTGATGAATATGTTCTCAGTATATTATATTTTACGTTTCTTTTCTTTTAGCCACTCTTTGTCCTGCCTCACTTCCATAATTTAACTTCGTCCTTACACCATCAACACATTTATTTTGCCTTTCACTGCATCTGGCGTTTCCTTTTCCCTCTACATTGACGCAGCTTGAAATATATCACATGCATACATAAATACATCCTTATCTCTTCTGTACACTAATCTTTAGAATGAAAAACATGAGTGAAAGACTGAAATAACGAGAAAGTAATGATAGGTCAAAACAATCATTACTTTACCCTTCCCTTCAAATAAACAATGAAGCGGGTGAGGCATAGCTTAGTAGTGATAAGTGTAAACAATCATTGCTTCTCCCCCCAGAAAAAAAACTATGAAGCGAATGAGGCATAGTTTAGTAATGATAAGTAAAAACAATCATTACTTTACCCTTCCTTCGAATAAAGAATGAAGCGGGTGAGGCATAGCTTAGTAATGATAAGTGTAAACAATCATTGCTTCTCCCCCCAGAAAAAAAACTATGAAGCGAATGAGGCATAGTTTAGTAATGATAAGTAAAAACAATCATTACTTCACCCCTTCCCTTCCCTTCCCCCACATAAGCGATAAGGTGGATGAGACATGGCTTAGCACGGGTGACAGGCGCCTCATCCACCCTGAACACTCTCTCTCCCGGTGTCATCATCAAAAAAGATTAAATTATACGGTGCCGCCTCATGAATCTCTCACTCTTGTAATTTGGCGGCACGCATCATCACGAACTGTGTCGATTATTGCTGATGTCAGAGTGAAATGCGGCGCCAGTGCAAGGATCACACGAACGTTTTAAGGAAGAGAGGAATAGCTGTAACGAGTAAAAAAGGATTGTATTAATTTGATTTCAGTTCGCTTCGGAGCTTTCGAGGACGCTACTGACTGGCAGGCGCACTTGACATTTAGAGTTCAATGGAAAGGTGGAATGACGCACACGCACGCGACTTGTTTTGTATTGAGTCTTGCATTAGTGATGGGTAGGAAGACGGGTGCATAGGAGGAAAAAAGTCTTACCTTACCGCTTTGTTTGGTACTGAGTCTTGTATTAGTGATGGATAGGAAGACTAGTGCACATGTAAGAGGGAAAAAATCTTATCTTACGGTTTTGTTTTGTACTGAGTCTTGTATTAGTGATGGGTAGGAAGACGGGTGCATAGGAGGAAAAAAGTCTTACACCGCTTTGTTTGGTACTGAGTTTTGTATAGTGATGGGTAGGAAGACTTTATTAGTGATGAATAGAAAGACTTTATTAGTGATGAATAGAAAGACTAGTGCATAGGAGGAAAAAAGTCTTACCGTACCGCTTTGTTTGGTACTGAGTTTTGTATAGTGATGAATAGAAAGACTTTATTAGTGATGAATAGAAAGACTTTATTAGTGATGAATAGAAAGACTAGTGCATAGGAGGAAAACCGTCTAAACTTACCGCTTTGTTTGGTATTGTCTCTTGTATTAGTTATGAATAGAGACAGTGAATGTATTGTATTAGTGAATGAATAGGTGCAAATGTAGAAGGAAAAAGTCTTATCTTACGGCTTTGTTTGGTACTGAGTCTTGTATTAGTGATGGACATAAAGACTAGTGCATATGTAGGAGGGAAAAAAATCTTACCTTACCTCTTTATTTGGTACTGAGTCTTGTATTAGTGATGAAAAAAAAGACTGATGCATAAAAGGAAAAAAGTTTTACCACACCTTCTTGCCTTAACGTCTCTTCAAAGGATGTGTAACTTATAGAAAATTGTACCCCCAGTTTTTTTCTCTCGTGGTAATAAACTTATAAATTAATTTGCCCCATAATTTTTCCCTTCACTTATAAAGACAGTATGTTAGGTGAACTTTCCTACAGAATTTTGTGATGTCTTTTGTGTGATTTTTTTTTCTTTTCTCTCTCTCTCTCTCTCTCTCTCTCTCTCTCTCTCTCTCTCTCTCTCTCCTCTCTCTCTCTCTCTCTCTCTCTCTCTTCTCTCTCTCTCTCTCTCTCTCTCTCTCTCTCTCTCTCTTCTCTCTCTCTCTCTTTCTCTCTCTCTCTCTCTCTCTCTCTCTCTCTCTCTCTCTCTCTCTCTCTCTCTCTCTCTCTCTCTCTCTCTCTCTCTCTCACACACACACACACACACACACACACACACACACACACACCAGTATTTACTCATACCTAGCTGCTTATATTAATTAAGAACCTTAAAGTCTCTGTCTCTTTTTATATTTCATACACACACACACACACACACACACAACCCCCCCACACACAAGACGGTCCCGCACCAACAGGGTAACCATCCGTAAACAAATAATTCTCTTTTGACACCGTTGCGAGGCGTGTAAGGACCAGAATGACGTCCCCGGTGTACACTACATGTGGTAAATAATGTCCCGCCCCTGTGTACTGAGCGTCGCACTGTGCCCTCCCATTACTACTGCATTTATGGAGGGACAGGTTGGGTCGGTGTGGGTCGATATCAGAACGAGACATGCTCACCACTCCTTCGCCTAATGTTCCCTCCCTTCCGCCATGATTATATAATTGTTGTAGTTTATAGCAGTGTTGTGTTTGTTGTTGTTGTTGTTGTTTCCTTTAGAGCTTATGGTGGTTTAGTCTATAGTACAGTACCTACATGTGTGTTTTGATTTATAGAGGCCTATTTTTACTGCATGATTATATAATTGTTGTAGTTTATAGCAGTGTTGTGTTTGTTGTTGTTGTTGTTGTTGTTTCCTTTAGAGCTTATGGTGGTTTAGTCTATAGTACAGTACCTACATGTGTGTTTTGATTTATAGAGGCCTATTTTTACTGCATGATTATATAATTGTTGTAGTTTATAGCAGTGTTGTGTTTGTTGTTGTCTGTAGAGCTTAGGGTGGTTTAGTGTATACTTAGATGTGTGCTTTTTTATATTTATGTCTATATGAACTGGTGATTTTTATTTTTTTTACTTTTTTTTTTCTCTCGAGTTTGAGTTACGTGTAAAATAAGATAAGATTTTCATCCTATCTAGACACTTTGCAAGTACCAACTACAAGGTTATTGACTATACAAAGCGCCGCCACGTCAGCACGAACTAGGCGGACTCGAATCGCTGACCGAATGCACAGGGACGCTGCACATTGTGAACTCACGTCTCTACCAACCTTGCCACCCAGACGGGCTACGTGAAAAATTATCACTGGGCTGTAACAAGGTATCTTTGGGTAGTTTTGTGTTTCTTTGGCTTATAATATAAAGATAGATCAACAGTTTCAACAGGTGACGTATTATATAGCATTGCGTACCAGGTCAAAGTTGAGTGTTAAGAGGGAGACGATTGGAATGATTGGTATGTTGAGACGATTGGAATGATTGGTATGTTTGAGACGATTGTAATGCTTGGTATGTTTGAGAAGATTGGAATGATTGGTATGTTTGAAACGAATGGAATGATTGGTGTGTTTGAGACGATTGGAATGATTGGTATGTTTGAGACGATTGGAATGATTGGTATGTTTGAGACGATTGGAATGATTGGTATGTTTGAGACGATTGGAATGATTGGTATGTTTGAGACGAGTGGAATGATTGGTATGTTTGCGACGAGTGGAATGATTGGTATGTTTGAGACGAGTGGAATGATTGGTATGTTTGAGACGAGTGGAATGATTGGTATGTTTGAGACGAGTGGAATGATTGGTATGTTTGAGACGAGTGGAATGATTGGTATGTTTGAGACGAGTGGAATGATTGGTATGTTTGAGACGAGTGGAATGATTGGTATGTTTGAGACGATTGGAATGATTGGTATGTTTGAGACGAGTGGAATGATTGGTATGTTTGAGACGAGTGGAATGATTGGTATGTTTGAGACGAGTGGAATGATTGGTATGTTTGAGACGATTGGAATGATTGGTATGTTTGAGACGATTGGAATGATTGGTATGTTTGCGTTCATAATATACAAGCAGAGGGAGGTTGTTACAATCGATCACGGCATTTGTATTTTTGGAGGGGAAAGGGGGGCCATTTTTTTCGATTCATAAATACAATGAAGCGAAAAACGTCACATTTCATGGCCATCAGTATTGCTTTCTTCTTCTTCTTCTTTTCTCCTCCCCGTATAATACCTTGCGCTATTTTTCTTTTCATTGAGCTCACAAGCACACACACACACACACATACACACACACACACACACACACACACACACACACACACACACACACACACACACACACACACACACACACACACACACACACACACACACACACACACACACGTGATTAAGACCCTGGTGAAATACAAACAAATATTTCACTTCATTTTTTTCCTTTTGAAATGAAAGAAATGGATTAACAACAATACTCCCCTGTGTTTCCTGCTTTGTTTTTAATTACAAGCCATTTACGGTATGAGGCAGATAACAACTATACGTGTAATGCATGTATGTACGTGTGTCTGTCTGTCTGTATGTATGTATGTATGTGTGTATGTATGTATGTACGAGTGTATGTATGTAATGTATGTATGTACGTCTGTATGTATGTATGTATGTATGTATGTACGAGTGTATGTACCTGTGAAAGCTCCTCTCTCAATTTAATTACGCTAATCGAAACTTTCTATTACGTGAGTGAACATTTTTTTTACCACTAAAAGACACAACTTTACTATTATTATCATTATCGTTACAATCATCATTACTACTACTACTACTACTACTACTACTACTACTACTACTACTACTACTACTACTACTATACTACTACTAGTTCTACTACTACTACTACTACTACTACTACTACTACTACTACTACTACTACTACTACTACTACTACTACTACTACTACTACTACTACTACTACCACTACTTAGCATAACTACCTACTACCTTTCCTACTATACTTACTACCATAATATACTTTCCTACTACCTTCCTACTAACTTACCTACTACCTCTCTTAGCCTAAGGAAGGAAAATAAAAAACCTACGGGCGCTAGAGGCTCCAACGTAAAAAAAACCGACTACCTTCCTCCATGTCATTATTATAGTTTTTACAATTCTGTGACATATATACCATTGTGGGTGATGGTGGGGGGGATGAGAGGAAGGGGTTTCGAACACTGCCCCCTCCTGCCCCCTCACGTAAGTCCTGCCACTCCGCCACCTGCAGGATACGACCCCAGGTGTCCGCCAGCCGGGCATACTTCCTGGCTATAAAGGAGACACCGGACAGCATGTGTGGCTAATTTTTATTGTTCCTGCTGCTACAACATTAAATAATTATTAGCATTATCATCAATGCTATTATCGCTTTTATTATTATTATTATCGTTATTATCATTATTATTTTGAGTGATCATACTGTCTGTAGTAGTTGTTTTAGTCGTATAGAGTAGCGAACGTTGCTGTACATATTAATAGTTGCTTTGGTGGTGGTGGTGGGGGTGGTGGGGGGGGGTGGTGGTGGTGGTGGTGGTGGTGGTGGTGGTGGTGGTGGTGGTGAGGGTGGTGGTGGGGGGGTGGTGGTGGTGGTGGGGTGGTGGTGGTGGTGGGGGTGGGTGGTGGTGGTGGTGGTGGTGGTGGTGGTGGTGGTGGTGGTGGTGGTGTAGGGGGTGGTGGTGGGGGTGGTGGGGGTGGTGGTGGGGATGGTGGGTGGTGGTGGTGGTGGTGGGGGTGGTGGTGGTGGTGAGGGTGGGGGTGGGGGTGGTGGTGATGGTGATGGTGGTGGTGGTATTATTATCATTCTCATTAATATTCACTTTCCATTTTTTCACTTTTTACATATTTTTTTGCTGTCCTTCTTGTACTATATTAAATTTTCTTCTTTCCTTTCCTCTTCATCTCTTATCTCCTTTTCATCTCTCTCTCTCTCTCTCTCTCTCTCTCTCTCTCTCTCTCTCTCTCTCTCTCTCTCTCTCTCTCTCTCTCTCTCTCTCTCTCTCTCTCTCTCTCTCTCTCTCTCTCTCTCTCTCTCTCTCTCTCTCTTTCTCTCTCTCTCTCTCTATCTATCTATCTATCTTTGCTGTCTTCCTTTTACTTTCTTTACTTTTCTTCTTTACTTCCCTCCTCCTCCTCTATCCTCTCCACTTATTTACAGTCGTCAGCAGAATCAGCAACAGTGACAGCAGCATGATCAGCCTTACCCTTCAATCCAATCTCTGTTTCACTCACCACCCACGCACCAAAAGACTCACACACACACACACACCACCCACCCACACCCACCACACACCCCACACCCACACACACCACCACACCCACACCACCACACCACCACACAACCACAAACCACACACACCCCCACACACACCCACCACACACACCCACAACACACACCCACACACACACCACACACCACACACACACCCACACACCACACCCCACCACCACCCACCCACACACACAACCCACCCACACCACACCCACACAACCCACCACACCACACACCACACACACAAAACCCACCCCACACCCACACACCACACACACCCACACCCACACCACCCACACCCACACCCCACACACACACACCACACCCACACCCACCCACACACCCACACCCAACACACACACACACACCCACACACACACACACCCACACCCACCACACACACCCACCACACACCCACACACACCACACACACACCAACCACACACACACCACACCCACACCACACACACCCACCACACACACACACCCACACCACACACACCACACACCCACACACCCCAACACCCACACACCACCCACACCCCACCCCACACCCACCCACACACCACACACACCACACACCCACCCACACCACCACCCACACACCACCCCACCACCACCCACACCCACACACACCCACCCACACCACAACCCCCCACCCACACCCACACACACACACACCCACACCCACACCCACACACCACACACACCACACCCACACCCCACCCACACACCACCCCACACACACACAACACCACACACACACCCCACACACCCCACCACCCACACACACACACCCACACCCACACACACACACCGCAACCTTTCTTTCAATTAATCTGAAATATCACGGTAGTACTTCCACAACTATTTTCTTTATTTTAGTCCCACCTACCACCACCTCTGGCAATAAAAAAACGCGGGTAAAAAATACATATAGACGCTTGATAAAAGACAGAAAGAAAGAAACGTTGTAAAAAAAAAAATTTGTTATTGATTGCCACCGTTGCATCAGTTTTTTGAGTGGACCGATTCATAGATCACTTTTAGAGAGAGAGAGGAAAAAAAAAAGAGTAGAGGAAGTGAAAGCGGCGGTGTAAAAGTGGTCTAGTGATGGTGGTGGTGGTGCGTGGTGGTGGTGGTGCATGGTGGTGGTGCGTGGTGGTGGTGAATAGTGGTGGTGACAGTCGTGGTGTTGACTGACTGAGGAGAGAAGGGAACATGTACTGAAAAGCCTTCCAACAGTCTCCCTCAATATCCATTCACGTCTTGTCACTGAAAACTCATGTTATATTATATTGCCCATGTTATGTTATGTTAGAGCGGCTTTCTTACATTGGTTGTGTGTATAACGTCAAGGCGAGGATTTCATTATGAGAGAGAGAGAGAGAGAGAGAGAGAGAGAGAGAGAGAGAGAGAGAGAGAGAGAGAGAGAGAGAGAGAGAGAGAGAGAGAGAGAGAGAGAGGGGAACAGAGAAAGATACAGAAAGATACAGAGAGATATACAAAGAGATACAAACAGAGAGATAGAGGTACATACAGAGATACATAGAGAGAACGATAAGATAAGATTTTCATCCTATCTAGACACTTTGCAAGTACCAACTACAAGGTTATTGACTATACAAAGCGCCGCCATGTCAGCACGAACTAGGCGGACTCGAACCGCTGACCGAATGCACAGGGACGCTGCACATTGCGAACTCACGTCTCTACCAACCTTGCCACCCTGACGGGCGTATAGAGAGAACGAGAGAGATACAGAGATAAAGAGAGAAATAGATACAAAGAGAGAGATACAAAAAGAGAGATACAGAAACAGAGAGAAATACAGAAAGAGAGAGAGAGATACAGAAAAAGAGAGAGAGATACAGAAAAAGAGAGAGAGATACAGAAAAAGAGAGAGAGATACAGAAAGAGAGAGAGATACAGAAAAAGAGAGAGAGATACAGAAAAAGAGAGAGAGATACAGAAAAAGAGAGAGAGATACAGAAAAAGAGAGAGAGATACAGAAAAAGAGAGAGAGATACAGAAAAAGAGAGAGAGATACAGAAAAAGAGAGAGAGATACAGAAAAGAGAGAGAGATACAGAAAAAGAGAGAGAGATACAGAAAAAGAGAGAGAGATACAGAAAAATGAGAGAGATACAGAAATGAAAAATACAAGACAGAGAAAAGAGAGACATAAATAGGGAACACAAAGAGAAGGTGTAAAAAAGTGTAAGTGACAGAGGAACCCCGATAAGTTAGGTGAAACACATGAAGAAAAGGGTGTGAATTGGAACAAAGGAGAAGAACCAGGCACAGCCCCGTATTTTCTGACCTCAGCTCCTCGTATAAGCTTTGGCATCATTGCCGTACAGGGTTAAAGTCGTCTAGGCACCCCTCCTCTCTTCTCTCTCTCTCTCTCTCTCTCTCTCTCTCTCTCTCTCTCTCTCTCTCTCTCTCTCTCTCTCTCTCCCTCTCTCTCTCTCTCTTTTATACTAGGTAACATAGTTCATAGAGAAGTTACATTCAACATTACATTGGTCTATAGTAACTTACAGGCTAAAGGTTATATTCTTAATGCTCCCTATCTTAAAGCCTAACTCTGATCCTTATACTAGTCACTAATCCCTATCAATATCAGCTCTGCCCAGCAACCAGTTATTAACCATACACACAAACACACTCTCTCTCTTCTCTCTCTCTCTCTC
Source organism: Chionoecetes opilio (assembly GCA_016584305.1). NCBI lineage: Eukaryota > Metazoa > Arthropoda > Malacostraca > Decapoda > Majidae > Chionoecetes > Chionoecetes opilio. The sequence continues at coordinate 33,945 of JACEEZ010003932.1, read as the reverse complement.
TCCTCTCTCTTCTCTCTCCTCTCTCTCTCTCTCTCTCTCTCCTCTCTCTCTCTCTCTCTCTCTCTCTCTCTCTCTCTCTCTCCTCTCTCTCTCTCTCTCTCTCAATTTCTGTTTCTCCTCAACCCTTTCTCTAGTATCTCGTTTTCTAATCTCCTTGCAATATTTTCCTTTATTTTGCTCGCCACTTCACTCCATTCAGTCATACTTCCTAACTCTCTCCTTAGCGTTTGTTATGTCTTGAGAATGTTATTGTTCATCTATACTTACGTGCCTGTTTGCATTCTTCATTATTCCCTGATTCTTATACCTCCTCACACGGTTCCACGCCTGTTGTAATTAAAAAAAATCTAAGGCATCAGGTCCATAAAAGAGTCTCAGCTCAATGGACCGCGGCTTGTATATAAGTAATGTATAATTAACTTTATGTATGTTATGTTAAGCCTAATAAAACAATCAATCAATCAATCAATCAATCCTCCTACCCTTGATCCTGAAATATCTCCCTTACATTTTTTCTCCTTCTCGTCTCTCACAACACCTCAAGCCAAAATGGGTCCACCACGCCCACCCTCACGCCCCTTTACAGCACATAACACGCCCATACATCCCTAAGGCTTCGTATCTCTTGTTCGTATCGTGTGAAAGAAGCCTAAGAAGGATGGCTTATTCAACTGGGTTTATATATTGTCTTCTCTTATAAATCATGGCGTAAGTCCGTCACACTTGATCACTTTAAGTAGCGTTTTTTCTTCTTCTACTAGATATGATTTTGCGACGATGAATTTTTTAGGTTAGTCTGAGTTTAGTCATTCTGCCTCTCTATGAACAAGTAGAGTGGGAGATAAAGGGACTAGATTATCCATTTCTTACACTCAATTGTGTTAAATATAGGTTTTCGGTTCTCTGTACTACGGGTGCAAAATCATAGGACTAATGAAGCTCAAATTAGACTGGATATATGTCTGTCTGTCTGTCTGTCTGTCTGTCTGTCTGTCTGTCTGTCTGTCTGTCTGTCTGTCTGTCTGTCTGTCTGTCTGTCTGTCTGTCTGTCTGTCTGTCTGTCTGTCTGTCTGTCTGTCTGTTTCTCTCGCCAATATTTTCATCCAACTAGCTGCTTATATAAATTATGAGCCCCTCCCCGCCCCTACACACACACCCACACATCCACCCACACACACACCCACACACACACACATACACACACACACACACACATACACACACACCCACACCCACACCCACACACACACCCACACACACCCACATACACACACACACACACACACACACCCACACATCCACCCACACACACACCCACACCCACACACACACACACACACACACACATATACCCACACACATACACACTCCTCCCCCCCACACACATCTATTCATATATTCACTTCTGATGAGTCTGTCCGAGATCCAAGTTGAGTCAATCGAACAAAAAATCTCATCAAATAAAGCAAAAATGCGAATCAACGTCCTCGGCACTATGACACTGCTCATGGGAAAGATCGACGTCGAACGAATCAAAGGAAAATCTGCATTGCATTTCCGAACTTTTCCAATGAAGGAAATCAAGGAAACTGCAGCTGCTTACCTCTCGCATGCGTGATCGCAACTAGAAAGCAAAACAGCAGGAAAAAAGATGAGGCAAAGACATCTAAGAAGACACGTTGCCTGTAGAACTAAAAAGATAAAGGCTATCAAAGACAAAATGTTCAAGGCTGTCAGCAAGGGAACCATTACAGAGGAAAACAATGTCTACATATATATAACTTACTTTTCTCCTATATTCAGGTCTATATATGTATTATATATTTTATACATACATTATTTTTCAATTTATTAGAAGTTTGGTCATGGGAAAAATTATAAGACATACATAAATTCCGCTTAAAAAAGGAGATCCAAAGAGTGCAAAGGAGAGTGGGTTAATTTAGTTTGTATGGAGTCTCTCTCTCTCTCTCTCTCTCTCTCTCTCTCTCTCTCTCTCTCTCTCTCTCTCTCTCTCTCTCTCTCTCTCTCTCTCTCTCTCTCTCTCTCTCTCTCTCTCTCTCTCTCTCTCTCTCTCTCTCTCTCTCTCTCTCTCTCTCTCCCTCTCTCTTGATTTACTCCTCTCTTGAAGTAATCTAAGACGTATTAAGGTGGAAAAATAAACACTGACTTGAAATCAGAACATCGAGTCAGTAATATTCCTGCCATAATTTTCCATCTACGAGTCGAATCCTTATGAGAGAGAGAGAGAGAGAGAGAGAGAGAGAGAGAGAGAGAGAGAGAGAGAGAGAGAGAGAGAGAGAGAGAGAGAGAGAGAGAGAGAGAGAGAGAGAGAGAGAGAGAGAGAGAGAGAGAGAGAGAGAGAGAGAGAGAGAGAGAGAGAGAGAGAGAGAGAGAGAGAGAGAGAGAGAGAGTGAGAGAGAGAGTTAGTAAAGATAGAAATGCTTGAAGGTAGAAGTCAGGCATTGATAGTAGTAGTATTAAGTAGTGTTGTCATTACTAATACTACATAATACTAATATACTAATACTAATGCTGATCATTGTCTTTAAGTAATGATTAATCTCGCAATGCCTATCATATTTTTATGTCTTGTAGTAAGTTATGTCTAATTTATGGTTTTTAAGGAATATCTGGAAGTATCATGTCATTATGAATTGGCTGAAATAGGGACTTCTAATCATTGTAACTGAAAACTGACTTCAGATTCGTGTTCAGCATGCTCGAAAACTGCTATGAACTAATTTTCAAACAAATCTATTTTTGGATAATTTTTCGAAATCTTGCAAGCCTTGATTTTTTTTAAATCACGTTTTTCACAATAATAAAAAAGAACTGTGGCAGATAAGTGCAAGTGGTATAGATAAGTAAATATGAAGTAAATCAAGGGCTATCATTTGGCGTAAAGCAAAAATTAATTGAGTGGTAAATAAGCGAGAAAATAGCATATTCGTACATTTATACAAAATATAAAATTTCTCGACATCCATGAGGTGTTTTGCCAAACAGATTATTGGATTATGTAGAACACGTCAAGATGAATCTTTGTTACTTAGATAAGTTTCCTTCTACGACTCATATTTTGCGGCAAAATAACAAATACATTAATCGTCGACAATTTTGGAATATTTTCACTAGCCAAAAATCCGATTTTTTTTTCCTCGCTAGATAAGTGGAAATGACGGGGATAAAATTGTTGGCCCATCCATTTAAAATAAATTTTGATGGGTAAATGTTGGTGTGTGACGCATGCACGTCACGCACACACACATGCGCACACACACACACACTCCGGAGGTACTCCGTAGTGTAGGGGTAGCACGCTCGGTTCACAACCGAGAAGTCCCGGGTTCGATCCCCGGGCGGAGCGGAAACATATGGGCTGTTTCCTTAAAAACCCCAGCCCCTGTCCACCCAGCAGTGAATGGGTACCGGGTGTTAGCCGGGGGTTTGTAACCCGCCTCCCGGGGTGCTGGCTTCGGCCTACACTAAGGGCCGTACTATTAAACCTTTCGCCCGGGCTGGCGATCGCCTGGCGATGCTGCGCCAGGCGAACGCCAGCCTCAGGAAATTCTTACTTTTAAATACTGGCGTCCGCCAGCGCTAACCTTCTCCTATTTTCGCTCGACTCGGCGAAATAGGGCAGGGAAATCGCGGGAAATTCAAGTTTGTTTACAACTACAGTCGACACCACGGCTACGGGTGACGATGCTGGGCTCCTTTAGGGCAACTCCTATATCCACTGTGGATAAGGGGATGCTCATTGACCTCATCAAGGTGTATATTGACGGCATAAATGACAAAACTACCAAGTTCTATGCCGTGATTGCACCCTGTAGCTACTCTTCCAGACAGTACTGTTATTAATCATTGAAGTTCGTCCATCACTTAACTAGCGTGCAACAATATATCATATGCTTCCTAAGGTAGTTGTGATATTAACCA
>JACEEZ010003932.1:22500-25000 GCA_016584305.1 Chionoecetes opilio | reverse complement strand
CCTCACAGCTGGCTCTCCCCACCTCACCTCTACCTCTACCTCCACTTTGCCTTCTCTTCCCCTCCCTTACCAACTCTCCTTCCCCTCCCCGCCCTATTAACCGAGTCACGTGAGAACCTCCACCACCACCTCCACTACCTCCACCACCACCACCACCACCACCACCTCCACCACCACCATCACCCCCTCCCAGGAACGCTCAGTAATAATAAGTTAATTGAGTTTTACCGCCATTATTAAGGTCGTAATTAACATCCAGTGGTCTATGTTGCAACCCGGCGGCTATCAGGAAGGACTCGGCTCTATAATTGATGATATATTTTTGTTTTTGTATTTCGAGCGCTTGTGTGTGTGTGTGTGTGTGTGTGTGTGTGTGTGTGTGTGTGTGTGTGTGTGTGTGTGTGTGTGTGTGTGTGTGTGTGTGGGTGGGTGGGTGGGTGGGTGGGTGGGTGGGTGGGTGGGTGGGTGGGTGGGTGGGTGGGTGGGTGGGTGGGTGGGTGGGTGGGTGGGTGGGTGGGTGGGTGTGTGTGTGTGTGTGGGTGTGTGTACGTGTGTGTGTGTGTGTGTGTGTGTGTGTGTTTCTTTTTCGTTCATTACGCATCCCACGTTTTCGCTGTAAAAGTAATGCCTTTAATGGTTCACTTTTTAGTTGCTCAGGGAAAGGCGAAAGCTGAGGTTGTGGTGTAAGTGGTGGTCGATTGAATGTTATGCCGAGAACAGTGGCTTTATTAAGCAAATTGCGGCACTACTGAGTTACGGCTTCGTGGCTCGGGTGTGGGTGGGAGGGGGGGGAGAGGAGGCGGAGCAGTGAGGGTGTGGAGGTTGACTTGGGAAACAATGAAGATAGTTACTGTAGCTATGTCACTACTACTACTACTACTACTACTACTACTACTACTACTACTACTACTACTACTACTACTACTACTACTACAACAACAACAACAACAACAACAACAACAACAACTACTACTACTACTACTACTACTACTACTACTACTACTACTACTACTACTACTACTACTACTACTACTACTATTACTACTACTACTACTACTACTACTACTGCTACTACTGCTACTGCTACTACTACTACTACGACTACTACTGCTACTACAACAATGACAACTGCTACATTTCAAACTGTTTCTCTTACTTCCACCACCACTACTTCTACCTCAATCCTTATAGTTCCCACTAGGATTATGATATGAAAAGAGATCCTTCGAGGAGAAAATTTAACTTCATCCCATCTCTGCAATTAATAAAATAAAGTCCGTTATGCTACTAACAAAACCAGGATAATAACTGCACTGAAACAGAAACAGACAGGGTAAAAAAAACACTCGAATGAACTTTTTTTCTATGTATTCTATTTTATATTCTACAGTAGTGTTATATGAATGCAATATGTGAGATTCCATTAGTCTGATCATAATACGAAAGTCACTCGCGGCGTATGTTGGTTCAAGGTGACTCTACTTCCCCTCAGACTCCCCCCCTTTCCCTCACTCCCTCCTTGCCTCCCCTCACTCCCTCCCTATCTCCCTTCCTCCCCTCACTCCCTCCATGTCTCCCTTCCTCCCCTCACTCCCCTCCTGTCTCCCCTCCTCCCTTCAATCCCCTCCAGTCTCCCCTCCACCTTTCACTCTCTCCCTGCCTCCCCTCCTCCCGCCACCAACACTGCTCTTTACTACCCTCTTTATATACATTTGTTATAAGCATGTTTGCAAATAGAGCTATAAACGTTAAGTGTTCTTGTTACTGGTAAAACAAAGAGAGTGGTTATATACTCATTGAAATATCAACATAATAATTAATGGTAACGTTGTGAGATAACTATTGATAGCAGGCAATCAATCGTAGACTTAGTGTCCCATGCAACACTTCACTCATGGATATCGACACGTATCGCTAGTAAGGTCATCAGGCAGGTTATGTTGCGTAGCCTAACAAACAAACAAACATATTACCTTAAATGTCAGTCAAACAAACAAACATATTACCTTAAATATCAGTCAAACAAACAAACATATTACCTTAAATATCACTCGGTTCTGAAAATCAGCTAACTGCAAAACTACTCAATAGTACTCATGTAACACAAGGGAAGCGATACCTTATCAGATATGTCTTGATACTACTACTACTACTACTACTACTACAGTACGTCCATTATCATTATCACCCGAAATATTTCTACTACCGTTACTAATACAACAACTACGACATTAAAAACAAAATTTACAACAACAACTACTTACTACTACTACTACTACTACTACTACTACTACTACTACTACTACTACTACTACTACTACTACTACTACTACCTCCACTACTACTACTACTACTACTACTACTACTACTACTACTACTACTACTACTACTACTACTACTACTACTTCCACTACTACTACTACTACTACTACTACTACTACTACTACTACTACTACTACTACTACTACTATTACTACTACTACTACTACTACTACTATAC
>JACEEZ010003932.1:2500-7500 GCA_016584305.1 Chionoecetes opilio | reverse complement strand
CCTATCCACCCTTATCCCACTCTCTACCAATGTGGCCTCGCAATCGAGGTCACCTATGTCCGTGTTAGAGGGAGTGGAGTATCTCGTACCCCTGAGACACAGGAGGGCAGACCGGAGCAGGGAGAAGGAGAGGCGACACCTCATCCAGGCGGCGACGGAGCTCCTTGGCTGGTGCTTCTTTACTGACATCAAGTCAGCTAGTCTTGAGTAGAAGCTCCTAGCCTTGGGGGCCATGCCGCCAGATGTGGTGAAGACTACTACTACTACTACTACTACTACTACTACTACTACTACTACTGCCATGATCTAAACTCCGTTAATCCTATATTTTCACAATGACTCATTTCCGGGTAGACACTGAACAGTTCAATGTAGTACCTTTCATAGGTAGGAAACAAAATTATAATAGTACTTGGTTATTATGCCTACGTAGAGAGAGAGAAGAGAGAGAGAGAGAGAGAGAGGAGAGAGAGAGAGAGAGAGAGAGAGAAGAGAGAGAGAGAGAGAGAGAGAGAGGAAGAGAGAGAGAGAGAGAGAGAGAGAGAGAGAGAGAGAGAGAGAGAGAGGAGAGAGAGAGAGAGAGAGAGAGGAGAGAGAGAGAGAGAGAGAGAGAGGAGAGAGAGAGAGAGAGAGAGAGAGAAGAGAGAGAGAGAGAGAGAGAGAGAGAGAGAGAGGAGAGAGAGAAGAGAGAGAGGAGAGAGAGAGAGAGAGAGAGAGAGAGAGAGGAGAGACAGGGGGAGAGGGAAGGCATTAATTCTGATAGCGGAAGTGAGTCCTCCAGTCTGGTATCCTCCCACTCTATCCCCCCCTTAATCACCCTCTCCCCTCTTCCCCTCCCCTCTCCTCTCTCCTCTCCCCTCCTCTTTCCTCTCCCCCCACAGTGTGTATGCTCTCCCTTTCTCCCTCCTCCCTTTCTCTCTCTCACCCACGCACGGGGGTCGCACGGCATTATGGCATATGATCTGCCTCCTCCCATTCTAGCGTGGCGCCTCACACACACACACACACACACACACACACACACACACACACACACACACACACACACACACACACACACACACACACACACACACACACACACACATACACACACACACACACACAAACACACACACACACACACACACACACACACACACACACACACACACACACACACAGTCACACACACACACACAGTCACACACACACACACACACACACATACACACACACACACACACACACACACACACACACACATACACACACACACACACACACACACACACACACTCCTCTCTCTCTCTCCTCTCTTCTCTCTCTCTCTCTTCTCTCTCCCCTCTCTCTCTCTCTCTCTCTCTCTCTCTCTCTCTCTCTCTCTCTCTCTCTCTCCTCTCTCACTCTCTCTCTCTCTCTCTCTTTCTCTCTCTCTCTCACAAATTCCTCACTGTAATAGTGTATTAGCCTTCCTTCCCTCCCTTCCTCTCCCCTTCCTCCCTTCCTCTCCCCTTCCTCCTTTCCTCTCCCCTTCTCTCCCTCTTTCTCCCCTTCTTGTCTTACCCTAACTTCAAGGTCATTAATTCCCCTTATTACGTCTTGATCATTCGCTCCTTTACTGAACACACTATTTGCTTCTTAATATTATCCACTTATTCTTTTATATATTGAGTATATACACACACACACACACACACACACACACACACACACACACACACACACACACACACACACACACACACACACACACACACACACACACACACACACACACACACACACACACACACACACACACACACACACACACACACACACACACACACACACACACACACACACACAAACAAATACCTTCTTGCTGAAAAAAAACCAAAGCATCATTTTAGTGGAATTCAGAACATTTCAACACCTCGTAAATTAACATGCTACGTTCTCTATATCACTGACGGAACATCAGGCTTCATACAACCCTATGTAATTCACGACGTCTGAATGAATACCCTCCTGGATCTGGAAGGCTGGATACAGGAACCCTTTAAGACTAACAACAAAGAAGAGATAATCTGCTTGTGGCTTACGTACCCTTAAAGCAGGTTGTAAAGGCACCTTAACAAAGTAACAAAGGCAACAATGAATGGCTGCACCAGCGTAAGCGTAAGAAATAAATCCAGTTTTCACATTCGCTTCGTCTGTATTATTCAAGGTTTGCAGTTTTTTTTCAAGTAGTGTATTCGAGTATTTGCGTCTTTTCCTTATTCGAGTCTTTATCATCGGGTAGTTGCAGACAGTGAATGGAGGTTACGCTGAGAAGGGACTGTACGCTCACTCTTGCGTCAAAACGTCAAAGGGAAAGCAGAACAAGCGTGTGTGTGTGTGTGTGTGTGTGTGTGTGTGTGTGTGTGTGTGTGTGTGTGTGTGTGTGTGTGTGTGTGTGTGTGTGTGTGTGTGTGTGTGTGTGTGTGTGTGTTCGTGGGCTATAATACATTTACTTTTTTCTTATATTTACAGGGAAAGTTTGAATGATTTATTTTTGGTCATATCATAAAAAAGGTAATCTCTCTATGGCACGTAACCTCTGAAGGAATAACACTTATTCAGACAGGTCATATTATCATTAGAAAGTAAGGGACGGCTGAGACACATGCATCTACTAACACACTAACACATGAACTCAAACAGTATAATTTGCGATAGAAGATATACAAAAAAATAAAGAATAAGTCAGAGAGAAAGTCTAGGGGAAAAAAACCCATAATAAGAAGAGAAACATATATCATCACCACTGCATTGTCAGAAGAAGCCACAACAAAAATACAGAGCAGGCGATGCAGGGATTCATACGAGAAATCGGTGTCGATATTATTTTGGCGATCCGAGTCAGGCCTAGAGCCGCGTACATTTAGCCACACAAAACTACGCACGCATATTGCTCAGGCAGCGAGGCAAATGAAATTCCTCGGACTGCATCACCATTTCATCAAGTTTTCCGGGATTGCCAGAAATTAACGGGGGGGATAAAACCCTAAACATGAAACCCTTAAAATGAAACCCTTAAAATGAAACCCTTAAAATGAAACCATTAAAATGAAACACCCCGCCTCCCTTTCCTCACTCCCCTTTGGCGCCTAAGGTTCAATATAGAGTTTTATTGATACGTGTAGAAAACCATAAGGAATTTCGACTATTGAATGGTGTAGATAGTAAAGGTAAAGACAGATAGTTAAAGGGATGCAAAAAGCTACTAATGCATGGAGTAATTAATATATGTAATTTTTTTTTCTCTCGCTCTAGATAAATATATAGAGCGATTATAATAGATAGATAGGTAAACCACTAATGTTTTGATGAACCTGAGAGAGAGAGAAAGAGAAAGAGATGGATAGATAGAGAGAGAGAGAGAGAGAGAGAGAGAGAGAGAGAGAGAGAGAGAGAGAGAGAGAGAGAGAGAGAGAGAGAGAGAGAGAGAGAGAGAGAGAAAAGAAAGAAAAAAAGAGAGAGAGAGATGTGGAGTGAGGTGATGAAAACTAATGATAGTGTTATTAGATCTGAAGGTAAAATAACATAGGTAATCTAATGCTCCAAGGGATCGTGTTGTTATTAACGCTTTTAGGAGTAGTAGTAGTAGTAGTAGTAGGGGTAGTAGTAAATGTTGTAGTAGTAAAAGTAGTAGTAATAGTAAATTTAGTAGTAGTAAAAGTAGTAGTAATAGTGGTTGTTATCATTGCTGTCAAGGTTGTTGCTGTTGTAGTTGAAGTAGAAATTAAGTATCACCACAACCAACAAGGGACGCATAATAAAGGTGTTTTTCTGTTGTAGTCATTATTATAAAACATCATCATCATCATCGGGAAGTACCAGTAATCCTACAATAATAACAGCGTAAGTAGTCCTCGGGTACTAATTAAAGGTAGAAAAAACGACAAATGGAAAAAAAAACCCAACTATTAGTAATTATAAATCATCGATATCCAATAATTTCCAAACTGGTTACAAATAACAAAAAAAAAAAAAAAGCGACATCAAAACTGAGAAACGAATAGGTTGCTTCCCCTCGACCTTCCTCCTCCTCCTCCTCCTCCTCCTCCTCCTCCTCCTCCTCCTCCTCCTCCTCCTCCTCCACCTCCTTCCTCAGCTGCCAGTAAAAAGGCAAATATGATGTTGGGCTTTATTAAACGTAATTTTGAACATAAAACTCCGAAAGTAATGACACAATTATACACGTCCTTGGTTAGGCCCCACTTGGAATATGCCGTTCAATTCTGGTCGCTCTGTTTCGTAAAAGATCAAGCCAAATTGGAATCAGTGCAAAGAAGAGCAACCAAACAAATTCCATCTCTGCGAAATTCATCTTATGAAGAGAGACTGCGGAAACTTAATATGTTTTCCTTAAAGGATCGTAGAATCCGTGAGGACTTGATAGAAACCTTTAAGATTCTAAAAGGTTTTGATGTCACTAATCAAGAGAACCTATTCGAGCTTTCAACTCAAGTGACAACAAGAAATAATGGTTTAAAACTAAACGGTCAACGTTGCATCACCGATCTCCGTAAAAATTATTTCAATGTTAGAGTCGTAGAACGATGGAACAAGTAACCAGCAAATGTTGTCGGAGCCAGCACAATAACTACATTCAAAAACAGACTTGACGCGCACTGTAAAGTAAATGGGTATTGATAGTGCGAATTCGTATCTAGTCCCCCGTATCGATTAGTCGTAGTGGTAGTGGTAGTTGTAGTTAGTATTTTTCATATCCTATCATTCTGCACTATGAAACTTCCATGTTCCTATCCTCTTTAGGGACATGGTATCATTTTCCAACTGTTTTCTTACAAGTAGTTGATAGTTAGTAGTATGTAGTTCAACAGATACCCTCGCTATGGACCAATAGGTCTCCTGGTGTCTGTTATTCCTATGTAATCCTATGTAATCATCCTCCTCCTACCAGCATCTCTCTCAGCGAGAATCCCCTGGGAGAAAAAAATGTATGTAGCAGAGAACAATTTAGAGGAAAA
>JACEEZ010003931.1:7500-21419 GCA_016584305.1 Chionoecetes opilio | reverse complement strand
GAAAAGACACCGGGAGTGGATTAACTCGTGGTGTAGGAAGGAGGGGTCGGGGTCAGTGCGGTGACAGGTGTCATTGTGGTGGGGGCTGATGAGATTATACTTATTTTAAGGAATTTATTGCGGACGGGGGGAGACTGTTTGCAAATCCTCTCCTCTCTCTCTCCTCTCTCTCTTCTTCTCCTCTCTCTCTCCCCTCTCTCTCTCTCTCTCCCCTCCCCTCTCTCTCTCTCTCTCCTCTCTCTCTCTCTCTCTCTCTCTCTCTCTCTCTCTCTCTCTCTCAGCCTCATTTAAATGAGAAACAAGGGAAATAATGTGTGTAATTCTATGAATGTCATCAAAACATTCACGGTCCTGCTATAATAAATATATAAATATTTAAATTAAATTTTTTAGTTGAAGGAAGAGAAGAAAAAAAAACTGTCAGTCACAGGTGTGACTCCTCCATCAGCTGATCATCATGCATCCCTCCATCTCAATCCCTGGGGCACACCTTCCCCACGATAGACGCGTCCTCACCCCCCCCCATTAAGGTATTAGGGTAAGGCTACAATAAGTTTTTTGTAAGAGATGTAAAAAAACTTAACTAATCTCCTCCAACCTCCCGTTCTCACATTTTACCCCTCTCTCTCTCTCTCTCTCTCCTCTATCTCTCTCTCTCTCTCTCTCTCTCTCAAGTATTGAGCATCCTTCCCTCCTCTTGCAAATCCTGACTCACGGTGATTGTGTCCTTTCATTATAACTTACGACTAAATCACCAACCTGTACATACTTGCTCAATCTGTACATGCCTCCTCCATAGCGATCCTTCCCTCCCCAGCCACCTTTGTCCCCCCCCCCAAACCCTCGCCACCACCAACTTGACCACCGGCTAAACACACCTTTACAGTGACCCCTAAATCACATAGATTATTGTCAAATAATATGACACCATAATATATAACCATGTGTGTATACCTTATCACATACATTATTTCGTTATTCAAAACACTAACATAGAAATGAAACAATATTTTTTTTAAGGTGAAAAGGCGCGGAACAAACAGCATATCAACAAAATAAGCAAAAAAAATATTGAATAGACCATGTATATCAAGAAAAAATCTAGCACTGAGTGGCACACAATTCAAGAATAGCTACAACTGAAACAACTAAACAACACAAGTTAATGGCTATCATTGTGATCACAATTACCACGCAGTTTTTAGATTTACGTGCACTTCAGATCAGCTTTGACACATTTGCAGATCCCCTGCATCCCTTCTTACAGCCACACCGTAGCAACTCTGAACGGACACTGCTGCTTCTGGCAAAATGTCCACTATGGCTCCCATCCTCCTGAAGTATTATTTTTTTCCATCCCTATGACTCGGGCCCCAAGGAACATCTGTCCTCGTATGTGTGCCTCCCCCCAAAACATGTCCGCCCGGGTAAATGGCACCTTTGCGTGCTGCAAAAGCGCTGCGCTAGTTGGTGGGATGGCATCGATGGATCTTGCTTTGGTAGTGAATAGATGTCTCCTGGCTGAGTCAGCGGTAGCTTAAAAACTCGTTCTGTCATATAGCAACACTACGTAACGACTCTAGTACTGACATACAATTATCATTGAACTTGCTGACTTTGCAACAGTTCGAAATACTGCAGTAACAGCATTGAAGGCATTTTGTCTTGCCCCTACCAGCAAAGAAAGAGACCGTGTCACAACCGGTGAATGCGTGGAACGGGGAAAAGAGCTCGTGCCTTTTCTGCACCCAAAGAGGGTGGCGATTTGATGAGCTGGGATGTATCGAAGGTGTTTGCCAGTACCATACGCTATCCAAAGTTGCGTGTTCTCGAATTGCACAACAGTCGGGGACAGCCAGGATGACGACATCCGTGTCCACTGTACGCAGCAGCAGCCCTGCGATAACCTTTTCTCTCTGCATCCATGACGTGCAGAAACATCCTGGTGTCGGCCTCTTCGTGAGTACAAGGTGCCAACGATGAGACATCCTGATGACACGAGAACCAAAGCACATTCTCGCCCGCATGTTGAGATCATTTTCCTTCTCGGTTGAAAGATTTTCCACCACTTGATGTCCCAAAAAAATTAAAGAGCTCAGTCTTGTTTGTCATCTATTCTCAGAAACTCTTGCCAGTTTCCGGGGATTGAGTTGACTGTTGTGACACGCCTTCTGACGCTCTGTAATCCCGGGAAAAATTCCAAGAGTAATGAGGGAAAAATTTCCATCACACGATTTCCGAGTTACATGCCCTATGAAAGGAAAGAAAAGGGTTTCAATAACCATAGGCCTAGTCTAGACTAAGTTTTTTGCCTAAATCCAGTATATAGGTGAACAGGTTTATTTATTAGGATAACGCCATTCAATTATTTCATTTCTATTATTATCTATCGTTCGCGCGTATACTTCTCTCTCTCTTGCATTCCTATCCCCCCCCCTCCATCCTCCTTCTTCCCCCCCCCCAAACGCCAGAGCCACGAGGTGTAATCTGTGAACATTAACTTCGCGATTCCCAATAACTTGTAGACTTAAACTCCTTATTTCCCCCTTTCCCCCCCTGGCAAATCGAAAACCCTCTTAGATTCTTAGCATCCTTAAAAAAGAGGAAATAGAGGTTTGTTTCACATATTGTTTGCATAAATTAGTAGTCATTCGCTTAAATTAAAGAGTCTGCCAAGACTCTTTCACGCTTCACCATCCCCTACCAACTGTAAAAAAAACGCGTCCGGACAAGGACCCCAGACTAGGCGTAATAAACCCACATTGTTTATTCTTATAAATTTTTTTTCTACATCAAATTAAGAAAATTGGATTATAGTTATTCCATTAGTTTTTATAGTTGCCCCCCCCCCCTAGCTAATAAGAGTCATCAAGCGCTGTGCCCGTAAATAAAGCCTCTAGTGGGTTTTAAAACATTCGTTATTTCCCGCGTTAGTCGTTCGCAAGGCAACATGGCCGCCTTGTTCTATGACTCTGGGTTTTCCTTGTCTCCTAAACCGCGGGGATCATTCGTCTTCTGACTCCCATACAGGTAAGACCTCTGGCCGTGTGTGTTTGTGTTTCCCCCATTCCCCCCCTTGTGGTTAGGATATATTTATTTCTATATATTTACCTAGGTGATATTTGAGTAATCGTAAAGTGAAAATAGGAAACCACAAATGATTGTTATAAGTGTTAGCTATAAAAAGATTCGTCTTCTGACTCCCATACGGGCCACGCGGGTGGACTTGTCAAGCGGAACACGTGGACCACATGGTCGCGACTCGCAAACAGTCTCATTACTTTCACATTTCCCTTCCCCAGGGTTCTCCATGTATATCTTAGGTGTTTATCTTGTATGTGATTAGATGGTAGGCCTGGGAATATAGTCCAGTTAGACAGGTTATGCTCTTCAGAAGTTTTTCCCCCCTAAATTAAACCTAAATATACATAAGTTTTCAACCATGAATAACCTCTTGTTAAATAAACCAAAATAAGTTTAGTAGGAATTCTTTTTTTCTTGCAAAACCCCAGGTGACTATTCTCTGCTGTGGAAATACTTATCCACGTTTCCGTAAGAGGTTCAACTTACTCGGTATACAAATAGTATCCCCACGACTACCGTAATCTTTATATATTAAATCGTGTTCAAGGGGTAGACCATAGGAATACCCGCTTGGACTGGTGGCAGCATTTCCCTTCTAATAAAAATAATTTCATCGTTATAAGTTTAACTAACAAATACTTCTTTCAGTAGAGAATTAATCTTAATTAATTTCATTCCAACTCACATTGTAACGACCGAAAAAACACTGGCATCACACTGGTGGCAGCGGTGGATGTTATTCCTACAAATAACAGCACCAGAATCTCCCCTTGGGAAAGTAGCAAAAAAGAGTAAAAAACTTCAGGAAATATGTACAAAGTCTCATTGGTAGGACACAGTCAATTTCCCCCAATCATTCGATGTCCCAGGAACTGAAATTAGGATTTTCAGAGCTTCGGGGAAGGGCAATTTCTTTTTCTCAGATGAGAGACTAAATAGTGGCCTGGAATGGCCACATGATCTGTGCATTTTGTGGTTAGGTAGCAACGATATTGCCGATGGCATAGATCCCGGTTCTCTTGCTGACACAAATCGGAAATTACGCGCACAATAGAGAGGAATTGTGAGGCGGAAGTGTGCATCTGCTTAATAAAACCACGCATTTATTCAGAAAAAGACCCTTAGCACGGATGATTATAAAAAGGTACAAAATTCAATAAATAAGAGAAAAAAGAACTCAAGGAACAACCAAATTATCCCATTTTAATACCTCACTATACGTAAACCCCTTTGGGCATCCAACGTGTTCATTGGATAAATGAGGGAAGAAATAAAGTAAATAACAAGCTGAAAACAGTAATCAGGGTCATCTAGAGATGAATGAACCAGAAACGGCGGAGAACCACCCTTATTAGTCAGGGGAAACCCGAGTGTCCTTTTGTTGGACCGACGGAACATGAGAATCAAGTTTCTACCCGCGTCTAAAAGGTGGGTAAGGGCTAATTTTGGGGGGCCCTTCGGCCCACCAAGTTTTTTCTCCAACGTAATCAGATTGGAACAAGACATGTTTTCCAGGGTAAAAACGGAGGAGGAGGAAGAAGATGGAAACAGAGTGAACAGTTAGAAAATTTTGTGGAGGAATTAAGGGACAGTTTTAAACAACAAACCCTTTTCCATACCCCTCAATTATCCATGATAACGTAAAAAAGGACTCACAAAGACCTCGAGATATTCCAATATTAGAAATTTACATCAATTACAAGGCCTTGACGCTACGGCCCGCCTCCAAATGTTCTTTGAATTAATAGAACAATGTAGCTCGGACGACACGACGCGCATCCAAATTGCAAAAGGGAGAGTGAGCTCAGAACTCTCAAAACTTATTCACAATTATTATTATCAAACGAAACCCTAAAGTAAAAAATGGGCGGCACTTTTGAAGTCTTTTCGAGACCGAATTCGCCGTCGAAGTGAGTGTTGATAGAGCCTGGCAGGAATTGGAGGCAAAGTATTATGACTGGGGGAATCTCCTCAAGCTTTCACCCATCGTTTTATCTGTCACATGCGGTAATTGCGACGAAATTTCCAAACGAGAAATTCCCAAACCGTGATAAACCCTAAAAAAGGGAAAATATGGTACGGTCTACCAGTCACGTCACGAGAGAAATTAGAAGGGTTCCTGGATGAAGGATATCCCCTTAAAAAATTCTTAGACCGTCTCGAACACGAACGCCAACTACTCGAAGAAAGACCCATTCCAAGGATTAACATGTTTCCAACACCGAAGAGAGAAGGAAAGGGATTAGACGGAAAGGGAAGCGATAGGTCCACACGTTTTCCCCAACCCTGAGACCACCAAAGACGAAGTGGAGGAGCTAAACAACAAGTCCGAAACTTAAGGCCCTTTTGGCCCAAGAGAAAACAGAAAACCACACACCCACACGGTCCTTCACAATTTGAAACCCCACTCGCAAATACTGCGCTTACTGTCAGACCCCAAACACATAACCTTCCGGAATGTTGGAGAAAAACCTCCATTAGGTCATTGTTTCGACTGTCGCAAACTCGGGTTTCCGGAGGGAATCCGTAATTGTCCAGGACGTGCCCAGGCAAGTAACACTCAAAATCCGAGTCTAAACCCAAAAATCAAGACAATTTTTCATGACTAGACGGTGACGATATTTTACCCACGATCCATGTAAATTATTAACGGAAAAAAGTAGAAGCTATAGTAACACGGGGAGTGGTTATACTTTAATCAAAGAATGTACCACCAAACGAATCGGAGGGAAATGAATTTACGACGGAACCTTCCTCAAATTGTGGGGAAACACAGACACCCCGTTGAAAATTCTCGGTATGATATGGGCAAAAATCGAAATCGGTGAGACGGACAAAAGTTTAAAAATGGTTTCCCCGTTTTTTCCAGACTCTTATCTCAACGGCGATGTGCTTCTTGGGGGTGACATACTCACAAAGGCCACCCTCACCTGGGATGGGAAAAGTAGAGCGATGCGCTGGAGACACCCCCATACCGTTAATCATCTTCGCCGAAAAAGAAACAAAATCAAAAGGATACACCGAATCCTGTGGAAATAGCGAGCCCGCCACAGAGATCTTCACAAATAAACCTTCTCAATCCGTGAAAGTAAACCCTTACCACTCCATGTTTTATGCCGGTAAACGTAAAAGAATCCCAGGTTCTGACCTACTCGTCTATCCTCAGGAAGAGTTAATAAAACTAGTCCCCCCCTACTTATACAAGTGACATCAGAAAGTTCTATCTATGTTTCCCCCTTTACGAATAATACAAGAAGGAAAAGTTTTTTTCGCAAAGGTACTATACTCGGGTCATACTACAAAACAAAGTAAAATTCCCCCATCGAAAACAATCAATTCCATTCATGAAATACACAACGACTTGATACCGGGAAACGATAAAGTACAGCCAAAAGGAACCCGAACCCAAAGGCTGAAAGAATTAATCAAGGGACAAAAATGGCAACACCTGACGGTTTCAGAACACAAGAGTTACAAGAAGTAATTTCTAGGAATGATCCGCTTTTCATCTTAGACCAAAATGAATTAGGACCATAAGTGGTCCTCCGGTTCATATAAAGGTGGATGACCCTCAAACCCCGTCGAGGACCTACGTACCGTTATCCCGGAAAGCCAAGGAGCTAATTTCACATATGCTTCAAGACATGGAAGACCGAAATATCATAGAACGGTCCACGGCCGCATGGTTATCACCGATCGTCTTGGTAAATAAACCGGATGGTAGTAAAAGAATGTGTTTAGACTATCGACACATAAACAAACATCTCGCCACAGATATCTATCCTCTTCCCAAAATTAGAAGAATTTGGGAGAACAAGCCGCGGGTCAAAAATATTATGTTACCCTAGACATGCGCGAGGCCTACTTCCAGATATTACTCGATGACGAAAGCCGTGATCTCACCATCTTCAGCGATGGTGTCACCCTATATCGTTTTCGACGCCTACCGTTCGGACTAAACTGCTCACCCGCTATATTTTCCCGGCGGATGGCTTCAGTATTAACTCCTCTCCTTCAGAAGGGATGGGTAAAAAACTACCTAGACGACTTAATTCTATGGGCTCGTACGTTCCCTCTTCTTTTGGAGCGCCTTAATCAACTCTTCGAACTCCTCACCACGAATGGGGTGAAACTTAACCTCAGTAAATGTACTTTCGGACTAAAAGAAGTCACTTTTCTAGCCATCGAATCTCAGCAAGGGAAGTAAGCCGGATTTGAAAAATGTGGAAGCAGTATCAAAAATGAAAGCTCTCAAAAAGGTCAAGGAATTCCCACGTTTCTTAGGGGTTGTGGTTTTCTATAGGAACATGTTCCCTCATTTGCGAAAGTACTGCTCCCTTACTAACTTAACTAAGCTCACGTCATTTTTGCCGGGACAATGATGCCAACCGCTTTCGAACATCTAAAGCGTTCTTTTAAACGCCCCGGTCCGGGTTTTAGGGCGAAAAATACATAAACTTTCATCCTTACACGGACGCGAGTAACCCCACTCGGGGGCGTCCAAGTAAAATTCATCAAATGGTTCAAACTGCCCCATGGGGTTTTTTTTTTCCAAAAAAATTTAAATTCTTGGAGACCCGTTATTTTCCCGCTCCCGATAAAGAACGTTGGCTAAGTTCTCCCTGTAAAATTTCCATCATTATCCTGGGGTTTTCAAAATTCTCGATCGCCGGATCACCAACCTCTCCCAGAATTTTTAAAAAAGAAAAACTAAATCTCCCCCGGATGACCAGTGGATCCAAAAATGCCGAATATACCTATTGGTTAAATACCATAGTAGGGGATGCCGTCCCCCCATTGCAAACCGCACCCTCTCTTGACGAAGTCAGAGGGGCTTAGAAAATTTGGGGGGTGGAAAGGCGCGGGTGTTTGAAATATCATGCGGACTCCTCAAAGCTGGGGTAGGCCATGATCCGGGGGGTTCATGCTTCCTGACTCCCGGGTGGCAATCGGGGACCATTCCTCCTGACGGGAAAGGGGGCTGGTCGTCCCTATCGGGAAAAGGGAAAAAGGGCCGTCGGCTGCAACAATTCCCCGGGGTATTACCTGCTCAGCGTACCAGGAAAGGCTTCCCCATCTATTCTGACACAATTCGCGTCACTGGTAAACTCAGAGACCTCAGCAGTCGGGGTTCACCCCGGGTTAAGTCAACACGGCCCGATCCTAGCGCTTCGTGTCCTGGGGGACCCCCGCGTATTTTTTCACGGGGGATGTTGCAGCCTATGTTGATCTCAAAAGGCGTTTGACTCAGTCACGTGAGTCACTCTGGATTTTCCCTGCGACTTCGGGGGATTCCTCAAGGACATTGGTTTGAAAAACTGGTCTGTTTTCTGGGCTGAGAGTGCTGTAAAGTGTGGGGCATGTATCCAGCTTCTTTCCTGTGAATACAGGAGTGAGCAAGGGGCCCTTCCCCATCCCTTTTCAACGCTTGTATGGACTGGGTTTTGGCAAGGTTTGATAAAAGTGTTTGTGGAGCACCGTCGGAAACACCAAAATCACTGATTTTGTTTTTGCCGATGATGCGAATTTTTTGCTGAGCGCGGGAGGTCCTGGTGATGGCTCTAGGCGCTGCACAGGAGGAAAACCCTTTTTGGGACTTGCGTCTCCGGGCTCAAGACCTTTCCAGGTTTTTTGGAGACTTACTAATAAGCGTACTTTTTTCTGCGTGTGGCGGGAAGAGTCTTGGAAAGTTTTACATACCTTGGGTAGCGCAGTCCATAATGCGGGGGGTCCGTAAAGAACCCTTACGGTGGTTGGCATGCCCACGGTTTATGGACTCCTCAGCGGGATATTTGGCTTTGTCGGTACCTGTCAGGAGGACAAAGACCCGGATTTCAAGCGCTTGTGATCCTTGTCTTCCTAGGGTTGTGAACTGGCACTAAATAGTGACTTGAAGAACGAATCAATGCCTTTGGTAATAATTCTTCGCAAAATCATGGGGTATCGCGGGAGATTCGTGCAAATCCATTGCACCGTGAACTGAATCGAGGCCTTTCCCTGCATGTCCGTCCCCCAAACTTCGGCTATAGGGGCATGGGGCACGCTACCCTAAAACCATCCTTCCCATCGGTTTACTGTAAGAGAAATCCGGGCGTGGAGGGGGCCCAAAGGGGGCCCCCCACAAGGCTCGTGGCTGGGCAAGTTGATGTTTTTTGTCGAGAGCTGCTTGGTAGGGGAAAAGGAAGCCTGCGGGAACTCGCGCGTGGTGACCCCCGGGATGGCTCGTAGGGTGGGCGAGGCGCGCGCCCCCCGGCGTTCCCCCAAATGATTGATTGATTGTTAAATACCGAAAGGTAAAGATAATTTCGTCGCCATCATCTGTCACCCCCGTTGGGGGATACCCGTCGGCCCGAGACTATTGGCTGGAAAAAAACAACAAAAATTCAAACTACGCACGAAAAACCCGCGGGGCAAGAATTGGGGAATTCTGGAGGAGGTCGGTTCCTACGAAAGCAGACCAAAAACCACTTTAGATAAAATTTACAGTAATAAATGACTACTGTACATGTCCGGGAAAACAAGGAAAGCCTAAATTTTCCCCTCAAAATTTCCTCGAGTATGACTTCCCCCGCCTCCAACATGCGCATGAATTTTCGGGTCACTTGGACAAAAGAAAACCTTTAAAGAAGGCCGAGGAACTTACTATGGACAATCTGAAAATGATGTGTGTGAGTATGTAAGAATTGTGTAATTGTCAAGATTTAAAAAGGGAAAAACGGGTTCAAAAACCCCGAAAGGGAAATACCCCCGTGCAAAAACCATTAGAGGGATAGGGTAGATCCCGATATGGAGCCGGAGCACAAGGTTACCGCTATGTTTTGACGGTAGTCCCACCCTTACGTAGGTTTGTTTGGTTTTTTTCCCCCTTAAAACCAAAAACACTACACACATAATAAAAACCTTGGGGTACTGGGCCGTAGGGCACCCCGAAAAATCGTCCCCCGGGCAAAGGGGGAGAATTCACCAGCAAAGGGGTTCCACAGTTTTGACACGACATCAGATCACTCTCTGTTATCCCCCCTACCACCCTCAAGGAAATTCATGACCGAGAGGAGCACAGGGCTCTTCAGTCAGTCCCCTCGACCCTGTGCCAAGGTCACCCCCTTCGCTGGCTCACGTTGTTGCAGCCGTGCCAATCACCTGAACAAGCGGGACACACCTCAACTGGGCAACAACCCTATTTCGCTTTCTTCTCTCGCCCCGCCCCCGGCTATTGGGACATCCTTACCCCCCGGGGTTGATGGAGAACAAGACGACATGAAAATGGCCCACGCCCTATTCGGGGACGCTCAGAAAATGTCGCGTCGGGACAGAAAAGTCACCAAAAAAAGCGGAAAATCAAGTGGTGGAGTGGGCACTGGTATGGGTCAGGAAAGAGACCACCCTCCCGGCACATGCCGTAAACTAAATGTGAAATGGATGGGATCTAAGGGGGATGGGGTCTTTGATGGCGTGTATATGTGTTTTAAAAAAGTTTTTTAGGGAAAGGGAAACGCACGGGCCGCCCCAGCAATGAAGCCTTATCCCGGGGGTGAAAGGGTTGGTAAACCCATAGAAAGTGCTTTCAAAACCCAAACCGGTGGATGACAAATTTCCCCTCGTAAAGGAGACCCCTAGAAGGGTCATCGAGGAAAACTAGGAAAATTTTTGGTTTTGATGTGTTAGGAGTAAATACTATCCCGGAGGTGATGTGTGTCGGACTAGATAAAACACTTGGCTAGGAATTTTTTTCATTTCTAGAATTCGGGGACTATTTTCACGGACTCAGCCTGGTTCGTGAGAGGATATTTTAATTCGAGATAGTATACTGCTACTCAAATACAGTCAACCAGCTTGCGGTGTAGCGGGTATTTTTGGATTTGCTAGTGCTTGTTACATAACCTTTAAAAGCCGGGGTGCGTCTCTGGGACATCCTAGAAACGAGAATACAGGGACTGATCAGGGGGTTTACGCCCCCGTTTACCCAGGTAAAAAGGGTTTTTGGGATCTTTCCTCTCATGAAATTTTTTGTAGTTTATGCACATTCCGTTCCCCATAGGGATATACCGACAGATACCCGTTCAAAATAGTAGAATATCCCGTATATTACCTAAATACGTCCCATTCACACACATTCCCCTATGACAAAGATTTCGAAAGGAAACTGGGAGTATTTAAGTCAGTAAGTAAGTTAAGTAAGTAGTTTTGAAGGTGTTAAAAATTTAATTCTCCCTGAGGTAAACTTTTTGTAATGGCTGAAATTCCAAGAGTAATGATGGAAATTTCCATAACCCGATTCCGAGTTACATTTCTATGAAAGGAAAGAGAAGGTTTCAATACCCATAGGTTTATTCTAGACTTACGTGTTGCCTAAATCCCGCAATATAGGTGAACAGGTTATTTATTAGGATAACGCCATTCAAATTATTTTCTTTCTATTATTATCTACGTTCGCACGTATACTTCTTCTCTCTTGCATTCCTTCTCTTCAGGTAATAGGGGCCCACACCCCTCGATTCAGTCTCACGTGCAATTCTCTCTCTTCTTGCTATGCAGAAATGGACTTTTATATTTATATGCAAAACATAGCCTTAGCCCCGGCTAAAGTAACGGCTTCATGTTTGCTTCTGTTTGGACATAACGCTTCTGTTTGACATCGCCCTGCCCTCACACGATCTATCCTCTGTAAAGGCCCAGGAATCCCCTGCTCCAACCCCCAGCTGTGCCACGGCGAGAGCACACGTGCAGTGTGGACCTGCCCCCTGCCAACAAAGTCCCTACTTTAGACCTGGAGTGGCTGTACTAGCCATGAGGATCAACGTTTGGGGGGAGAGTGCAATGATGATGACAACGGGTAGACAAGAATGGACGCATGTAGACAAGTGAAAGCAGCAAAGAGAAAGCATTTGGAAAAGGAGGCTAAGCGAGACAGAAAGCAGAAAGATTTGAAAAAGGTCAACGTCTTGAGCTGCAGGCAGATGTGCCTGGGCCAGGTTGAAAATCCCAGGATTCTGAGGATGGGCCGGAAGAGTCGTTCACCCTGCCGCTCAAGTAATGAAAGAGGCAGGAGTCAACAGGAGGCTGCATACTGTAGACCGACTGCCTCAGGGGAGAGGCTGTGGTCCCTGGCACCCCTTGTGATGCAGTACTTGGACAGGCCAGCTGCGAAGACACACAATGTCAGTCCCGGAACCTGGCCGCTGGCAGCATCCTGTTCGGACGTTCCGCAACTGCTGCTGCTGCCTTGGCACTAGGATTTCCTTCCAGGACCTTATCGCTGACGGCCACCCTTTCTCCAGACATGGCGTAACTTGTCTTCGATCCTAACAAGCTGAGGATGGCCAGGCAGGATGGCCATGGCATCGGCCGAGGGACCTTGACCAGGGGAAGCACCAGGGTACCAAAATAGTTGGATGGGTTTACGATGGGAGGCAGGACAAGACAGGGCGATGTGCCGACAGCCTATGGGAAACTGCATCCACTGTTGATCAGGGAGGATCATGTGTCCAGTGACAGATGAGCCATCTGGAAGTACCTTTGGCACTTTGTACCAGAGGACCCGGTGCCACCTGAGAAGCCTGCGTTTCAGTGGCTCCAAGCCATTTATGATCTGCTGTGACATATGACTCCCACCGACTCACTGATCGTACTGCAAGGTTACTCAACTAGGGCCAACACGGGGTGGAAGGGTGGTATGTCCCGCCCATTTGGAGAAGATGCTGGACGGAAGCTCTTCTGGAGTATATTCGTGTTGCACACAAACGAGTGCCCCTGCTCCACTTATCACCATCATCGACGGGCCTACCTCATCTGACACTGGCCTGGTGTTTCCTCCACGGGTTTCCAGCTTCACGGGTCCCAGTGTGCCAGTCTGCTTCCGCGTGAATGAGATGCAGTACAACGCAGATTTCAGATGATTGCCAGCAGGCGTGAGATCTCACGGCGATACCGAGTATTCCTGGTCAACATGTCCACTGACCAGCGGTCTCCTACCAGCTGTATCCAGGCTGTGAAGCGGGGCATTCTCCCGTCCGAGCTGCAGGAGATCAATCGTGGCAATGTGTACACTCCAGCTGCTCACCACGCCCATTTCGCTCGTGACATAGTGTACGTAGAAGAGCATGGACTGACTTGGCAAAGAACTGAAACACCCTGGAAATCCTTATCAGTACGGCCGTGCAGGTGTACTTAAACTCTACTACGACCATCAAGGTTCCCCACAGACGTAGAGGACGGCACCAAGCACATCCTCTACCAGCTTCCATGAGTGATGAGGTCGCCGGCCCAAGAGGTGCTGGTGAAGTAAACAGCTGTGACTTCCTACGTGCGGAACAGGATCATGGTTCGCACACTCAGAATGTGTCCTCCTCTCGCTGAGGATGGCGAGTCAGAGTGAGGACGACCGCAGTTCGCCGTGACCCAATTTTGAAGCTGAGGGCTGGCGCTTGAGTATGGGGACACCAGTGTAAGACCTCGCTGACACCCAAGGAACTTGTCATCCACCAGCTTGAAGACACTGATCAGCTGCGCCTGGCCAGGTGCACACGCGCCGGCAATTCAACCTGTTACTGTCCGGGATCAGATCCAGGAGATTCCTGTCAGCCGTACGGGTTCCGGAGTTCTCTATCCACACTCAGAGCACCGAAAGAGGTCGTGAGCCGGTTATAAGTCTGCGGCAGCAGGCAGAGACGGGTTTCCATCCGGGCTCGGGCCCACCACCGGTAGACCTGCCCTGGCTTCAGGTCAAGTAGGACATGATGGACAACGTTCTAGCCACATTAGAGGAGGCTGTGACACTGTGATGTATTGCCTGATGAACAACTGAATCATAAAAGAGCTTACCACGCTAGTCATTT
>JACEEZ010003931.1:0-2500 GCA_016584305.1 Chionoecetes opilio | reverse complement strand
GAGAGAGAGAGATAGAGAGAGAGAGAGAGAGAGAGAGAGTAGAGAGAAGAGAGAGGCTAGAGAGAGAGAGAGGAGAGAGAGAGGAGAGAGAGAAGGAGAGAAGAGAAAGAGAGAGAGAGAGAGAGAAGAGAGAGAGAGAGGAGAGAGAGAGAGAGAGAGAGAGAGAGAGTAGAGAGAGAGAGAGAGAGAGAGAGAGGAGAGAGAGAGAAGAGAGAGAGAGCGAGAGAGAGAGAGAGAGAGAGAGAGAGAGAGAGAGAGAGAAGAGAGAGAGAGAGATAGAGAGAGAGAGAGAGAGAGAGAGAGAGGAGAGAGAGAGAGAGAGAGAGAGAGAGAGAGAGAGAGGAGAGAGAGAGAGAGAGGAGAGAGAGGAGAGAGAGAAAAGAGAAGAGAGAGAGAGAGAGAGAGAGAGAGAGAGAGAGTAGAGAGAGAGAAGAGAGAGAGAAAAGGAGAGAGAAAGATAGTGTAAAAAACGACAGCAGAAGATGCAGCAGGACGAACTAAAATAGACAGTTTCTCAAACCTTTTTCAAACCCCACCCCACGTTGACAGAAAATCCATACTGTATTTTCCCTCCCACATCACTTTCGCTCGTGTGATTGTATTACTTCCATCAGCTTATAACAAACACGGGGTTGCCGCATGCACGGTGTCAATACTGCCCACACACTTTGAAGCAGAGTAAAAGCATAGAGCGCACCAATGGAGAAGGAACATATCTGCCAATGTTTATCAATAAGAAAGTTAGAATATACCCTCCAAAGGGTATTTTTCAAATCAAGTTTGTCTACCCGGCGCCGTCAAAATGTTTTCTTTGGGCTGGGGAAACAATAGCTATTTGAGTTATAAATTGTTATCAATTTTATACCTACTTATAACTTGTCCCTTTTCCTCCCCCAAAACCTTTGAATTCCTTCCAAGGGTCTGCCTCTTCCTCCGAAATCTCTCAATCACCCCATTTTTTCCCCCGGGAGACCCTCCCAAAAAGGAATTCCTGACATACATTTCACGAAAAGACATATATTTTTGCAAAATTTTCGATGCCCATCTTCTGTATTTTGGCTGCTTGTGATGATGATTTTGATGACGAAACTTTGTTACGATCAGAAAACTTCATAAAATCCAACTCCGACTAAAGAACTCTATGCAATAATACATTACTATGATATGGACTAATCTATGCCAAAAATGTAGGCTACAGCTCTTTGAGTGCCAAGCCACATGGGAATTATCGCATAATATTCACATTTATTATTGTAAAAGGTAAGGTAAAAAATGGGAGCATACGCAAAGGGCTGGGGCGTGGAAATGCGGTGCTCATCTCCGTGGCATTAGCCCTTAGAGCCTGTGGTGGGTGAAAACCCCCGTTACCCCGGGACAAAGGGCTAGTGTGACTCCCGGTTACCACAGTTACCTTTCCCCAGGTTACCCCGGGTACCCATTTATCAACCCCGAATGGAAGGAAGAACAGCTGTCTAGGCGGTCACCGACTTGCCCTGGCCCGGGATCGAACCAGGGCCCGCAGATTTCGTAGCCAGGCACGCTAGCCACTGCACCACGGAGGCTAACACGGTTAGTTATTGTACAATACTATATGTTATATACAAAATGATATTAATGCATACCATGAATTTTTTTTTCAATTGTCTCCACCGTCACTGCTGGGATGCCACTTAACAAGGGTTTTCCTCTAAAGATTATCTCCGTAAGTTTTTCTTATAAATTTTAACGTTACAGAAAACGATGCACTTATACTAACTCGTGTATTTTTCATAGATAGATGGATGATATGTATTGGACCACAACAAACCTACATTGAGCCTTACAATAATTATAAATGATCGTTGGTCTAACATGAAATTTATTAAAAAATTGAACAATTATAAAACGTATTATATTAAAAAACTCAAAAACCCTTTGGGCATGAAGATGCAAAAATGAGTAAAGGGCGAAAAACCTCCACTGAAAGTAGCAACTAAAGGCGGCGTCACACTACACTGCTTTTTCCCTCTATTTTTTCCAGCAACCCTTTTTAAAAACTAACAAATTTTTTACTGCAAGCCGTTACAAAACAATCGTTTGCCTGCACTACCAGTCAGCTGTTCCTGCGACTGAAAAAAAACATGGAAAACTCCGACGCCAGGGCAGGCTAGAGTAGCCTACCTTAGGGCAGGCTATCGCTGGTATACACTTAATTATGTGTATTATCAATCGTAGACGCGCCAAACAAGTTAAAATACATACACAATATACATAAAAACAGTAATAGATGAGCGGGCCCTCAGCCCCCCGCTGGAGCCCCACAACAGTCAGGTCATGGTGGGGGCGTGGGTCCTCCCGTCCTATTTAGAGAATTTCTGAACTACGTGTCCCAGCATTTTGTCTATACTTACAAGAGAAGTCTGAAGGTTAACGATTTTGCGTGTATCTTTAAAATATACACAAAAGAGGCAAGGCGAAAAAAAAGACTGTTGGGCCCTGTTTTATAAAAAAACTGATTTTT
>JACEEZ010003930.1:53064-63112 GCA_016584305.1 Chionoecetes opilio | reverse complement strand
TTTTTTTGGGGGGGGGGGGCCCTTTCCCTTCCCTTTTTTCCCCCTTTTTGATGATTTTCATTCCAGTGATCCTTACCTCCGTTTTTGTTATGATATTTAACATTTTTTTTCTCATTTTTCCTCGCTTTTCCCCTTCGTATAGTATTTTTTTCTTAATCTTATTTTCATTCTAATTTTGCTTTAAGCATTTTTTTTTCCTCATTCCTCTTTTTTCCTTTCTCTTATCACTCCCAAAATTTAACACATTTTTTCCCGTCCTCTTCCTATTCAACCCCCCCCCCAAAAAAAAAACTTTACCCCCCTTTTCCTTGCCCCCACTACCCCGTTTTCCTCCCCTAGTTCAACCCCGCCCCCCCTAAAAAAAAAAAACTAGCCCCCCTCCTCTGTCTCCTATACCCCCTTTCCTCTCCCACTCCAAAACCAAACCCCCCTTCCCCCCAGTAGACCCCCCCCCCCCCCCCTTCCTCTCTCCTCAGGCATCAAGTTTTTTAAATTTAAACCCGGCAAACCCCGGGGAATGTTTGGGAAAAGGGAGTCAGGGTGGGGGGGGAGGGGGGGGAGGTCAAAGTATATTATAAAGGTTGTTCTTGTTGTTAAATTGTGTGGTATAGAGAAAACATGAAATGATCTGAATTTTTTTTTTTGATTTTTCTTTTCCCAAAAGAAAAATCTACTGTGGGGGGAAAAAAAAAAATAGAGAGAGAGAGAAAAGGAGGAGGAAAAGGGGAGAGAGAGAGAAAAGAGAGAGAGAAACAAAAAAAAAAAAAAAAAAAACAAAAACATGCATGAAAAATTAAAACTCTCTCTCCTCTCTCTCTCTTTTCTCTCTCTCTCTCCCCCTCCCTCTCTCTCCCCTCTCCTCTCTCTCTTCCCCCTCTCTCTCTTTTTCTCTCTCTTCTCTTTTTCCCTTCTCCCCTCTCTTCTCTCCTCTCCTCTCCCTCCTTCTCCTCTCTTCTCTCTCTCTCATCTCTCTCTCTATCTCTCTCCCCCTCCTCTCCCTCTCTCTCTTTTCTCTCTCTCCTCCCTCTCTTCCTCCTCCTCTCCTCTCTTTTCTCTCTCCCCCTCTCTCCTCTCCTCTCTCTCCTCTCTCTCCCCTCTCCCTCTCTCTCTCCGTTTTTCCCCCTCTTCTCTCTCTCGGTAAATACAAAAAAGTAAATTATAATTATATACATACATACTTTTTACATGATTTCATTAAGGTATCATTAAGTCGGCGAAATACCTTAATAAAACGACCTGTATTTTTGTATTATTCTCATAAATCCTAATTATAATATTCCCTAGTCCACTTTGGAATAATAATTCGCAGTAAAATTCCAAGAAAAAAATCCAGTCATTTAGTACCAATGAAATAAATTTAACTGACAAAAAAAGGTTATATTCCGGACGTTATGTTTATAGTAATATTCTCAATGTTGAAAGTTGTGCCTTTATTAACTATGCGGGGCGAGGGTCAAACAAAAAACAGAGGATTTGTATATAGTTATTACCCAAACTATAGACCACTGTATACCTGGACTGCGCACGGAATATCGGCCTGTCGCGCAAGGGCCTGAAGTCGGAGGGCCGCTCGGATTCAATAATAAATATATATATATATATAATAAACGGATCATATAGACTGGTTTATCATATATATGATATACTGTAATCTTCGTAAATGTTTTTTCTAAAATATTATAAAATAAAAAACAGTAAAACACGGTAAAGAAATGCCATTACGAGACTATGAAGAAATATGCATGAACTTAATATTCAATTCAACTCCTCGCCATTTAAGACTTTGAGAGTCAACTTTTATCATGAAGGGTATCAATAGAAGCCCAATTTATTAGCTTTCCATTGCTAAAATTTCGTTTATCAGATAAAAGAATTAGAAACTGCATAAATTAGCGTTAACTAAATAATAAATCATCAATCGGGAATTTTCCCGATTTATGAGGTGATTTTTTAGTCAACCTAATTTATACATGGTACTAATTCATTTATCAGAAAACGATATATATAAGTAAATAAATAACATCATCAATCTGGTAAATTACCCGATTGATGATTTTATTTATTCATGTAACGCTAATTTATGCATGGTTCTAATTAATTTATCAGATAACGAAATACATCAATGGAAAGCTACTAAAATTGCGCTTCTATTGATACCCTTCATGATAAAAGTTGACTCGCAAAGTTTTAATGGCGAAGAGTTAAGTGAATATTAAGTTCATGCATATTTCTTCATAGTCTCGTAATGACATTTCTTTAGCGTGTTTTACGTTTTTATTTGATAATATTATAGAACAAACATTTACGAAGATTACAGTATACCATATATACTGATAAACCAGTCAATATGATAGTCCATAGATCACTATATCTCTTTGTCGGGCGCCCCGCAGGCCCCTATGCAGCCCCGCAATTCAAAACATTGTCTCGTGAACAGTCCAGGTATACAGTGGTCTATGCCCAAACGTATTTTGCATTTGTTTACGCTTTCATTCTGCTACCTCATCCCGTTTTCTATTAGGTTTCTATCTCGCTTGGTTAAATCTATTATTATTGTTTTATTATTGTCTTTCATTTATTTTAGTTATAGTTTAGTTTAAGCGCCGAGGTATGTTATTGTAATTAATATCGATGAAAATATGAACATTAAAAATACTTGTTTGTATATTGTATACATTTGGTGAGTTTTCATTATTTATCCTCATTACGTTTTCCTGAAATGTGTTTGTCATTTAACCATGGTCTTGTCCACGCGAGCCGGACTCACAATCGCCAGTTTCACCCTCCTGGAGCGAGCATGGAGCTCATTATTACCGATCTTTGGGTAATGCTGGGCCCTCACACACCACACACCCCAATCTCCTTGCTTAAGGGGGCGAGTAACCGCCCGAATTTCTCAGTGGAAAAATCCCCAGGAACGAGTGGGGCCGAGGATCGAGCGCCGGACCACAGAATGGTGCGTGACGCTCTAACCCACGTTCGGGTAACGTTCAACGGTGTGTGTGTGTGTGTGTGTGTGTGTGTGTGTGTGTGTGTGTGTGTGTGTGTGGGTGTGTGTGGTGTCATCCGCCCATGGTCTTGTCCACGCGAGCTGGCTCGCGATCGCCAGTTTCACCCTCGCAGTGCGAGCTTGGAGCTCATTATTACCGATCTTAGGGTAATGCTGGGACCTCACACACCACACACCCCCATCCCCTTGCTCAAGGGGGACAGTAACCTCCCGAATTTGTCAAGTGAAAAATCCCCGGGAGCACGAGGATTCGAACCGCCTACCCACAGAGTGAGAGACCAGAAACGCTATCAACCTGACCATCGCGCGGGTGTGTGTGTGTGTGTGTGTGTGTGTGTGTGTGTGTGTGTGTGTGTGTGTGTGTGTGTGTGTGTGTAAGAAGGTTAGCCTATTTTCCTACATCGCATTTTTTGTATCAATATAAATGCCTAGTTATCTCTCTCTCTCTCTCTCTCTCTCTCTCTCTCTCTCTCTCTCTCTCTCTCTCTCTCTCTCTCTCTCTCTCTCTCTCTCTCTCTCTCTCTCTCTCTCTCTCTCTCTCTCTCTCTCTCTCTCTCTCTCTCTCTCTCTCTCTCTCTCTCTCTCTCTCTCTCTCTCTCCCTCTCCACACTTTATCCCACTGAAGGGTTTCGATTTAGGTTAAAAAAAAAAAAATAATAATTCAGCATCATTGGGCCGTGTTTTCATATTGCTTTGCGTCAAGTGTGGATTCGCACACACACGCACACACACACACACACACACACACGCACACTTTCACTACAACTATACTTCCCTTTCTATTTTAAGTTCCATTCCCAATACAAATCTACTCTTCACTGCAACATAAAACCCGAACTTATCTTTTCTTTCTTTCTGTTTTACCCTTCGCTTATGCTGTGTTATGCTGCGGAGGCTGTGTTCATGCTGTGTTATGCTGCGGAGGCTGTGTTCGTGCTGTGTTGTGCTGCGGAGGCTGTGCTCATGCTGTGTTATGCTGCGGAGGCTGTTTTCGTGCTGTGTTGTGCTGCAGAGTCTGTGTTCATGCTGTGTTATGCTGCGGAGGCTGTGTTCATGCTGTGTTATGCTGCGGAGGCTGTGTTCGTGCTGTGTTGTGCTGCGGAGGCTGTGTTCTTGCTGTGTTGTGCTGCGGAGGCTGTGTTCGTGCTGTGTTGGGGCTGTGCTGTTATTCCCTGTCCTTCCTTTTCATATTATACTGGTTAATGTTTTATTGTTTTATTCCATTTCTATATTTTTTCTGCTTGTTGGACATTTATTTTACTATTTTCAGGTATTCCTTACAAAAAATTGGTAAAGAAGATTTCCAACAAATTGCAAACTGAGTTTTTTTTTTTTTTTTACCTCAAACCAGCAATTGTTTCTTACATGCATAAAAGTTACGATTTTTTATATATAGTTGAGTCGCGCTTTTAGCTATCATATATTTATCGCTGTTATCAACAAACTTTTTTTTTTTTTACGTAACAAAGGACTGGCCACGGGTAAAAAAAAGGAGTAACAATATTTTATACAGCAATCAATTCACGGTGGACCGTCCAACTGAGCAGCTTCACACCACTGGGTTACAGGCAGTGGATGCCGATCCTCCCATTGACGAAACCGCACCCTCTCTTGACGAAGTCAGAGAGGCTGTAGCAAAGTTGAAGGGTGGAAAGGCAGCTGGTGTTTGTAATATCAGTGCGGAGCTCCTCAAAGCTGGGGGTGAGGCCATGATCCGCGGGTTGCATGCTATCCTGACTGCCGTGTGGCAATCAGGTACCATTCCTCCTGACTGGAAAAGGGGGCTGGTCGTCCCTATCTGGAAAGGGAAAGGGGACCGTCAGGACTGCAACAATTACCGCGGTATTACACTGCTCAGCGTACCAGGCAAGGTGCTTGCCCATCTATTGCTGACACGAATTCGCAGTCATCTGGTGAAGCATCAGAGACCTCAGCAGTCTGGGTTCACGCCTGGTAAGTCAACAACGGACCGTATCGTAGCGCTTCGTGTCCTGGTGGAACGCCGACGTGAGTTTCGACAGGGGATGCTTGCAGCCTATGTTGATCTCAAGAAGGCGTTTGACTCAGTGCATCGTGAGTCACTCTGGGATCTTCTGTGACTTCGAGGGATTCCTGCAAGGACTATTGGTTTGATAACTGGTCTGTATTCTGAGACTGAGAGTGCTGTGAAGTGTGGGGCAGGTGTATCCAGCTTCTTCCCTGTGAATACAGGAGTGAGGCAAGGGTGCGTCCTTGCCCCATCACTTTTCAACGCTTGTATGGACTGGGTATTGGACAAGGTTGTAGATCAAAGTGATTGTGGAGCATCCATCGGCAACACCAAGATCACTGATCTTGTTTTTGCCGATGATGCAGTAATCTTTGCTGAGTCGCTGGAGGTCCTGGTAATGGCTCTCGAGGCGCTGCACGAGGAGGCAAAGCCTTTGGGACTTGAGGTCTCCTGGCTCAAGACCAAGGTCCAGGTATTTGGAGACCTACTAGATGAAGCAGTACAGTCTGTTCATGCGTGTGGCGAGGACATTGAGATCTTGGAAAGTTTTACATACCCTGGTAGCGCAGTCGATAATGACGGCGGGTCACGTCAAGAAGTCTTACGACGGATTGGCATAGCCCACGGTGTTATGGACTCGCTCAGCGGGAGTATTTGGCGTTGTCGGTACCTGTGCAGGAGGACAAAGATCCGGATCTTCAAGTCGCTTGTGATCCCTGTCTTACTCTATGGTTGTGAGACATGGACACTAAATAATGACTTGAAGAGACGAATCAATGCCTTTGGTAATAAGTGTCTTCGCAGAATCATGGGGTATCGCTGGGATGATTACGTGTCAAATCAGCGATTGAACCGTGAGACTGAATCGAGGCCTATTACCTGCATAGTCCGTCAGCACCAACCTCGGCTATATGGGCATGTGGCACGCTACCCTGAAACCGATCCTTCCCATCGGGTTGTATCTGTAAGAGACAATCCGGCGTGGAGGAGGCCAAGGGGGCGCCCACAAGGCTCGTGGCTGGGGCAAGTTGATGTTTCTTGTAGAGAGCTGCTTGGTATGGGAAAGGAGCCTGCATGGGAACTCGCGCGTGGTGACCCCCGGGAGTGGCGTCGTAGGGTGGGCGAGGCGACGCGCCCCCCGGCGTATGCCCCCAATGATTGATTGATTGAATCAACTCATGTCTGTATACATTGCTTGTTTATCTCTACATTCTTGCGTAATACAAAAAAAATGGTAAATATGCGTGTTAAATGTTATACTTTGATTTATATATCGATCATGTCTTTGTATATACATTACACATTCATCCACTTCGGCTTGTCAAATCTCTTTACCTCTAGTACACTTTCCTCACCATCTTATAAAACATTGACAGAACACATTATAAGCACTTAGCACACACAAACTCACACACACACACACACTTTCACCCTTTCACACACACACACACACACACACACACACACACACACACACACACACACACACACACACACACACACACACACACACACACACACACACACACACACACACATGCACACACACACACACACACACGCACACGCGCACACACGCACACACACACACGCACACTATCACTACAATTATACTTCCCTTTCTATTTTAAGTTCCATTCCCAATACAAATATACTCCTCACTGCAACACAAAACCCAAACTTACCTATCGTACATTCCTAACCACCTGTTTCTCCCTTTAAATTACCTCCTCCATTATCTACTACCTGCTACTTCCCATTCTTTAACTCACGTAACCCCATCTCCCTCCTCTCCCCTTCCTTCTTCACCACTTCCCGTACCCTTCCCAATTCCAAATAACAGCAATACCATTTACACCTGTTTCTCTCTTTATATTACCTTCTACATTTACCTACTACCTGCTACTTCCCCTTCCCATAACTCACGTAACCCCCTCTACCTCCTGTCTACCCTTCCCTTCCCCCTTCTAAATACCAGCAGTACCATTTACACGTTCCTATGAGCATTAATGTGATGAGGTGCAAGTAAACTATGTAAGAGTGAGTGGACAGGAATGCTATATACATACACCGGTAGAAATGTAATGC
The DNA here is from genome assembly GCA_016584305.1 of Chionoecetes opilio. Taxonomy (NCBI): domain Eukaryota; kingdom Metazoa; phylum Arthropoda; class Malacostraca; order Decapoda; family Majidae; genus Chionoecetes; species Chionoecetes opilio. Next base: position 56,024 of record JACEEZ010003930.1, on the reverse strand, counting down.
TAATTTCTTATGTCTGGCAGGAATAATTGCAAATGTAGGAAATGGACCTTGGTAGGTTGGCTTGCTACGTGTCGTGTGTTACTTATGTTGTGATTCATGGTTGATAATTTAGTGAAGGAAGTAAAAAAGGTTTCAGTTGCTCTTAACTATAAAGTGTTTTCTGTATCTGTGGTTTGGTTAATACTTCAGAGTTTTCCTGTGGCTGTGTGAGGGATATTATATGTTGGTAAGAAAAAAATTAATGTTATGACTATATACTTTTTTTTCTTCTATTTGTGTGGTTTCTGGTTTTTATTATCATTATCCAGCGCGACAAAGACGAAAATACGTATCTCCTTTTTTTTTTCTCTCTCTCCTCTCTCTCTCTCTCTCTCTCTCTCTCTCTCTCTCTCTCTCTCTCTCTCTCTCTCTCTCTCTCTCTCTCTCTCTCTCTCTCTCTCTCTCTCTCTCTCCTCTCTCTCTCTCTCTCTCTCTCTCTCTCTCTCTCTCTCTCTCTCTCTCTCTCTCTCTCTCTCTCTCTCTCTCTCTCTCTCTCTCTCTCTCTCTCTCTCTCTCTCTCTCTTTCTCTCTCTCTCTCACACACACACACACACACACACACACACACAGGCTCAGGTGCTGCTCAGGTTCGGCAATTAAGCACAGCAGGCGGCGTAAAAGTAACAGCTGTGGCATCGTAATTGTAAAGTGCAGCCAGAAAGCCAGACACACGCAGAGCCGATCATTAACTCCTCTCATTGCCTGGCGCTGTTTGGCTGATGCTGTCTGGTGTTGTTTGGCCGTTGCTGTCTCGCGCTTCCCCGCCTCCTGACCGTGCTGAGTTCAAACTGGACTCAGACGGCGCTATCGACGGGATGTTAAGTTAGGGTTGCAATACGTTTAGTTATATTTTGTTCTTTTTTTTAGTGGAAGATAAGTTAGGGTACCAGTTTGTTTAGTTATATTTGTGCAGTTTTAAGTGTTTTTTTCTTTCTTGGAGGGAATTGGTGACTAGTTTTTGGTCTGTTCTTATGACTCTGCTGATTGTTATTATGATTGAAGATAAGAGACTGCTATACGTATTACTGTTGTTACTGTTATTGTTATTGTTATTGTCCATATTGTTGTTCTTATTGTCGTTTCTTTTAGTATTATTATTATACAATCCAGTCCTTTAATTCTTCGTCTTTCTCATTTATCATCATTATTATCATCGTCCTCCTCCTCTTCCCCCTACCTCCTCCTCCTCCTCCTCCTCCTCCTCCTCCTCCTCCTCCTCCTCCTCCTCTTCCTCCTCCTCCTCCTCCTAACCCAGTCATTCCCGTGTTCAGTGTTCAGGTGGCGGGAGTCCCAGTTCACATTTGCATTCATGTGAAGCGAACAATTCAGGTTAATTAATGGCTCTCTATTATTGATATTAAGTATAATTGCTGCATCGGAAACAGTGCATTTGTCACACCTAAACGACTCGAGCAGAAGCCGCGCTGAAAACACATATAATAAATACTACACGAAAAAATAAACGAAACACTTGCTTAATGATCGACTATGAATAAAAAAAATATAATGATAATGATAATAAAATACAAATTCTTGATTATTGTTACCGGTCATTTATTCATTCATAGTCATTATTTGTCATTCATTCATAGCGTCATTGTTTGGTGATTCATTCATTCATAGCGTCATTGTTTGGTCATTCATTCACAGCATCATTGCTTAGTCGTTCATTCAGTCATTGTTTGGTCATTCATTCAGTCATTGTTTGGTCATTCATTCAGTCATTGTTTAGTCATTCATTAAGTCATTGTTTGGTCATTCATTTAGTCATTGTTTGGTCATTCATTCAGTCATTGTTTAGTCATTCATTAAGTCATTGTTTGGTCATTCATTCAGTCATTGTTTAGTCATTAATTCAGTCATTTTTTTGTCATTCATTCAGTCATTTTTGGTCATTCATTCATAGCGTCATTGGTCATTCATTCAGTCACTGTTTGGTCATTCATGCCGTCATTGTTTAGTCATTCATTCATAGCGTCATTGTTTGGTCATTAATTCACTCATTGTTTAGTTATTCATTCAGTCATTGAATAGTCATTCATTCAGTAATTGTTTTGTCATGCATTCAGTAATTGTTTAGTCTTTCATTCAGTTACTGTTTGGTGATTCATTCGGTCATTGTTTGGTCATTAATTCAGTCATTGTTTGGTCATTAATTCAGTCATTGTTTAGTCATTCATTCATAGCGTCATTGTTTGGTCATTCATTCAGTCATTGTCTGGTCATTCATTCAGTTATTGTTTAGTCATTCATTCATAGCGTCATTGTTTGGTCATTCATTCAGTTATTGTTTGGTCATTCATTCATTCATTGTTTGGTCATTCATTCAGTCATTATTTAGTCATTCATTCAGTCATTGTTTGTCATTCATTCAGTCATTGTTTAGCCATTCATTCATTGCGTCATTGGTTGGTCATTCATTCAGCCATTGTTTGGTCATTCATTCAATCATTTTTTAGTCCTTCATTCAGTCATTGTTTGGTCTCATTCAGTCATTGTTTGGTCATTCATTCAGTCATTGTCTAGTCATTCATTCAGTCCTTGTTTGGTCATTCATTCAGTAACTGTTTAGTCATTCATTCATAGTCATTGTTTCGTCATTGATTCAGTCATTGTTTGGTCATTCATTCGGTCATTGTTTAGGCATTCATTCATAGCGTCATTGTTTGGTCATTCATTCAGTCATTGTTTGGTCAAGCATTCAGTCATTGTTTGGTCAAGCATTCAGTCATTGTTTGGTCATTCATTCAGTCATTGTTTGAGCATTCATTCGGTCATTGTTTAGGCATTCATTCATAGCGTCATTGTTTGGTCATTCATTCAGTCATTGTTTGGTCATTCATTCAGTCATTATTTGGTCATTCATTCAGTCATTGTTTGGTCATTCATTCAGTCATTGTTTGAGCATTCATTCACTCGTT
>JACEEZ010003930.1:0-42972 GCA_016584305.1 Chionoecetes opilio | reverse complement strand
TTTTGTTTTTATTCACAGATCCAAAAAAATGATAAATTTTTTCCAGTGAGTTTTAAGATATATAAAAAGGGGAGGAAGGCCAATTTAGTTGGGGAAGTGTTTGTCACTGCTCTATATTTTTGGGTAGTTGGGTTTAGGTTTTTGCAATAGGCTCTTAAGCTACGTCTAGATGACGTCAACGATGATCCCAGCTGGTCCTGGCGTGGCTGTGAAGGCTTGTTATTTCCGTTGAGCCGGGACGAACCTCCAGCGCCATCACGGACGCTCACCACTTCCGAAAAGGGAGTGATCAATGTGCGTGTTAAGGTTTAAATTTTTAAGGGGGTTTTTAAGTACTTAGACTTCACTTACCGCTCAATAATTAAAACCACCTTTGGGGGTTTTCTTTGTTAACTCACTAGAAGCTATCGGGTCCAGGACTATACAGGGTAACAATAAACACATGGTAAAACACTTTAACTAGTTTTTACAACTAATCTCACACAGCAAAAGTAGCACCCCAACACAAGATTCATCCACTCATCAGGGCCTAAATATCTTCCCTACATACGCCTACGATAACCTCTGTTGGTATCTGGCTGGGGAATGATAAAAGGGGGTTTATGGATTATCTCACGTTTTTAAACCGAGGAACCTGTGGCCTTGTCCTCGTCGCGGGTGTACACACGTGGTCGCCAGTCTCCACGCACTCTCTTCCCAGCTCACGTCTCCCCCAAAACCCAAACCCTCCTTCTCCTCGCGGTATGGCTTCCCCTGCGTCTTGCTAGCAGGAATCAAGCACCAGGGACCGGGGAGCTGGAAAAGGGTGGCAAGAGGTCCAGAGACGTCCTCGGCTGGGGGAGTTGTAGTCGGGGCCCGTGACCTCCCAACAGAAATGGGCTGAGGCAGGTCGGCCTGCCTCGACCGGGTTTGCTCCAAGATGGGGGCCCGGGTGGGGAGTTCCAGTTCGCTCATCAACATATTTTCTATCCCACTTTTTCTTATTTCGCATGCCCGATTTTCTATCAGCCACCACCCTGCAATTTACCAGGGTGCTAACGCTAGCGCACCCCGCTACTCGTGGGGAGGCAGTTGAGCCTAAAAATTTCCCCCCACAAACTGGAATCCTTTTCCGCCACAGAAAAAATTAACTGGCATCCGCCACGGGGGCAACAGCCTGGCGCCAAGCCAATATGTGGACTTGAATGCTTATAAAATGTTACCATTACATTGCCCCACCTAGATAAAATTCTTTCCTCAGAAAGAATTTCCCGACTACCTGAACAAATTTTTGCATCATGCAGGTTAAAAGTAAATTATCTAATTATTTGATCCCACCTAAATAAGGCAGTCACACATCCAGGCACTCTGTGGTGTGTGTACTTTAAACCGTTTACAGGGGTTTTGCTTGTAACCAATGAGCGGAAAAAACCCCGCATGTACGTTAAGTTCAAAGTCTAGGGGATAAAAACTCCAAAGTTTCTAGCAAACCCTGTAACGGACCCAAACTGGACGTCAAGACGCGTCACATTTAATTACCAACAAGTGTTGTGTGGCGTAGGGTATGTATATACATAGTGTAGGTGGTACAGGTGAATGTAACATGGTATGTATACAAAGTGTTACAAAAATTCAATCCTGTCTACCTGCCTATGATTTCCTAAATACATGCACCCGTGCCATGCTAGGGAGGACTTAGACCTGTTCAGAAAAAAAAAAATTCCTATTTTTATACCCTCCTGCACGGTTTCCAATGCTTTTTGACCTGGAAAAGTCGAAAATTACAACCATTATAAGCCAAAATGTCAGGAACCTTTGCCTCATGAAGCATGAAGTTCTATTCTATACACGCTTTCTGAAACGCCAGTTTCGGAGCATTTTGATTTGTTTTCGCCTATTTTTTTCACCATAAATGGGCATAAGCAGGTTAAGCAAGTAATTAGATGCTGACTGAAACATCAAAATGCATAGAAACATTTATGGAAATATTACATGTGATATTTACAGACAAATTTTCAAAAAAATTAAACTAAATATAATTTATTTCACTCTAGTCACAAATTCACAATGGTTTTAGCATGACATCTAATGGTCTGTTATGTTTGTTGCAGATCTGTTGAAACCTGCTAACAAATCCAGAGATACTTCACAAGATAACTTCACTATGGCAGTAAGCAGGGAGCTCCGAGGACGCAAAGTTGACATCTCAGAACCTCCACCTGCAGTCCAGAGACAAGCGTCACGTCGACCTGCTACTAGATCTGCTACAGAACCTTCCTGATCGGCTACCCATCATCCAGCATCAGTGGCTCCCAGTTACCCCCAACAGACAGGCCTTCCAGTACTTCCTCCATCTCCAGAGTTTGCCAGAAAATACAGGGAATACCTAAGCATCAAGACCTCGCCAATGAAACAGTGGAGGCTATCATCCCATTCTGGCAGATGGCTAGGATCAAGACCATGACCAAGTACAATGCAGCGCAGCATTTCATGACACTTCACAAAAAGCACAGAGATCTAGCAAGGAATAAAGGTAGAACAGGTGACCCTGGAGGGAAAAGGAGTGCCTTTGTCCTGGAATTAGATAGCTTTTCGACATAGGAGCTTCAGATGCCATCCAGGAAATAGAGAGAAACCGACTGCTATCAGGGAGAAGAAGGACAAGGACATCAGGTTCTACCAGGATCAGAAGACAGAGAGAAAGGCCCACATGTCTGGTCATGACAAGATATTTGAGTCACGGTCCCAGCAGCAAGCAGAGAGGGCTGCAAGACTGCAGCAGAGAGAGGAACAAGATATGATTTGTCACAAAATTTCTACATTTTCAGCTGCCACACAGCGAAGGACTGCTGCTGATGTGTCTACCTGGGCTGACCCAACCGACAGTGAAGGGAATGCAGAGGACATGGAATACCAACAACCTCGTCCTGGATGTTTCACATCACCAAGACACTGTGACTCTCACATTTCCCAGGAGGGTCATGGAGTGCGTTGACATCTGCAGTACCGCTGATCGTCTGGGATTGTCTGACAATCAGTGACAGCCTTAGTCTCTGCTACATTGAAGGCTGGTGGAGCTGACCTGGACAAGTTTGTCATCTCAACCTCAACAACGAGACGGAACAGGATGCTGACAAGGTACCACATCAGCCAGGAGTACATGGCAGCATTTAGCGAGGACCCTCCCAAGTATGCTGCTCTCCACTGGGATGGCAAGATGCTGAGAGATGTCCTGAGAAGTGATCCTGGGACCACGTCAGAGACTCTGGCTGTGCTTGTCTCAGGACCACCTGCATATCCTGAAGGCAAGCTACGGGAGTACCAGTGATAGACAGCTCAACAGGAACGGCTCAGGCAGAGGCATCCATGGATTTGCTGGAGGCATGGGGGCTTACTGGAGTGATCACTGCCCTTGTGTTTGACACAACGGCCAGCAACAGTGGAGTACATCGGGGAGCTGCCAAGCTTCTGGAGCAACAGCTTGACAGGAAGGTGTTCTACCTGGCCTGCAGACACCACATTCTAGAAGTGCTGGTTGGTGCTGTATGGGAGAATCTGTTTGGCAAGGTCAAGAGCCCAGAGAATCCTTGGTTCAAGCACTTCAAGGACGTTTGGACAGATCTTACCACAGACAACCCTACAACCCTGTCCATCAGACAAAAATGGTTGAATAAAAAGAAGAAAGAGTGCAAGGAAATCCTGAGGTCGGAGAAGCCTCCTAGAGCTGACTACCGTGAGATGGCTGAGCTTACACTGATCGTCCTTGGAGACACGCCTCCCCGCGGAATCCACTGGAGTCGTCCTGGAGCCATTCATCAGGCCAGGTGGATGGCCAGAAACCTGTATTATATGAAGATGTTCATGTTTGCTGAGCAGCTGGAGTACGATGAAGAAACTGTTGTGAAGCTGGAACGCCTCAACCTCTTCCTAGGACTGTTCTATACACCCATGTGGATGTCATCTACACTTGCTGCAGATGCTCCTGCAAATGATCTGCAGTTCATGAAGGACATGATGAAGTTCAAGAGAACAGATCCAGAGATTGCTCAGGCAGTGCTCAAAAACTTGAAAACCACAAGTGGTACCTGACACAGGAGGTTTGTGCCGTTCGCTCTCTTCGGTAGCAGACTCAGTGACAAAGAGAAGCAGGACATTGCTGCCAAGCTGCACGCCACTGAGAAGCCAGATAGCTTCAGACGAGGGAAACCTATGTTCCCTCAGGTTACAGCCAAGACGACTCTGGCTGATCTAGTTGGTCCAGAGAGTCATCTTCTGCTTGACACCCTTGGCATTGAGTATGACTGGCTTCTGCAACCTGTGGCGACATGGCCAAGGAGTGATGACTACAGCAAGGCCCTGGAATATGTCAGCAATGTAAAAGTAGTGAATGACATTGCTGAGCGGGGAGTCAAGATGATGACTGATTTCGCAAACATCATTACCACAGATTCTCAGCAAAAACAGTACCTTCTTCAAACTGTGGAATACAACCGTGAGTGATTTGATAGCTTCAAGAAGCAAACTCAGAAAAAATGACTGTGAAGTGTCCTTCTGACATAGACAATAGAGTTTTCTGCCACTTGAAAATAGTTTTTAGTCTTTGTCACACATTTTTTTGATGTCAAGATTGTAATATTTATGAAATTTATATGAAATTTCAGAAAATTTTGCTTTTTTTTTTGGGGGATATGATGTGTCTTTTTTTCTTGAATGTTTACTTGGATTGTTTTTTTCAGAAATAATATTAAAAATGCTTCAATTTGATACCCAATTTGTTGTTCTATCCCAATTGTAACAAAAGTCTCAGGTGAAAAAAAGTCTGGCGGAAGGCAAAATTAGGCGCTTTTCTACTGTCGCGGGCTTAATATCTTGAGGTCCAATGAGGCAAAGGTTCTTGACATTTTAGCTCAAAATGGTTGTGGTTTTCGGCTTTTCCAGGTCAAAAAGCATGGGAAACCTTGCAGGGGGGTATAAAAATAGGAAAAAATTGTTTTCTGAACAGGTCTATAGGGAGGTATTAGTGGATCATGCAATTGTTAATCCAGTCTAACATGCCGCCGTGGAGGATCCCCTAGGGTGGCCTCAGGTGGACACTGCCCTGGAGTCCTCTCCCTAACTCTAACTCCGAGTCGGCTCCTCAGCCACTAATCTCGGTTTGGGAAGAAAATGACAACCATGTTTCTTCAAACGAGACGATATAGCCTCTCCTAACTCTGAGGGGAGTGGGCTCTTATCCCCTACACACACCCCATCTGTTCCTCATTGTACTCGTGAGGTTCATACAGCTCTATGTCGCTGTCGTTCGTGTTTTGACACACTTCGCAGGAATGCACCCATCTGCTCAAATCATGGCCCATGCCTGGCCAATAAAATTTCTCGGCGATACGTTTCCACGTTTTCTTCCTGCTCGAGTGGGCACCTGTGGCATTGCAGTGATTTAACTCGAATACGGCATAGCGATATTTTTCAGGCACGACGAATTGAAATCTCTCGTGGCCCCGGGGAGTCATGAACTCGCGGTATAATTTCCCATCTCGCTTTACGAAGCTCGTATAATTACCGCACACTGTTCTGATCGTTCCTTCGCAGTAATGCCGTCGCACGTTCTCGAGTGAAGGATCTGTCTCTACCTCCCTCCTGACGGCCTCGCTGTTCTCAAAGTCAGCGGGAGAATACATATTTACCTCATCCCCGAACTTTGCTTCGTGCATGACGGCCGTTGCCATTACCTGACGAACTACCTTTCTCCGTGGAATATCGTCCCGCGGCCTTTTGTGGCTCGGCGAATCACGATAAATAGGTTTTGGTGCAGTATACTGGGGCTCCCTGTGAACGGCCGCAGCATTTTTGTGCCGTCGGGTATTACTCGCTTCGAGATTTACTCCATGGCCTCCAGTTTCCCTTTGTGCTGGCCTATAGCTTGGCTGAAAGCGACGAGGGTTTACAACTGGGGCACTATATGTGGGCTCAGTCTTACGGGCTGGCGTCGCCGTATCTCGTCGTGGCGAGCTATCGTCTTCCCATGGTATATCTGCAGCCTCGACCCAAACTACGTTCGGTGGCTCAGCTTTTTCCTCATATGCCTCAAAATATGCATCGGCGACTGTACTCATTTCAGGCAACTGATTGACCCGATCAATTTTCAACCTCGCGATCAGCGGTTCCGGGCATGACTTTAAGAATTGGGCGAGCAGAATTAAATCTTTGATGCCCTCTGTCATGGGCAGGGCCGAGTGAGGAGGAGGCAAGACAAACGCAGGTGTAGCTGTCAGCGTGTGCGAGCCATAACTGCACGGTTTATTTTCTCAAGGTATGGAGTAAACACGAATATGAACCATGAAGCCCTAAACTGAATCCCCGAACACAATGACAAACAAAGCTTCGAACTGAAGCATCAAACCATTACATCTCCCTTCTCAATTTTAAAAGAAGTACATAAAACATTCAATAAAGTCATATGCCTACGACTAAGAAATCAAAATACTTTAGGTTTGAAGCTCAAAATATAGCGAACACAAAATCTATCTTGAAACTCGAATCCCCTTAAAACATGCAATGCAAAGGTTTAAACATAAGTGAACCATACATAAAAATTAATACTGTAGACGTTCTGGAGGGCGGCTGATACGACCCGAGCGTGTCCTTACAGGGTCAGGACGGATCATCTGGGCGGTGCGGCGTAAAGGCATCGCTTCCCTCCGCCACGCGGGAGGCGTGTGCATCCTGTCCTCTGTTGCCGTTTCGCCGTCACTCGTCTCGGGTGGATTGACTTCCCTTGCAGGCTTTGGTTGTACGATGTATGATTGCAGGGTTGCTTTCATTACGGGTCATCCCCNGGAGGGAGAGAGAAGAGAGGGGGGGGGGGCGAAACGGCGAAAACAGACAACCAATATCAAATTAACCAACAAACAGACAGAAAACAAAAACAACAAAAAATAAAAAACAAAAACGCAAATTAACCAATAAACAAACAGGAAAAAACACCAATCCAAAACAAAACGCTAATAAACCAAAAATACAAAAAAAAAAAACTAAAAAAACACCTGAACCACTCGAGGAGAGAGAGAGAGAGAGAGAGAGAGAGAGAGAGAGAGAGAGAGAGAGAGAGAGAGAGAGACGGATATGTAGAAAAACCAACTAACAGACACAGACAAATAAACAGATTAATACAGACAAATAGACAGATTAACAGACAGCATAACAGAAAGACAGACACAGATACAAAGACAGATAGATATACAGACAACCATACATACTCTCTTTCCCCCCTACACCCTGTCATGGGCAGGGCCGAGTGAGGAGGAGGCAAGACAAACGCAGGTGTAGCTGTCAGCGTGTGCGAGCCATAACTGCACGGTTTATTTTCTCAAGGTATGGAGTAAACACGAATATGAACCATGAAGCCCTAAACTGAATCCCCGAACACAATGACAAACAAAGCTTCGAACTGAAGCATCAAACCATTACATCTCCCTTCTCAATTTTAAAAGAAGTACATAAAACATTCAATAAAGTCATATGCCTACGACTAAGAAATCAAAATACTTTAGGTTTGAAGCTCAAAATATAGCGAACACAAAATCTATCTTGAAACTCGAATCCCCTTAAAACATGCAATGCAAAGGTTTAAACATAAGTGAACCATACATAAAAATTAATACTGTAGACGTTCTGGAGGGCGGCTGATACGACCCGAGCGTGTCCTTACAGGGTCAGGACGGATCATCTGGGCGGTGCGGCGTAAAGGCATCGCTTCCCTCCGCCACGCGGGAGGCGTGTGCATCCTGTCCTCTGTTGCCGTTTCGCCGTCACTCGTCTCGGGTGGATTGACTTCCCTTGCAGGCTTTGGTTGTACGATGTATGATGCAGGGGTGTGATGCTTATCTACGACTGTAGCGGGCTGCCACTCGTTTGCTCTCGCATTACGGACCGATACAGGATCCCCAACATCGAACGCCCGTACAGGCGTATGACGTTGAAAGCGCGCGTTAAAGTTGAGTCGTTGTTGTTCCCGGCGCCGCTCGAGCTGCTCACGGTGGTTCGGCTGCCCACCACAGGCGCGCCGCGGAAGGGTGTCCACCTTCCTCCCGAGCAGCATCTCGGCAGGTGATGGCAGGTGTGCGTCCAAGGGCGTGCTTCTAAGCGAGCGTAATCCTCTGTAAAATGCGTCGTTGCCATTACTTCTTTTTAATAAATCTTTCACGATCCGTACCTGACGTTCAGCGATGCCGTTGCTCTGTGGGTGTAGCGGCGAGGATGTGGTGTGCCGGAACTCAAATCTTGCGGCAAAGTTGGCAAACTCACGGCTGTCAAATTGCGGTCCGTTGTCTGAGTAGAGGGTTGTTGGCGAGCCATGTTCTGCGAATAGCTGCATCAGTATCTCTATTACGTCGCGGCTGGTCGTCCCTGTCAATTTATATACAAATACATAGGAGGAATAATGATCAACTACATGAATATAATTATGACTGTTGTAGTAAAACAGGTCTGTACTGACATCTTGCCACGGCCCCTGGGGTACTGGATGCTGGTGATCCGGCGTTAGCTCCATGCAGTCGTTTGCTGGGCGGGTGAACTGGCAGGGTTGGCAGGCATTTACTTTACTCTCGATGTCGTTACGCATCCCGGGCCAATACACGGCGTCCTTGGCACGGAGTTCCATTTTCACGCGCCCCTGGTGACCATCATGGAGCTTATCGATGTACCACGCACGTAGTAGCTTCGGTATGACGGCCGCGTTCCCCTTCAGTATGACGCCGTCATCTATCACCAACGAGTCCCTAACACTCCAGTAGTCGCGTATCTGTGGGTTCAACTGGCACCGCCGATCCGGCCATCCATCCACAATAATGCGTCGCACCAGTGATAGTACCTCGTCACTTGCTGTTGCGCGCCGTAGCTCCTCTAGTCGCTCCGGTGAGAAGTGAAGAAGGTCGACACGCACTTCCATGTTCATCGGGACGGGCACCCCACGGTCGGCAGGGAGGCGTGAAAGTGCGTCAGAAGCGAGCATCATACGGCCTGGCTTGTACAGCACGGTGACATCGTATTCCAAGAGCCGTAGTAGCATGCGCTGCAACCGAGCTGGGGCACTATTTAATGACTTTTGGGTGACCATTTCAAGGGGTTTATGGTCCGTTGTCACAGTGAATGGCCGACCGTATAGGTAGGTGCGAAATCGCTCACATCCGAAGACGACCGCCAGCATCTCATGTTCTATATTTGCGTATCGTTGTTCCGTCTCTGTGAGGCTTTTAGATGCGTAGCACACCGGCCGCCCATCCTGCTGCAAAACGGCACCGATAGCGATACTCGATGCGTCCACCTCGACGTTAACAGGTAACTCTGGGCGGTAATGAAACAGTGTTGTCTCAGCTGATATGGTGCTTTTTAACATTTCGAAGTCAGACTGATGCTCGTGAGACCATTGGTAGATTGCATCTTCTTTGAGCAGTTGCCGCAGGCGATGTGTTAAGTCTGAGAATCGTGGGATGTAACTTGAAACGTAGGTGCACAGGCCAAGAAATGAACGTAGTTCCTGCGCTGTTGTTGGTGCCGTTAGTGACTGAATAGCTTATATTTTTGAGGAGTCTGGTGAAACTCCTGACGAGTGGTAGCAGTGTCCGAAGAAAGTCACTTCCTTCAGCCCTACGTGACACTTAGAAAAGTTGAACACAAGCCCACGCTCTCGTGCTCTCATCATTAACTGGTGTAGCCGTTGGTCGTGCTCGATTTGGTCCTTCCCGTGAACACAAATGTCGTCTGCAATGCTGATTACCCCACTCAACCCGTTCAGTATTTTGTCCATTTTCTTCTGAAATACATCTTGAGAGCCACACCACCCAAACGGCATCCTTATAAAGCGGTACCTGCCAAACGGTGTGTTGAAGGTCGTGGCTTTACTAGACTCTTCGTCGAGCACTACACACCAATACCCGGAGAGTGCATCCAATTTCGTGAACAAGGTGGAGCCGGATAACTGGTGTGTGACTTCTTCCGGGGTTATTAAGCGGTGATGAGGCCGTTTGGTGGCTCTATTCAGGTCTTTGGGGTCAAGACACACACGTAATGAGCCGTTAGCTTTTCGAGCGACGACGAGGCTAGAAACCCACTCTGTTGGTTCATCCATTTTTGCTATCACTCCTAATTTCAGCATGCGATCCAATTCCTTTTCCAAGTCTTTACGAAGGTGTATGGGGCATTTTCGTGGGGCGTGAACGACAGGCCGGACACTTGGGTCCAACTCTATGTGTGCAGTACCATTGAACTGGCCAAGACCCTCGAAACAGTCGGGGTAGAGTTGGCGTAGGTATTCAGTTGTTCTAATTGGCTCGTTTAACTGATGTGTGACAGCCGCCATTTTATGCGGTGCCGGATTATTAGCGTCGTGAGTATGGATAGTGACCACACCAAGCTGTTCACACGTCGGCAGGCCAAGTATAATAGGGCTGTCTGTTTCAACGACATAAAATTTTGTCACACACTCACAGGAGCCATGCTGTATGTTCATGGTTACAGAGCCATGGTGAGGTATCTGGTAGTCATTGTAGGCTGAAATCCGTATGTTCTCCTTCTGCAGCGATAATCCTGGCGGCAACATTTTATAGCAGCCTAAGGGTAGTATGTTACCATCTGCACCTGTATCAATCTTGGCGTGCATACTGTGGCTGCCTGGCTGCCTGGGGATGGTAACATGGACGTCAACAAATGCCTCTTTTCTTACCCCGTGGTTGTGGTTGCTGCATATGCGGACAGAATCGAACATCAACTGTTCCTCATCACTTACAGCTGTGGCCAATACTTCATGGATGGCTCGGTGAGGCTGTGGTCTGCGTATCACGTTTCGATACTCACGAGGGGATGGTGGCGGAGGCACAGAAGGGAAGGACTGTTCACGGTTTTGATACCGCTTCCCCCGACACACGGCTGCCCAATGTCCCATCTTCCCACAATAACTGCAAATTGATCTGCGAGCAGGGCACTGGGAGCGATCGTAACCGTGAGTTCGGTCGCAGTATGAACAATCCATTTGTGCTGCTGCCTGCGGACCACCACGATTCACTGTTGAGGTTCGAACAGCATTAATTTGAGGTTTTTCACTTACGAACTCTGCCATGTGGGCTTTGTTGGCCTCGAATGTACGACACAAGTCAATGGCGTTATCTAAGGTGAACTTTTCGTCCTTAGCTAGCAGTTTTTCCTGCACTTTCTCGTGTGTGGCACCGGCTATTAACTGTTCAAGAATTCTTTCACACTTAGAGCTCCCAAATTTACACTTGTCGGCTTGTATCCGCAGACGTGCGATAAAGTTGTCGTGGGACTCACTTTCATGTTGCTTCAGCTTCGTCAAGTTGTAACGAGCCAGACGAAAGTTTGTTTTCGGTGCACAATGGGTCTCAAAACGATCGAGGATACACTTCACTTCCTTTTTCTGTTTTTCCGTTAAACTAAATGTTTTCAATAGTTCTATTCCAACAGGCCCGAGCCACAGCATAAGGTACGAAGCTTTAGCCTCCTCGTTTTGTTCCGCAAGCGGCCCATTGAAGACGTGGTTCACATAGTTGCGAAAGCGCCGGAAAGCCGTGGGCAGGTCCTCAGCGTCCCAGTCGAGTGCTGGCACGGTGATGCCCGTCATGCCACTCATGGCTGCAGTGATTTAATTGTACGTCACTGACAGCAGCGTGGGGACTCCTCTAGCTGCCACCATGTCATGGGCAGGGCCGAGTGAGGAGGAGGCAAGACAAACGCAGGTGTAGCTGTCAGCGTGTGCGAGCCATAACTGCACGGTTTATTTTCTCAAGGTATGGAGTAAACACGAATATGAACCATGAAGCCCTAAACTGAATCCCCGAACACAATGACAAACAAAGCTTCGAACTGAAGCATCAAACCATTACACACCCTACACCCCCCCCTAACGCGCGCGCACACACACACACACACACACACACACACACACACACACACAGAAAAGGATATAGCCTGTCCCTCCCCCCTTTCTAGTGTCCCTTATTTACATAATGCTTTGAGTCTCTGCAATGAATTCCAGACGACTCCTCAAGGCAAGCATCTGAAACCCCTCAAAAAACTCTCTCTCTCTCTCTCTCTCTCTCTCTTCTTTCTTCTCTCTCTCTCTCTCTCTTCTCTCTCTCTCTCTCTCTCTCTCTTCTCTTTTCTCCCTCCTCTCTCTCTCTTCTCCTTATTTTCCCCTTTTATCATTTTTTTCCCCTTCCCCCTTCCCTTTCGCAGCATCCCCCCATTTCATTGGGCTCTCTTAACTTTTAGCAATTTTTGGTTTCTTTTTCATTTACCCGTTTTCCCTTTCTTTTCACCCCCCCTTGGCTCTCCCCCTTTCCTCTCTTACATCACTTCGCCCTTTTCCCCGCCTTTCCGTTTCCTTCCTACCCTCCCATCCTCTTTTCCCCCCCCCCCCCCAATTTACCCCCCCATCCCCCATTTTTCCATGTCTCAGTTTTTTTTATGGGGAGATGAGCAGGAAAACCTTTTTATATCCCTTTTAAATAAATTATCCCTCTTGTGTAACCTCACCCCGTTTTTGAAAAGGCGCGGTTCCACGAGGCAACACAGGCCATGTAGCATGCGACTTGACTGGTTTCAACAAATATTTTGAAGCGACTTTCAACCAGGAGGCTGTGCCCGACAAGGCAACATCGTTGTTTTTGTAGATGCAAAATCCTATTTTGATGTTGAATGCCACAAAATTTTCCCCACAATTAAACAAAAACTAAGCATTTTGTCAAACGATATACTTGAAATACAAAAGACTTGTCAAAACCCCAAATTTAGTTTTTATATCGGGTTTTATATATCCCGCCTCCTGGGAGGCGGTCCCGGGAGTGGTTAGCGTCCCGACGGCTTTCTCGGTGAGAAAACGTAGGTTTTTCGATCCCCGAAGAAAACCAAAACCTTTTCTGCACCGCCGAGGGCCCTAAAAACACCCAATGTCCTGCCTATCTATTACCTTCGATTTGCGAGTGCACGGAGGCCCACGGGGGGGCGGCATGACCCTCTAATCACAGGGTCATATAAAAACCCTGCCGCGCCACCCACTACGGGCGAGGGCCAACCCCACACCCTCAAGAAAACCCTCCAGAGTTACCAGAGCCTGGGCCCCACCCCTCAGGCGCATAGGCACATAGTAAAAAAAAAAAAAAAAAAAAAAAAAAAAGCTATTTTGAAAAGTCTAGTTTCGAGATATTGAGCTTTAAAGGTTCAAACACTTTCCCAGACAGAAATTATCCCACAACAAAGTATGTTGATAAAAGTTTTTACAATTTTTAAGAGAATTGAGGGGGTTTTTTAATTAAAAAAATGGACAAAAAGTTTTTAGAAGCTATGACATTTTGATGCCGATTTTGTTTGTCGAGTTTCGTTTGTTTAGCTGTAGCGCCGTAAAAAACCTGCGCTATCAGGGCTTTTCGTTCCACACAAAATAACGTACGTAAAAAAAAATTATGATATATAATAATACGAAAATTTTAAAAAGAAAAAAAAATATAATAAAAAGTATAGGAAACACTTACCCCACGCACGGCATAGTAGGCTCTTTAAACTGGCGCGTAGGCATTTAAAGGGACCGGAATTTTTTTTTTTCGTGCGTTGGATAACCGCAATGAGTATGCATCTGTGGATAGGAAATCTAAATTTAAAAAAATTTTTGAGGAAAATCAAGGGTAAACAGCCCCTTTTAAGGGAGAGGGTCCAGATTTTTTTTGGGGTTTGGTTTTGTGCCCCCCCCCCCCCCGGGAAAAGCGTACGAAAAATCTGATCTTCTTTACCATTGCCATTTCACAGTTAAATTCTCGGTAACCCCTCAGTGCATCTATTTTAGAATGGTTATTCTTGTAACTGCAAGGATACCCCTTTAAAAACCGCAAGTTTCCTATATTTTTTCTGTAAATTCTAGGGTTTTTTCTTGGGGACAATTTCATTTGTTGCTTTCACTCGAATTTCCCGCGATGGTGGGAAAGCGTTCAACACTAGGCAACGGGCTAAATCTTGTCTGCGCGGGTTATACGGCAACATGGCCGCCCCTGTCGCATGCCACACAGTGCTGTACAGTTGCCTTCTGTTGAATGGTTGAAACACACTTGGCGTATGCGACAATGGCATCCACATTTTTCCCAAAAAGTTGCCTGGGTGGAATCGCCCCTTAAGCTCCCCAAAGGGGAACTGAAGTAAACGCGAAGTGGATGTGTTGCAGGAAAAAAGGGTTTGGGGGACGGTTTTTGGGTTGCTACATGTAAAATTAGTTATAAAGCTGGTTAGCATTCGTGTTTTAGCAGGAAGTTTTTTAAGGGAAAAGGGGAAAATTTTATGGAAACTTCTAAAAAAGGTGGTCGTGGCGAAACAGCAAAGCAATAAGAACAATAATAACAGGAACTTTTAACTACAACATGAATTTCCCACTATACTAAAAACAACAACCAAAAAAACCACGGTGATTTGATGTGAGGGATGATGATGATGATGATGATGATGATGATGAGATGATTGATGATGATGAGATGATGATGATGATGATGTGATATGATGATGATATAATAATAATAATAAAATAAAAATAAAAATAAAAATAACAACAAAAAAAACGCAAATCGAAAAACATTTCGTTTCACCCACCCAATATGGCACCAGTTTTTGCCAAACCATGTGGGTTTCGTAAGCCCTCTCGCAGCGACTTAGGGCTGGGGCCCCTGATCTCTTTGTTACCTCGAGCACACCAGGGGCGGGACGGGGCCGCGGGGGGGGGTTTTTGAGTGTGTTAGGGCGGGTCACACTATAATGTAACTTTTCCGTCAATTTTCAAAAAATTGACAATTTTCTTGGCGGGCCCCCCGTTACACACAACACAACACCACACACACACACACACACCCACACCACACACCAACACACACACACACACACACACAAACACAACCACAACACCACCACACACATCAACAGCCGTCGCCTGCACTGCTTTCGTCGACTGAAACAAACATGGCTCCGACACCAGGCAGGCATCGCTCTATGCATTTAAAGGTATTGTCAATCGTAGACAAGATAATATAGCAAAAAAAAACCTGTAGAATGTTGACAAAAACTTGCCTGTGAAGCCGTTTAGCCCGTCTGATGACAGAGGGAAAAAGAAGACAAAACGAAAACAAAAAAAGGGAAAAATCGTAGAATTGGGGGAAAAAGGGGTTAGGTGACGGGAACTTAAGGGTTTTGGCCGGTGGGATCTGACAGCGGTATCGGGGGATTCCAAGGGGGCCCGATTTTAGGGGATTCGGGGAGTGTTTGGGTATGATGACATTATTTTTTTTGCCACCTGTGGGTACCTGGCGGCCGCATGAGGTGTTTATCTATCACGTTATATCACGGGGCCCTTCCCAAATAGGCTAGTAAGGCGGTTTTTAGGCGGGGCGGTACTCACGGCCTTACTCTTCGTTAGGGGGAAAAGAAAGAATTAGAAAAAAAAAAAAGCGGAAAAGGGGAAATAAAGGAAAAGGGGGAAAAAGAAAAGAACTATACGTGGGGGTTAAAAAGAACCATTGTTGTAAACTTAAAAAAAGAATAGAGAAAAAAAAAAAAAATGGGATGGGTAGTTTTAATAACAGAAATCCCTCGGTAGGTCTCGCGGCCTCTTGTCTTCCTTATTTTTTTATGTTTTTATGTAAAAGCGAGGAGGGGTGAGTCATTGCAGCCATGTTTTCCATCGAAAATTTTTTTCGCTGAAGCGAGGGGAAATTTTCGTCATTACCAAATCATCATCAACATCACTTTCCTAAAGAAAAAAAAGACGTAATATTTTTGGTTTCCAAAAAAAAAGCCTGATGATGCCCCGGTAAACAAATTAACGTGGGAAAAAAAGTTTTGGTTACATTGGAGGGGGAATTGGAGTGCAAGGAGGTTTTTACGTCACCACACTCACTCGCTGAATAAAGTGAGATTATAGTATCAAGAAAACCATGTAAGACTGCGACTGAAACTAGGGTTTGGCAATTTGTTATATTTAATCTAAGAAGAAGAATTGTGAAAAGATTTAGAAGATAATAAGATAAAAAAGTAGATAGAAAAAGATAGGAGAAAATAGATAGAAAAAGATATAATAAATAGAAAAAAGAATAAGTAGAATAAGTGATATGTTAAAAATAGATGAAAATTATGAAGCTGAAAAAAAAAACGGGGGAAAAAGGGTTGATGTTTGCGTTTGATATGATGAGGGGAGATTTTACTTTACAAACCCTTTATGCTTGGAGGTGAGGATAAAATTAGCCTTTACGCTAGAAATATAAGGGGAATATCGAAATAGGCAGCAGACGCAAGGTTTGTGTGAGGGGGAGCGTGGTGTGGAGAGCAAAGGGAGTCATGCAAAATCTTTTGGACACTTAAAAAAACACATTTTTTCACCCCAAATTAAAACAATAACCAAATTAAAAAAACTGAACTTAAGTAAAAAAAACTGGACTAAAATTTAAAAAAACTGGACTCAAATTTAAAACAATGGAAAAATAAAAAACAACTGGACTAAAAATTAAAAAAATGGAAAAATTTTTAAAACAATGGACTCAAATTAAAACAACGGGACTAAAATTTTAAAACAACGGACTAAAATTTAAAAAACAGCGGGGACTCAAATAAAAACCAAATGAACTTCAAATTAAAAAAACTAAACTCAAATTAAAACAAAAAACTTCAAATTAAAAAAAATGAATTCAAATTAAAAAATCTGAACTTCAAATTTTTAAAAAAATGAAATAAAAATTGAAACAATGAATTCAAATTAAAACAAACGAATTTCAAATTAAAAACAACTAAACTTCAAATTAAAAAAAAAAGAACTTCAAATTAAAAAAAACTGAACTTAAAATTTTAAAAAAATGAACTTCAATTAAAAAACGAATTCAAATTAAAACAATGAACACAAATGCAAAACTGAACTTCAAATTAAAAAACAAATAAACTTAAAATTTTAAAAACAACGAACTTCAATTAAAAAAACAAACTTAAAATTAAAAAACTGAACATAAATTTTAAAAAACAACTGAATTTTCAAATGCAAACAATGAATTCAAATGCAAAAAAAGAATTCAAATGAAAATAAAAAACTTTTTCAAATGAAAACAACTGAACTTAAATTAAAAAACAAAGAACTTCAAATAAAACAAAAGAACTTCAAATTAAAACAAAAGAACTTCAAATTAAAACAATAAATTCAAATTTTAAAAACTGAATTTCAAATTAAAACAACTGAATTAAAATTTAAAACAACTGAACTTAAAATTAAAACAATGAACATCAAATTGAAATAACGAACTTCAAATTAAAAAAAATGAACTTAAAATTAAAAAAAGAACTAAAAATTTTTAAAACAACTGAACTTAAATAAAAAAAAACGAACATCAAATTTAAAAAACCCTAACTTAAAAATTAAAAAACAATGAATTCAAATAAAAAAAATGAATTCAATGAAAACAACTGAATTAAAATAAAAAACAACTGAGCTTCAAATTTTAAAACAATGAACTTAAATTAAAAACAACGAACTTCAATTAAAAACAATTAATTTTCCCTTAAAACAACTGAATAAATTTTTAAAAACAACTAAATTTAAAAATTTTAAAAAACAATTCAACTTCAAATTTAAAAACCCTGAACATCAAATTAAAAAAACCCGAATTAAAATTTAAAAAACAGCTAAACCAATTAAAAAATAAAACTTCAAATTTAAATGAACTTCAAATTAAAACAAACTGAGTTTCAAATTAAAACAATGAATTCAATTAAAACAACTGAACTTAAAAATAAAATATAATTTTAAACAGTATAATAAATTTAATATTGAGGGTGATAAGGTATAGAAAAAACATGTTAACGCAACGCGTGTGAATGATGATCTGAAAAACATGAGGGGTTTTTTTGGTGCATGTAAACGGAACAAAAAAACAAAACACAAAAATAAAAAGAAAGAAAAATGGAGCAATAGGAATTAAAAAAACAACAAAAAAAAAAAAAAAAAAAAAAAAACACGTGAGTCAAGATAGGGAACAGGGGTGTACGAGGCCACCTGTGCGGGGAAAAAAAAGAGCAGACTTTGAAAGAAACCCGAGAAAAGGAGAAGACAGGAGGGTGTAAGGAAAAACCCGAGTGGAAAAAGGGCGGGAAAGGGAAACCCGCCACTTTTTGGGCGGGAAGGGAGACCGCCTGCACACTTTTCTAACGGGAAAAAGACAGCTGCACACTTTTCGGACGGGAAGAGACAAATGCCACTTTCGGACGGGAAAAGACAGTCACCTTTTCTGAACGGGAAGAGACAGTGCACACTTTTCTGGGCGGGGAAAAGGGGGGGACAGTGTCACTTTTTGGCGGGAAGAGACAGGTCACTTTTCTGGACGGGAAAAGAAGCTGCCACTTTCTGAACGGGAAGAGGGGCGTGCAACTTTTCGGAAAAGGAAAGAGACAGCTGCCACTTTTCTGGAGGGAAGAGTACAGCTCCAAATTTTTTTGAACGGGAAGAGACAGTGCCCCCCATTTTTTTGGACGGGAAGAGACAGCGCTACTTTTGGACGGGAAGAGACAGCTGCTATTTTTTTGGAGGGAAGAGAAGTGCTCATTTTTTGGACGGGAAAAGACAGCTGTCATTTTTTGGACGGGAAGAGACAGGCTCACTTTTCTGGACGGGAAGAGACAGTGCTCACTTTTTTGAACGGGAAAGGGCAGTGCTCCTTTTGGAGGGAAAGACCCGCTGCCCCATTTCTGGACGGGAAAAGACAGCTGGGTACTTTTTTGGACGGGAAGAGACAGCTGCCACTTTTCTGGGGAAGGACAGCTGAAACTTTTTTGAACGGGAAAAGGGGCAGCTGCCACATTTTCTGGGCGGGAAGAGACAGTGCCACTTTTCTGGGCGGGGGGAGACAGCTGCTCACTTTTTCTGGACGGGAAGAGACAGCTGCCACTTTTTTGGACGGGGGGAAAACAGCTGCTCACTTTTCTGGACGGGAAGAACAGTGCTCACTTTTTGGGGGAAGAGAAGCTGCTCACTTTTTTGGACGGGAAGAGACAGCTGACCCCTTTTCTGGGGGGGAAGAAACAGCTGCCACTTTTCGGACGGGAAAAAAGACAGCTGTCACTTTTTTGAACGGGGGGAAGAGACAGCTGCTCCCTTTCTGGACGGGGAAAAGAATGCTCACTTTTTTGGACGGGGAGAGACAGTGCCCCTTTTCTGGAGGGAAGGACAGCTGCACACTTTTCTGGGCGGGAAGAGACAGCTGCTCACTTTCGGGACGGGAAAAGACAGGCACACTTTTGAACGAGAAGGACAGTGCCACTTTTCTGGAGGGAAAAGACAGCGCTCACTTTTTTGGCGGGAAGAGACAGCGACACTTTTTTGGGGGAGGGAAGAACGTGCTATTTTTGGACGGGAAGAGACAGTGACACTTTTTTGAAGGGAAGAGACAGCTGCTCACTTTTGGGGCGGGAAGAGAAGCGCTCACTTTTTTGGAAGGGAAGAGACAGCGCACCTTTTCTGGCGGGAAGAGAAGCGCACATTTTCTGGACGGGAGAGACAGGCCACTTTTTGAACGGAAGAGACAGTGCTACTTTTTGGACGGGAAGAGAAGCTGCTACCTTTCGGCGGGAAAGGGGCAGCGACCTTTCTGGACGGGAAGAGCAGGTCACTTTTCGGACGGGGAAAAGGGCAGTGCACACTTTTCTGAAAGGGGAAGAGACAGTGCCACTTTCTGGAGGGAAAAAACAGTGCTCACTTTCTGGACGGGAAGAACAGCTGCCATTTTTTGGACGGGAAGAGAAGTGTCACTTTTTTGGAGGGAAAAGACAGCTGCACACTTTTTGAACGGGAAGAGAAGCGCACACTTTCGAAAAGGGGAAGAGACAGCTGAAACTTTTGGACGGGAAGAGACAGCTGTCACTTTTCGGAGGGAAGAGACAGCTGCCACTTTTTTGAACGGGAAGGGCAGCTGCACACTTTTCGAAGGGGAAAAGAAGCTGCGCACTTTTTTGAACGGGAAGAGACAGTGCACATTTCGGAAGGGAAGAGACAGTGCACACTTTTCGGAACGGGGGGGAAAGTGCGCACTTTTCGGACGAGAAGAGACAGCTGCGCATTTTCGGAGGGGGAAGAGACAGCTGCCACTTTTCTGGACGGGAAGAGGACAGCTGCCCCTTTTCGGAGGGGAAAAGAAGCTCACACTTTTCTGGACGGGAAAAAGACAGCTGCGCACTTTTTGGAGGGAAGAGAAGCTCTCACTTTTTGGGCGGGGAAAAGGCATTTCACACTTTTTGGGACGGAAGAGAAAAGCGCGCCCCTTTTTACGGGGGAGACAGCTGCGCACTTTTTTTTAAAAAAAGTGCGCACTTTTTGAACGGGAAGAGACAGCGGGGTTACTTTTTGAAGGGAAAAAGGACAGCTTGGGGCCCTTTTTTTGGACGGAAGAGACAGCTCCCCACTTTTTGGGACGGGAAGAGACCGCTGCGCACTTTTTGGCAAGGACACGCGACTTTCGAACGGGAAGAGGGCACTGGCGCTTTAGAAAGGGGGAAAAGACAGCTGCCCCCATTTTTGAACGGAAAGAGACAGGTGCCACCTTTTCTGGACGGGAAGAGACAGCTGGGCCCCACTTTTGAACGGGAAGAGACAGCTCCCTTTTTTTGCGGAAGAGAAACAGCTGCACACTTTTTGGAAGGGAAGAGACTGGTGCACACTTTTTTTGGACGGGGAAAAGACGGTGCACCTTTTCGGGGGCGGGAAGAGACAGGGAACTTTTCAGGACGGGAAGAGAAGGTGGCATTTTTGGACGGGAAGAGACGGTACACTTTTTTTGGACGGGAAGAGACAGGGGGAACTTTTCAGGACGGGAAGAGCAGGTGCCACTTTCTGGGCGGGGAAAAGACAGCTGCACACTTTTCTGGAGGGGGAAGAGACAGGTGCACATTTCAGGGGGGGGAAGAGACAGGTGCGCATTTTTGCATAGTAATCTTTCCCGCGAAATTTTCCCAAAACACCAAAGGGACCACAGACAAAAAAAATTTAAAAATTTTAACAAGCAAATGGGTTTAAACTAAATGGCCCCCCCACTTGTTTTAATTTTCCTTAAATTTCTATTTATAGGGACGGAACCCTTTCAGGGTTTTTTTTATTTCCCCTTATTTTTGCCGTTGGTCAGTCCCTTATGGGGTAAAAAAAAGACCCCAAAGATACGTTGCTAATATAAAAAATAAATGATTTAAACGCAAGAAAAAAGAGAAAAAAATAACATACCTAGCAGACTTTTTTGATTTTTTTTAGTTTTGCCCTTGATCGTTCCTTATGTTGTTAAAAAAATTATCTCAAAAACCACTTAACTAATAAAAACATATAAAGGGGTAAATTGCTAGAAAAAAAATAAAGAAAATATGATCACTATTAAATGACAGGCTTGTAGTCAACTCTTTAGCATTTTTTTTTTTGAAACACAAACTTATTTTCCCTTTCGTCTCGGCCCAAACCCGTTTTCCTTTTTCCTTCCCGCCCTTTCACCCCCCTCGCTTTACCTAGGTTTCAGGGCCCCTTTTTGACAGGAATACAGATAGTACAACGGTTGCCCCCCCCCCACCACCACACAAACACCCCCCCACCCCATATATATACCACCACCATCCCCAACAACACCACACCCCCATTACACCACCCCCATCTCATATCATCATCATCATCACCCCCACCCCCCCAATATACCACCACCCCCACCACCACCCCCACCACCCCCACTACCACCACCATCATCATCACCATCACCACCACTAAAACCACCACCACCACCACCACCACCCCCCACTACCACCACCTCATCACACCCCACCCCCACTACAACCACCACCACACCCCCACACCACTACCCCACATCACATCACATCACCCCCACTAAAACAAACCCCCACCACCACCACCACCACCACCACCCAAATACAACAACCCCCACCACCACTCCATCACCCCCAAACCCCCACCACCCTACCACTAAGTGCATCCCGGGCCTCCCATGCCCCTTGTGTTTTGTTTGTTTAAAAAAAGATGAGAAAAAAAATGAGAAAAAAATTGGCAGATTTTCAAAGCACTTCCCCTTTCTCTCTTTCTTTCAAAATTTTCTGCATTTAATTTAATACTTAAGTTTTTGTTTTTTTGTCATTTCTCGTCTTCCCAAATCGATGTGTTTTACCCTCGATATTTCCCCTTATTCATCCTCCACTTTTTTTCAGTTCTTTTTTTTTGCCTCTTTTTCCCCCATCTTTGTTTTTCCCCGCCCCCTTTTCCTTCTTTTTTTTCTTCTTTCCCTTTTTTTTTCTTTTATTATTATTTTTATTATTTTCCTTCTCCTCCCACTCCTTCTTTCTATTCCTCCTCCTCCCCCCCTTTTAATAAAATTGCGAAATAGCATCTTGGTAAACCCAAAATTTAATATTTAAAAATGTGTAAAGTTTTTTCTCGTCGTTTTTCTCCAAACGGGAAGGGCGCAAAGGGGAGAGAAGAGGGAGAGGAAAGGCAGAGAGGGATGGAGAAAAAGAACTCATAGTTTGAGAAGGAAGGAAAGGGAAGGAAGGAGAGGAAAAAAGAAATAAAAAAAAAGGAGAATTTAGAAAGCGAGGGCCGGATGAGGGGAGGGCACGGCACTTAGCTTGCCTCCCCCCGGGTCTGTTTACAAGGGTATATATTGCCAAAATTTAAAAGAAGTTACCCAGGGGTTTTAACTAACTTCCTTTTTTACATTACGAGGCCCGAAAGTCTAATTCTGATTAAATATAGGCCGTCAACCCCCGCCAGGCCCCCCCTCCCCGGGCCCCCCCCCCCGGCTGGGCCCCGAAACCAGCCGCCGGAACAAAAAGCATTGGGGGAGCGCCCCGACACACAACCCGAGACTGCATTAAAAAACTTTGTTTAAAAAAACGTAAAATTTACGAAAAAGTCTACAAAACATTTTTAAAAAATGTTTTTCATTCGCCCCCAAAAAACAAAAAAAACGGAAATGGGAAGGTGGGGGCCACAACACTGTCGATTTCACAAAAAATTAAAAAATTAAAATTTTTTGTTTAAACTTTTGGGTGGGAAAAAATATAAAAAAACCCCAGAGGGAAAAATTCCTTGTCATTTTTTTCTTTTACTTAATAAAAATTTTGGGATCTGAAAGATAAAAAAATTTTTTGGGAAATTTTTTAATGATTTGGGCGTTTTTTTGGTTCCCCGCCTCGAAACCTCGCAGATACAAAAAAAAAACGCTTAAACTTCCTCCCGCCCTGATTCACGGGTTTGGGAAGGTTTTGGGAATTGGGGAGGAGAGGGGTGAGGGGCCCGGGAGGGGGGTTGGTGGTGGTGGTAAAAGGGGGGATGTGAAGGGGGGGGAAAGGTTTTGGTGGGGGTTTAGTGGAGACGTGGAAAAAGTGGTGGAGGAAGGGAGGGGTTGGGGGTGGTGGAAATTTGGTGGTGGTGGTGGTGGTGGTGGTGGTGGTGGTGGTGGGGTGGGGTGGTGGTGGTGGGGGGTTAGGGGTTTAGGGGTTTAGTGGTGGGGTGGTGGGGGGTGGTTTTGATGGAGGGGTGGTGGTGGGGGGGTGGTGGTTTTGGTTTGGTGGTGGTGGGGTGGTGGTGGGGGGGTTGGTGGTGGTAGGGGTGGTGGTGGGGGGTGGGGGAAAGTAGTGGTGGTGGTGGAGTGGTATTTGGTATTTGGTAGTGGTGGTGGTGGGGGAAAAATTTTGGGGGAAATTTGAAGTGGTGGAGGGGGTGTTGGTGAGGGAAAGGGGTTTTTTGGGGGGAGGTGGTGGGGGGGGAGGCGGATGGGTGGTGGGGAAGGGTTTGAGGAAGGAGGGGTGGTGGGGGGTTTAAAGACTTCATTAAATAAAAGTTTTTTGATAAATTTTCTTTACCCCCTGTAAAATGGCCCTCAAATTTGATAGATCGACAAAAAAAAAATCTTCTCCCACTGATAAAATAAAAACCTTAAATTTTTTAAAAATTTTTTTCATTCTTTTTAAAATTTTTCTCATATCTTCGTTTCCCCGAGGGGGCTGACTTTTTTAAAATCCTCTAAGTTTTTCTTCGTGGTGCATGTTTCTAAAAACCGGGGAATCATCTTTGTAATTGCACGATTTTAGGCTTCTCTCTCTAATTTATCAATGTCCTACTAAAATAGGGGGAAACCAATACTTTTAAAATTAAAATAAACCATTGGGGGCATACCCCGGGGAGGCGGGCCCGCCCGCCCCCCTCGACGCCACTCCCGGGGGTCACCACGCCCCAGTCCCCCTTTCAGGCCCCTTTTCCCATCCCAAGCGCTCTGGGAAAAGGGAAGAATCAATTTTGCCCCAGCCACGAGCCTTGGGGGCGCCCCCTTGGCCCCTCCACCCCGTTTTGGGTCTCAAACAGATACAACCCGATAGGAAGGATCGGTTTCGGGGTAGCGGGCCACATGTCCATATACCCCAATTTTGGCGCTGAGGGGACTTGCGGGTAATAGGCCCGTTCAGCCTCACGGGGGAAAATCGCTGTTTTTGACCGTAATCACCCCAAACGATCCCCAAAATGTTTCTGCGAAGACATTTTTTTTCCAAAGGCATTAAATTCGCCCCTTAAAGTCACTTTTTTTAGTTCCATGTCCCACAACCATAGAGCAAGAAAAGGGATCAAAACCCGCCCTTAAAGGGACCCGGATCTTGTCCTCCTAAAAAGGTCCCAGAAAAAACGCCAAATATTCCCGCTGACGAGTCCATAACATCGGGGCTATCCCAATCCTCTTGAGACTTTTTGGGACGTGCCCCGCCGTCTTTTAGGGATTTGCTTTCCCAAAGGTATGAAAAACTTTCCAAGATCCCCAAGGGTTTTTCGCCGCACGAAAATTAACAGACTGTATGCTTCTCTAGTAAGTCTCCCAAACACCTGGCCCTTTGTCAAAAACCAGGAACCTCAAGCCCCAAAAGGGGCCTTTCCCTTTCCTCGGGAAAGCGCCTGGGAAAAGCCATCCCCAGGACCCCCAAAGCGATCAGAAAAAGATTACTCACTCGAAAAAAAACAAAATCAGTGATTTTGGTTTTTGCCGACGGATGTTTCCAAAAATCACTTTGTTTACAACCTTTTTCCAAATCCCCATTCCCATACATGTTTTGGGAAAAGTAAAAGGGGCAAGGACGCACTCTTGCCTCACTCCTGTTTAAACGGGAAAAGAAGCTGGTCACCCCCCCCCACATTTCCAGCACTCTCAGTCCCAAAAATAACGGGCCCAGTTACCCAAAACCAATGGGCCCTTGCAGGAATCCCTAAAGTCGCAGAGACCAGAGTGACCCACGATGAAACTAGTCAAACCCCTTTTTTGGGAGATCAAAAATAAGCGGGGAAAGCATCCCCTGTCGAAACTCACCCCGGCGTTCCCCAGGACAGGGAAGCGCTGGGATACGGCCCGGTTTTTTAAATTACCAGGCGTGCCCCCCAAAATGCTGAGGTCTCTGATGTTTTTCCAAGTAAAATGACTGCGGACCCCGTGTAAGCAATAATGGCAAGCCCCTTGGGCCTGGCACGTTTAAGCGGGTGTAATACCCGGAAAATTGTTGCAGTCCTGACGGCCCCCTTTCCCCTTTTCCAGATGGGGAGGGCCACCCCCCTTTTCCAGTCAAAGGAATGGTCCCTTTGTTCCCACACGGCTCAGGAAAAAGCACCCAACCCCGGTTTAATGGCCCCCACCCCCACTTTGAGGGGCTCCGCACGGGTATTAAAAACACCAGCTCCCTTTTCCCACCCTTCAACTTTGCAAATAGCCTCCTTGACTTTCGTCAAGAAAAGGGTTTGCGGTTTCTTTTCAAGGGGGAGGATCGGCATCCCTGCCTGAACCCATGGTGTGAAGCTGCTCAGTTGGGGGGTTTTCCCCCCGTGAAAAAATGCCCAAAAATACTTTAGCCCAACGAGCCATCTTTCCCACCATGTCCGACACGAGGCGCCCATCTGCTGGGTTTGAATAGCACCGCCCGAAAATGGAGACTTGGAACGGAGCTTCTTTAGGGCTCGGTAGGCGGGTCCCGGGGGTCATTAGCGTTCAAATGACCCTCGACATCCTCAGCGAGACTCCGACATAATATCCCCTTGTCTCTCCCCAGTAGGGTTCTAGTCCGGCGTGACAGAGCCCTGTGCTGGGGGGTGGTTCCCAGCCAGCCTTTGGCCCCGCGCGACTCTCCTCGATTTTCTCCAGCGTCTCCGTCGAGACAAAAAAAACGCCTTGATCTCGGGCGCTCCCCAATACCTCCTTGGCAGCCTTAGAGTTTTACGCTTGTAGGTATCCCCCAGGTTTTACAGGGGCCTCGAGGGCAAAAGAGGGACATCAAACCCATTTGAAAACTGTCCCGTTTCCCCCTGAGTAAACTGTCAAGTCCCCCAGTTTCTCAAGGGTGAAACACAGTATGGTTATCTTTTGAGATTTCCCTGGACTTGACAGAAGCTTAAGTGTAGCAAAAAAACAATTTTGTGACTGTTTCCCAAAAAACTCAGCACCTCCGGGAAAACCCCGCAGTTTGGAAAGGGGTCCTCCAACGAGAAAATAACGAGGGCGTGATCGATCTCCTTAGCTACCCCCCCGGCCAAATTTCTATACCATGGGCCCGCGGTGGGGCTTGGTCCCCTGACACCAAGAACCTGCAAATTTTAACCTTCTGGACCTTGAAAAAAAAATTCAGGAAAACAGAGAACTGTTTGGGGTTTTTGGGGCCGGGGCCATGGGGACCAAACATAAAATCGTAGCCATCTCTCAAAAGTGCCAGTATAGCATTTAAGTCGCCCAAGAAAAATGAGTGTGTCCCGAGGAGGGGCACTGGGCTAATACAGAGGGCGATTTGGCCCCTAGAACATCCCTTCTCTTCAGTTTTAAAGCATTCGGTAGGAGCGTTTAAATGCCAAAGAGACTGAAACCCAAATGTGTTTTATCCCCACCCGCTTTTTACGCCATCAACCGGAGTAAACCCCAAAACCCGACGGGTGCCGGGGCTGGGGAGAGCCTATAGCTACTCCCCGGTCCCCGGTGCCCTTGCTCATGCTGGACCAGTAGAGTTGTAACCCCCACTGTGTTTCGCCACTGCCAGGCCCTCGTCTCAACGGAGAGCCCGGGGTTTTCCCAGAGGGGAACAATCTATACGTTTTATAATGCTCAAGATGGGGAAACGCACCAGTTTTAAACTACAGGTTTTTAAACCCCTTTAGGGCCCAAAAAACGTTTAAATTTTTATTTTAAATTTGGGGATTATTAGCGATTTTTAATGCATATAAGTAGTATTTTAAAGAGAAGACCTGTTTAGTATCCTTTCCGCTTATTAATTTGGGATATTTAGTTTCTTTTTTGTTTAATTTTGTGGTAAAAAAACAGACAAATTTTTTAAAAGCAAAAAAAAAAGATCTGGGTTTTGAGGGGGTTTTAAAAGCTTTTTCTTTATATATTTTTTGAAAGCAGTCAAAAGAAAAAAGATAAATTTTTTAAGGGAATGGTTTGGGCTGAATAAGATGAAGATGGAGGAGTTGATGGTTGTTAAAGGGGGTTGTTTATGGTGGGGGGAAATTTGGTTTTAAATGGAGGTGGTGGTGATGGTGGGTTTTTGGGGGTTGGGGGGAAAGTAGTGACAGCACCATCCTTGCCCCCAGGGGTGGGTGGGGCCCCTGTCGTATTTTTTTAAAACAAAACACACCCCACACACATACAACACACACACATCACACACACACAACACACACACACAAAAACACACACACACACACACACACACAACCACACACACACACATATTTCCCGGGGTTTTTGGGCCCCAGTACTGTAGCCAAAAAACTGTACACCGAGCCTCGTGGGATTACGGGAGGGAGTGCGTTCCCCGGGGGGTTTTTTGTGCTTGGGAAAAGGGTGGCTGGAAGGGGTGTGGTTTTTTTTCGTGGGAAAGTTTAAAGGTTTGTAGTAATGCTTTTGCCCCCGGTTGGGCCCCTGCTGATTGTGGCGGTGATGTTTTCTGCTATTGTTGTTGTTGTTTTTTGTTACTGGGTTTATTTTTGTTACTGTTTGGGGCTATTTTTTGGTTTTTTGATGACGTGTTTGGGTTTTTGTTTTGTTGGTGTTTTCTGTTGATGTTGTTTACTGTTGGTTTTTTTTTTTACTGTTGTTTCTTTACGGGGTTGCTGTTGTGCTGTTACTGTTGTTGTTTTTGTTGGGTGTTACTATTTTATGTTGTTTTTTGGGTTTTGTTATTGTTGTTGTTGGTTGTTATTGTTGTTGCTGTTGTTGCTGATGTTGTTGCTGATGTTGTTGCTGTTGTTGTTGTTGTTACTGTTGTTGTTGCTGCTGCTTTCACTGCTCCCTCATCATTATCATTAGTTAATCATTGTTGTTGTTGTTATTGATGTCATTATTACTACCATCATTACCATTATCTTTATTGCTAATGTTCTCATCCTACTATATTTCCTTCTTTCTCATGTCTCTTAGTTCTTTTCATCACCTTTTATTCTACGACTTTTCTCCTTTTCCTTACCGACCACCACCTTCACCACTCATCTACTGGCGGTGCATAATTGGTGGCAGCGTGGGATTGCGCCATACTTTTTCTTGTATCTTCATTCTTCTTCTGCTATTCTACGATTCTTTTCTCTTTCTCAACGACCACACTTTCACCCACGCATATACTGGCGGCGCATAAATTGGTAGCCAAGCGGCAAAGTGACGGAGAGGGTATGTCCGTAAGAATAAGACATAAGAAAATAGTAAGCTACAAGAGGCCGTGAGACCTACCGTTGTAGCTCCTGTTACTTAACACTACTACATCTCACCTTTTCATCCCTACTCCGAATTTATCTAGCCTCCTTTAAAGCTCTCTAATGGACTCCGCACTAACTACCTGACTATTAGTCCATTTTAATAATTTACCATCTTGTTTGTGAATCAGTTTTTCCCGATTTCTTTGTTAAATCTACGCTTTTCCAGCTTAATCCGTTATGGTTAATCTACTGGTTAATCTACCCTGGTTAATACCGTAGAACTTTTGGCTACCTCTCATTTATTAATCCCTTTATCCACTAAAAACTTCTATCGATCGCCCCTTACTCAGCGTTCTCTCGAGTTTCTTTATAAAGTACCGAGGTCTTATGTTATCCCAGCCGCGGCCTAACGTCACGTGCCGTGGCTGCGGCGGCACTAGCGGTTAATGTGCCGCCCCTGCTGTGTCGCGCCACTTGACTTGACGCGACGGACTGAGGTGTTCATACATAGTGACGTGCTACCTTGCAGTTACCGGATCATTCCTCTCAAGACTACTGTAGCAGTGTTGATGGCGGGGCGGGCGGGGGGAGAGTGGGGAGAAGGATAGAGAGGAAGAGAGAGAAGAGAGAGATAGAGAAGAGAGAGATAGAGAGAGAGAGAGAGAGAGAGGAGAGAGAGAGAGAGAGAGAGGGAGAGATAGAGCGGAGAGAGAAAGGATGGAAGAAGTAATTTAGTTCATGTGATGGCGGGGGAGAGGACGGGGGAGAGAGAGAGAAGAAGAGATAGAGAGAGAGATGAGAGAGAGAGAGAGAGAGAGAGAGAGAGAGAGAGAGAGAGAGAGTGAGAGGAGAGAGAGAGAGGTAGAGAGAGATAGCGAGAGAGAGGAGTAGAAGGAGAATGAGAGAGCGAGACGAGAGCGAAGCGAGAGCGAGAGAGAGAGAGAGAGAGAGAGAGAAGAGCGAGAGCGAGAGCGATAGCGAGAGAGAGGGATAAAGGAGGGAAGTAACTGTAAGCAGGTTTGACACGTCCCGTCCGATAGCCAATGATAAAGCGATCCATTGGAGCGGTGGGGACAGACCCGAGAAGTGCCGGCATGTTGTGAGGGTGGCGGAAACCTGGCGATATCACGCATCCCTCCTAACACACACACACACACAACACACTCACACACACCCGCAGGAACCCTCCACGAGTATAGGCTATAGCTCAGACCCTGTGTTCCTACAAATAGGTAACCACCACACACACACAACACACACACACACCTCACACACATACAGACAGGACCTCCACTGATATTATGCTATAATTCAGACCCGTGTATGCTACCACTACAACAATACACCACAACCTATTAATACACCAACGCCAATACTATTTATAGGTAATCACACAAACAAACACACACAGCGACCCACGTTTACATCTCCCCTTAACCCATCCCCAACACCCTCACCCCTCGCCACCACCCCTAACCCCATTCTCTCTCTCTGTACATCTTTCACATGAGAACTGAAGTAAACAATAACAAAAACTATTCGATCAGGTCCATAACCTGTCAATAAAATGCAAGCTGGCAACTCTCCTTATCTCGCTTCTTATTGCTATCTACCTGGATTATAGGGTGGTCCCAGAAGAGGGTGTAAAATTTCAAAGTGCACTGGTCCTTTCTCCATACCGGCTGCTTTTTTTCGTGTTGCATTCCTCTCCTGGTGTGCAAAATTTCATTGTGCGATACCTGATATTTATAGGGTCGTGTCCCTCATCTCGCTTTCTATCAAAGATTTACCAGAAAAATATTCACCACACGACTTGAGCACTTCCCGCATCCGTCAGACCCAAATGGTTGTTGATTTCTGAATTCCTCCGGTGTTAGATAACCCCATAGACCACATTTAATCAACTAAAAACGATATACAGCTGTCCTGAATGCTGATTTCATATTTGGTTTTACAGTAATTTTAGGTAGGCCATACCCTAGTTAGGGTACTTCCTAGTAGAGATACAGCAAAATGGTTTCATTTTTGAACTCAGAGGGATCGATTTACCATAAAGTCGTTCTCGGCACTGAGTTATTGACAATTCACAAAATATTGCCAAAATTCGTTTTTCTATAGGAAACTTGAGAATTGAAATTTTCTGTCATATTTTGCCGGTTTTAGTAGAAATATAATGAAATATGAAATGATTTCTCATGTGTAAATCGACCCTTCTGAGTTCAAAAATGCCAAACCATTTTTGTTCTTCTCTATTAGGAAGTACCCCTACCAGGGTATGGCCTAACCCCTACTTTACAGTCTGAAAACCAAATAGAAAATCAGCATTCAGACAGCTGTATATCAGTTTTTTAGTTTGATAAAATGTGTCTATGGGGGTTCAAACCCCGGACGATTCAGAAATCAGCACCATTTGGGTTTGTGAATGTCTAGAAGTGCTCCTCGGTTATGTGATTTTTCCGAGTTATCTTATGATAGAAAAACGAGATGATGGGGTCCGACCTCTAAATATAGTTTTAATCGCCATGAAATTGCATAGGCCTTGTACCTATGGTTATAGAAACAATAACTTGTGGAGGAATAAAGAGAAACTAATTTGGTGGACCACCCTAATATACACCATTGAATTACAGGGCAGCGAGAGCTAGAGATCCCATGAGTTGAAGAGGAAGATGAAGCAAATGGGGAGTCTGGAAGTTAGAAGAGTAAAAATCCATACCATACTTTATTGACGTAGCTCTCAGGATATGCCGTGAATTTTATAAACGAGAATTTCGTGTTTTTAGCTTCCTGTGTGTGATGGAGATTTTCCCGGCGGTATGTGCGGATCCTCGCCGAGGCGTGCCGACGAATATCTTGCCAGAAATACAAGCGGTTACCCGGGGAAATAGTTGATTTATGTGCTCGTACAACAAGAATTTACCCACTCCCCCCCTCTCCCTCTCCCCCCTATCCCCAACCACCGAGGATAATACGGTATCTAATATGTTGCAAGCTGCGATGGGCTTGCTAGTGTCATGAGTAGTGTTCAATATCTTAATTCCTGTTTAATGTGTGTGTGTGTGTGTGTGGTGTGTGGTGTGTTTGTGTTTGTTGTGTGTTGCGTGCGTGCGTGCGTGCGTGCTTTGGCGTTCTTTCTTGCGTGCGGTGCGTGCGTGGGTGGGTGGTTGGTGGGTGGGTGGTTGGGTGGGTGGGTGGGGTGGTGTGGGGTGGGTGTGTGTGTTGTTTGGTTTGTGTGTGTGTGTGTGTGTACAGTATAGGTGGGGAGTAAGGTTTCTACATGTACAACGTATAAAATCGAGACGCAGTGAGCAAATTTTCCTGAAAGTTAAGAAATTAAATCTACTCCTATAGGCAAGGGTGAGCACGAGAGAGAGAGAGAGAGAGAGATAGAGGTAGATGAGGAGAGAGAGAGAGAGAGAGAGAGAGGAGAGAGAGAAGAGAGAGAGGAGAGAGGAGAGCGAGAGAGAGAGAGAGAGAGAGAGAGAGAGAGACAGACAAAGAAGAGAGAGACGAGAGAGGAGAGAGAGAGGAGAGAGAGAGAGGAGAAGAGAGAGAGAGAGAGAGAGAAGAGGAGATGAGATAAGATCGCTAGATAGATAGGAGAGAGAGAGAGATGAGAGTTATCAGAGAGAGGATACTATCTCGCTCGAGATATAGATAGATAGCAGATAGAGTAGCGCGAGATCGAGATGAGACAGACAGAACAGACATACAGACCCAGACAGACAGACAGCACAGACGACAGAGCAGAACATACACCTACAGACCGAACTACATACAGACATCTGACATACAGACAGACAGACATTACAGACAACAGACAGACAGACAGACAAGACAGACAGACACAGACAATACCGCCGACATACAGACAGACAGACAGACAGACAGCCAGACAGCCATACAGACAGATCAGACAGACATAACTACCAGACAGACAGACAAACTACAACAGACAGACACACTGTGGCAATGGCACGAGATAAAATATATCAACTTTCAAGCAAAATCTTTCCATATCATTTTAAGGAGCTGTTATCCAAAACACAACCAAAAAACTTTATTTTTCCCGTACAAATATAACAAGGTAACATGAACCTTTATACCAGAACCACACGAAATATTCCACACTAAATTGGCCCCTCCGACTTTTTTTTATTCTCTTACTTTGTAGTCTTTATGGGACATTAGCAGCAACCGTGTTTTTTATTTTCCTTTGTCATCCCTTATATTATGACTAAAAAAAAGACAGCATGTTTAGCAAATTACTACATGGCGATATTTTCATCAGTAGTGACATAAGAACATAGAACATAAGGAATAAGGAAGCTACAAGAGGCCCGGGGGCAGGGAGACACACGTGGTATTTCCTGACATAACGTAAACTCCATATCAATTATTATTCCGTTGCTCATCATACTCGTTAAGTCCTACAACACGTTCGGAATGTTCATAATGCTTGGTGATGGACATATCTAATTATTACTCATTTACATGTATCTACAACAAATAATCCTCAAGGAGAAACCTGTCAGCTTTTGGATCAGATAAAGATCCCCTTTTTCTAGAATTTAAATATCCACGAGATTGCGAGTGGAGAGAATAGTATTGGGTCCAATCATCCTTAAAGCCCCTTGAACCCAGAACTTAATTTCCATTGTAATTTGGGTACCATAAGACGATTTTTAGTGCAGTTATCAGCAGGCATTTTTATAGATATTGACCTTTTGTATCCCTTGTTAACTAACTATTTGGTAGATTTAAGTGACTTTCGTAATTTTATGGCTACACAACAGACAACGTCATAATATAAAAGAACGTCTGGGCGTGAAGGGGTTAATAGCGATATTATAATGGTCTCTTTTTTTCCGGATTATATTTTTACGTCCTTATATTTATATTATATATTTTCTGTCTCCTGTTTTCTGTTTTCTGTTTTCAGGCCAACACAGGTTACAAAATTAATGGTTCTAAAATCTGAATGAGTACAGGTGAAAAGTGGGGGTTACCACAAGTGTCTGTTTTTGGGTCCATTACTATTTTATTTATTTAGCATCAACGACTTGGAATAGTGGGTATTAAGCATGATATCAGCAAGTTTGCTGATGATACTAAGGTGAGTAGATTATTACGATCATCAGTTATGATGTAACATATTGCAGGGGACTAGAATAAAACTTAAATGGTGGGCAGATAGTGGCAGATAGGAATTTATATTGATAAGTGCAGCTTTATGAATATTGGTAGAAAAACCCTTGGTTACTAGATAGAGCCACTGATGTATCGCTGAAAGATCAGGTGTGAGAAAGATCTGGGAGTGAGGGTGAGCTCATAATCCGACCTAGAAACAATGTAGTGAGGCTGAGAACTAGCTTAAATAGGGTGGTTATGAATTCCTTGCCAGAAGTGTTAAAAGTTTAAGTGCTGAGGTTATTCTAAAGCTTTAATTTGACTTCTTCTATCAGACCTCACCTGGACTATGCAGTTTCGTTTTGCTCCTCCTATTACAGGATGACATATATGCCTTGTTAGAATCCATGCAGAGAATGGATGACCAAAATGTTCATGGATGCGTAACTTTATTATGCTAAGAGATTGGAAGCTATTAATTTCACTACACTTCGAGAGGCTTAGAGTAAGGGGCATCTGATATAAGTTTTTCAGTGGATAAGGGATTTAATAAAGGAGGTAGGAAAAGTTCGTACGGCTGAAAGCGAGGGTAGAACAAGAAGTACAGATTCAAGTTGGAAAGCGAATTTAAAACAGTAATAGGTAAAACCTGGTTCACAATAGGGTGGTAGTGATTGGATGGACTCCTAGTCATCAGCTAGTTTTAGTGCGGAGTCATTAGGGACTTTTTAAAAGGAGGCTATCATTATAGAAATTCATGATAGGGAATGAAGGTGGGCTGTATGTAGTGTTAAGTACAGGACTACCTCTGAGGTCTCACGGCCTCTTGTAGCTCCTTTTTTTTTCTTATGCCTCTCTCTCTCTCTCTCTCTCTCTCTTCTCTCTCATCTCATCATCGTCTCTCTCTCTTCTCGCTCTCTCTCTCTCGTCTCTTCTCTCTCCTCTCTCATCGTCTCTCTCTCCACTCTCTCTCTCTCGCTTCTCTCATCTCTCTCTCTCTTCTCTCGACCTATTTTCTTCACAACACGTCGTTAGTCAGCGAAACAAACTCATAACTGCAGCGGCACTCCACCGCCATAAACTTAGGCGCGCGGAAATAATGTACAGCCAACCCTTGCCACGCGTCCACGGAGAGAGACACGTCGCTGGGGTTGTTATACTGTAAGAGCGAGTATGTGGTTATAAGTATGTAATAGTGTAAGTATAAGTATATGAATAAGAGCGTATAAGTATAAGAGCGAGTATGTTGGTATGTGTTATAAGAGCGAGTATGTGGGGTTGTTATAAGAGCGAGTCAGCCAAAGCTTTGCTTACGACTGTATTACTGCCACACTAATAAACTATACCAAAGAGTGTCTGTTTAAGTTTAGCTCATGTGGTGGTGGGTTTTTTTTTCTCTCTCTCTCTTTTTTTTCTCTCTCTCTCTCTCTCTAAACAATAACAACTATATGTGAGGACAGTTACCGTACACCATTTGAGTCTCTCTCTCTCTCTCTCTCTCTCTCTCGTCCTCTCTCCTTCGTCACTCTCCTCTCTCTCTCTCTCGTCTTCTCTCCTCTTCTCTCCTCTCCCTCTCCCTTCTCTCCTCTCTTAGGTCACAAATGGTCACTACAAATACGTAAGATGAAAATGTCAGATTGTGGTAACAAAACAATTTATGAGTGACATCCATTTGTTAGATGTGCATCATATTTTTTGCAGGTAATATAATATGCAACTAATGTATATAACCTCAAATGTATGTATGTAACGGTAATGCAACTGTAATGTATATAACCTCAACCTCAACTCTCAACAATATGTAACTATATATAACCTCAGAATGTTCCCCAACGTATATAATATGGCAGAAAAGATAGATCATGGATAAGTAAAAAGCAGGCGAAATTTCCATATGCCCGTTTGTTTTTTTTTTGTTTTTTTTTTTTTTTTTTTTTTTTCTTCCCTATCCCCTCCTCATCCACCCTATACAGTATGAAGTGACCCTCCAACCACCTATTAACAGTAGAGTGACCCCTCCAACCACCCTATACAGTATGAAGTGCCCCCACTCACCCTTTCAGTATGAAAGTGCCGCCCACACCACCCTATACAGTATGAGTCCCCCAACACCCTATATCAGTCTGAGTGCCGCGCCCCACCACCCTATAGACGTATGGAGTTTCCCCCACCACTTATACAGTATGAACGTGCCGCCTCCCCACCACACTATACAGTAGAAGTGCCCCCACCAACCTATACAGTATGGAGTGCCCCCAACACCCTATACAGTATGTGCCCTCCCCACCACCCTATACAGTATGAAGTGCGCACCCCACCCTATAACAGTATGAAGTGCCCCCAACCCCTATACAGTATAGAAGTGCCCCACCACCCCTATACGGATTGGAGTGCCCCCCCACCACCCCTAGACAGTATGAAGTCCCCCCCACCA
Source organism: Chionoecetes opilio (assembly GCA_016584305.1). Lineage (NCBI taxonomy): Eukaryota > Metazoa > Arthropoda > Malacostraca > Decapoda > Majidae > Chionoecetes > Chionoecetes opilio. Next base: position 6,667 of record JACEEZ010003930.1, on the reverse strand, counting down.
CCCTATACAGTATGAAGTGACCCCCACCACCCTATAATTATGAAGTTCCCCCACCACCCTATACAGTATAAGTGCCGCCCCCACCACCCTATACCTATGAAGTGCCCCCACCACCCTTCAATATGATCCCCCCACCAACCTATACCGTTATGAGTGCCCCCCATCACCCTTACAGTAAAGTGCCCCGCACCACCCTATACAGTATGAAGTGGCCCCCCACCACCCTATATAATATGCAGTGCCCCGCCCCCCACTACCCTTATAACGTATGAAGTGCCCCCCACCACCCTATACATATGAAGTGCCCCCAACCACCCTATACAGTATGGAGTGCCCCCAACACCCTATACAGTGATGGATTGTGCCCCCCCACCCTATACCAGTATTAAGTGCCGCCCCCCCCCACCAATATAGTATAAGTTCCCCCACCCCCTATACAGTAGACGTGCCGCCCCACCACCCTATACATTATGAAGTGCCAGCCCCCACCTACCTCTATACAATAAATGGAATGCCCCTGCACACAACCTAATACAGTATGAAGTGCCCCGCCACCACCTATACGTATGAAGTGCCCCCCACCACCCTATACGTATGAAATGCCGCCCCCACCACTCTATACAGTATGAAGTGCCGCCCCCACCACCCTAACGTATGGAGTGTCCCCCACCACCCTTACAGTTTGAAGTTCCCCTCCACCACTATACAGGTATGAGTACCCCCACCACCCTATACATTATGAAGTGCCCCCCAAACCACCCTATACAGTATAGTGCCCCCCAACACCCTATACGTATGAAGTGCCGCCCCCCACCACCTATACAAGTTATGGGAGTGCCGCCCCCCACCACCCTATACAGTATTGAGTGCCCCCACCACCCTATACAGTATGAAGTGCCCCACCACCCTATACAGTATGAAGTTCCACCAGTGGGCCACCCCCACCACCCTATACAGTATGGAGTGCCCCCACCACCCTATACAGTTAGTGCCCCCCACCACCCTATACAGTATGAAGTGCCCCCAACCCCCTATACTTATGAATTGCCCCCCCCACCACCCTATACCGTATAGGAAGTGCCACCAACGCAACCCTAGACAGTCAGAAGTGCCCCCACCAACCTATACAGTATGGAGTTGCCCCCCACCCTCTCATTATGGAGTCCCCAACGACCCTATACAGTATGAAGTGTCCCCCCACCCACCCTATACAGTATGGAGTGCCCCCACCACCCTATACAGTATGGAGTGCGCCCCAACACCCTATGCAGTAGAGTGCCCCCCACCACACTATACGTATGAAGTGCCCCTCCACCACCCTATTACAGTATGAGTTGCCCCCCACCACCCTATACAGTATGTAGTGCCCCAACACCCTATACAGTATGAAGTGCCCCCCCCACCCTATACAGTATGAAGTGCCCCCCACCACCCTATACAGTATGGAAGTGCCGCCCACCAACCCTATACAGTATGAAGTGCCCCAACAGCCCTATACATATGGAGTGCCCCAACCACCCTGATACAGTATGAAGTGCCGCCCCCACCACCCTATACAGTATGATGCCGCCCCCACCACCCTATACAGTCATGAAGGGGCCCCCCACATCCATATACAGTATGAAGTGCCCCCACCACCCTATACAGTATGGAGTGCCCCCACCACCACCCTATACAGTATGTGTGCCCCCACCACCCTATACGTATGAAGTGCCCCCCCACCAACCCTAGACAGTATGAGTGCCCCCCACCCCCTATAACAGTATGACTGCCCCACCCAACCACTCCTATACAGTATGGAGTGCCCCCCACCACCCTATACAGTATGAGTGCCGCCCCCAAAACTCCAAACCCTTACAGTATGGAGTGCTTCCCCCCACCCTAGACAGTGATAAGTGCCACCCCCCCACCACCCTATACGTATGAGTGCCCCACACCCCCTAATACATTATGAAGTGCCGCCCCACCACCCTATACAGGATGGAGTGCCCCCACCAACCTATACAGTATTAATTGCCCCCACCACCCTATACAGTATGAGGTCCCACCACCCTATACAGTATGAATTGGCCCCCACCCCCTATAGATATGGAGTGCCCCTACCACCCATACGATGAAGTGCCCCCACCACCCATAAACAGGTATGACGTGCCCCCACCACCTTATACAGTATGGAGTGCCCCCCACCACCATATCAGTATGAAGGCCCCACCACCCTATACAGTATGAAGTACCCCCCCAACCCTGATCAGTATGAAGTGCCCCCACACACCCTATACTGTATGAAGTGCCCCCACCACCCTATACATGAATGAAGTTGCCCCCCACCACCTATACAGTACGAAGTGCCCCCACCCCTATGCGTATGAAGTGCTCCACCAGCCCTATACAGTATGACTGCCCCCCCACCCCCTATTACAGATGACTTCCACCCCACCAACCCTATACAGTATGAAGTGCCGCCCCCACCACCCTATACGTATGAAATTGCCTCCCCACCACCTATACAGTATGAAGTGCCCCCCACCCACCCTATACGTATAAATGTCGCCCCCCACCCTATACAGTATGAATGCGGCCCCACCACCTATACAGTCTGAGTTGCCCCCCCCACCCTATACAGTAATGGAGTGCCCCCCAACACCCTATACAGTAATTAAGTGCCGCCCCACCACCTAACAGTATAAGTGCCCACCACCCTAGTACAGTATGAAGTGCCCCCACCACCCTATAACAGTATGAATGGACCCCCCACCACCCTATCAGTATTAAGTCCCCAACCCCCTAATCAGTATGAAGTGCCCCCCCACCAAACCTTCTACAGTATGTGCCCCCACCACCCTATACAGTATGAAGTGCCCCAACCACCCTATCAGTATAAGTGCCCCCCACCACCCTATACGTATAGAATGCCCCCAAACATCCTATACAGTATAAGTGCCCCCAACCACCCTATACAGTATGAAATGCCCCCACCACCCTATACATTATAAGTCCCCCACCACCTATACATATGAAGGTGCCCCCCGCCCCCCTATAACAGTATGAGTGCCCCGCCCCCCTTACCCATCACGCAGACCCACCAACATACGCGGCACACACAACAACTACCGGGCTATTGCCGAAGGGATAAATTGCCTTTAAATCCCCGCTGTGTTCCGTCCGGCTAATTTCGCCTACACGGACGAATTTTTTTTCACTAACGGGGCCGCAGCATAAAATGGGTGAATGGTGCAAATGGTTTTCTCTCTCTCTCTCTTCTCTCTCTCTCATCCTCTCTTCCGTCTCTCTCTCTCTCTCTCTTCTCTCTCTCTCTCTCTCTCTCTCTCTCTTCTTCACACACCACACCACACACACACACACACCAACACACATACATACAAGACATTTCAAACACACCACCAACACCCAGCAACATTCCACACCACACACACACACACACACACACACACACACACACACACACACACACACACACACAGACACACACACATATACAAACACACCACACACATACAAACACACACACACATACAAAACACACACACACAACACACACACACACACACACACGACACACACCACACACACACTACACACATGCCTTTATTCCTGCCAAACTCTGACTTCCTAGGTTTCTCACTTTTGGACTCCCACCATTCCCTTTAACTTCACGGTATGCGGTGAATATATTTTTTACCCCAGGGCCTTGGACTCCTGCCGTGCATAGTCTCAAGGTCACCCTTGGACAAGGTGTAAGCCGGATATTCTTCCCTACAGATGTTTATGTGAAGCCGCAGGGCAGCAGCAGTGGTGGATTGGACTTCAGGCAGATGTGATCTCTTGAGAGACAATGGCGGAGTTCCAGGGTCCCCTAGTTAGCTGGACCGTGCCCAGTTAGCTGGCCTACGGTGTAAAAGGTGTGTTGCGACTTCTACACTATGAAGCCACAGTTGTGGTGAGGTCCTTGGAACATTTGTCGGTGGGAGTTCCCTGTCCCTCCACTCTTTGACAGACCTCTCATCCGCTTCTCTTCCATGACAACTGGTGCTCCCCTTTTCCCTTACGATTGTCTTTGGAGACTCTTTGGCTATCTATATTATTTACCAAGTTAGGCTTTTGGGACAATCTGAGTCTTTTTCCTTATCTAAAGGGAATATTTCAGCTTCTTGGACTCTCTGGAAGTGGGGCGTTTGATGGTCTCTAGAGTCAGTGGAGAACACGTGGTAACAGGTGCCCTGGCCAGGCCTCGCAAGGGGCGCAGAGATTGGCGAAAGTAAGGACGGAGTGTTGGTTCCTTTCACTCCTTTGCCAGCTTTGGCCTGAGTGACTACGCCGCCCCATCTATGGGACAAAACTAGAAGGACAAAAGCTGCTAGCGCCCGGGTTGTGAAGTCTCACTCGTGACCGAGACTCAAGGCAGCTATTGGTCTTTTTGGGCATGTTTCAAGTACCCTGTGGAAACTAATTCCCAGTGTTGGGAGGCTCTAACCCACAGTGATCTTCTTTCCATGCCTTTTATTTAAATTTCATTCCATGTCACAATTTACTGAATCTCACAAGCGCTTTCGGCTGTTTTTTTATATAATATTTTGAAATCAAATCGATCTTTGCACCATGCCCTTCCACGTTTAGAGAATGTGAGGATTGGTGGGATTAACTACACCCCCAAGTTTTTTCAGTAATTCATCGCGTGTAGATTTGCTCATGACGAGTTCTATGGGGAAGCGAACCGTAAACTAGTAAGAAACGACCCGTAAAATGATGAACGAAACCGTAACCATGATGACCCTCGTTGCAAAGATATATGCCCTTCAGGAATTTGTTGCTTCCAACAATAGGTTGTGCTCCTGGAGATGTTATGGCCAATGCAACCGGTGGTCACTGCGAAAGAGAGGTTCTTTCCGCCTCCTTTCAAAACTGCTCCTGAAAGGCATCTCCTGCCACTCCCCGATGCAGACCTTGCTACTGAAGAGGCATCTCCTTCCACCCCCGTCAGACGCTCCTGAAAAGGCACCTTGCATTCATCAGAATGGTGCCCAGGCAGGTCCAAAGTTTAAGATTTTTTCCGGGAGAATCAGGACGTACAAGTTTTCAAGGTCCTGGGGAAGACGACAAGACATCCATGAAACCCAGAGTATAAGCTATTCCATTTTAAGAGGTCAACTGCAGGACATTTTGTGGAAGAAGCTCGATCAAAGAGGAAATTGGTTTTGGCATGCCTGGTTGTCACTTGAATGACATCCGGCAGCCTGCGATAATGCCACTGATGCATCACCGAAACAGCACTTCTTGTCATTCACGCTGGCACAAATGACACTAAAAAAAACAACCAGTCCGAGAACTACTAGAAGTACAGGCGGATGATCCGTCAGTACAAAGTCATCGCGAATATCATTGTTCAGGCATCCTCCCTAAGATCACTGCGCCGCGTACTTTCTACAACATAGCCCTTCGCGCAAATAGCCGCCTTAAAAACCGTTGTTCCGAAGAAGACGTTGATTGTACAAACCTTTGCATTTTTCTCTCAAGACCAACCTCTTCAAGGAAGATTGCTTACAACTAAATGAGTGGGTCAGCTGCGGTTTGGGCAGGAAAACTAAGCACAGCTGTTACTAGTTTTCTTATTTAAAAACGGCCGACGAACTCAAAGTAACTACTCTCGCCGACATAACTCTAGAAATGACCGCCCACCTCTTCCGACGTAACCTCGAGATACAAAGGCTCTAACGTATAACCGCCCCACGATCGACCGCCATCTGGTTCGAATATCGTAAGTCCTGTATGTTCACTGCGCGCGCATCCGAAAATAAATGTTCATACCTCGAGGCCCTTGTTGCGAACCGAAGATTATAATTTTATTGGCATAATCAAAATCCTGTTAACATCTACAAATAGAGACTTTTTGGCTGAATATAATTTACCTGGTTACTTACTGGTTAGCTTTTCAAAGGGCGATAGAACAAGGCGGATGGACTCGTACTATACGTAAAAAGCCAGTCTTCATCCTACTGTCATAGAATAGCGAGAAAATTAATAACGTGGATTCTCTATTTTTGCAGCTAATGATCGGCTCGAAAATTATTTTTTTAATTGGACTCATCTATAGACCCCCAGTTCACAATAGTAACGCTGATAGACCAGCTGTATGAACAATTAATAAGAAATGAGTACTGAGTTCTATTGCGTCCTATTTGTTGATTTCCAACCTAGCCATTCCTTCTTGGGGAAATCCGCTAAACTCTCATTCAGATCACGACTTCTACAGCGATTTATTAGAAGTGCCGTTACTCAGCATGTCCAACAAACCCGCAGGTGACAACTATTTGACTTGTTTATTTCGACAATGCCGATTTGGTAAAGACTGTGAATATTGGCCCGGAATTTGGCAACTAGCGATCATAGAATTGTCCTTTGATATAAATCTCGAAGTGTACAAGAAAGCGTTGCGACAAACAAATTTTCCTGTAAAACAAGTTGACTTTGACAGCTTAGGACGATTTTGTCAGAAACAGATGAGCGTGCTATCAATCATCTATATTAGACTAATCATGAGGGATATTTAAACAATATCTTGAATATTGCTGTAAATCATGTGTTCCAGTTCGGTAAAAGACGTCCATGTAAAAATAAAAATAAACCTCAAGTGGTGGAAACAGATACAAAT